>OY253754.1:7931753-8418044 GCA_958009045.1 Oxytorus armatus | reverse complement strand
CGATGATAGGGAGATGGCAGAGTCGGTGAAATACACGAGAATCTAGTATACATATATATAGGAGTTTGCGGTAAGCGGTATTTTCTGAAAAAATAACGTCACCGACCGCCCGGTTTGCCTGTGGGGATGTTTCTGGCGCGAGTATTTCACTCACTCGTTCTACGTCGCCCGTGGACTATGTGCTTCCAATTTTTCTTTCTCCCTACTTTTGCCCTTTTCTCGTCCTTTTTTTTCTCGTCCTTCGCGTGTACGCTCCTTTTTTCCTGAATTTAATTTCGAAAGATAAACAGCCTCCCACGACACGGCAAGACAAACAGACCCGCGAGTTCAATATCAAAAGGACGATAGTACGAAAATTTTTTTTTAAATACTCTTTAAAATACTTTTTTTTAAAAATACTTTAAAAAAAAAATTACGTTGATAAAGAGTCTTTGAGGAAAGTAATGAGAATTAAATTTTTTTGTTCCAATTCGGTTCCAAAGTAAATTTGAAACAATGTGCTACGAGTTTTTAAAATATTTTTTATAATTTTCTCCATTATCGATCTTCGATTTTGGCATATATTTGTTTTTCGACAATTTTCAAAGTGTTCCCTGACAGCTATAGAAATATTTCGATATCGAAGTAGCCACAAAGTTTATTTTCTTGTTATTTCATTCAGAATTTTTTCGAAATAATTAAAAGCTAGCTGTGCGGTTTCATCCGCGCTTAATTTTAATCGTATGTCTGTCTCATACGCTTTATGAGTACATAACCAAGTTCAGCTCACCAACTATAAATACCAGCCGGAAATTATGTGGAAAAATAAAAGAGACAATCACTAAAAATTAAACCGACGTCGCCACCGCTTTTTAGGGTCATAGCATAGAGTTATATAGGTTAGAGCCTTCTCGAATAAACGGACTATGTAATGCAAAAAGAATTTTCCAAATCGGATTAGTATTTCCTGAGATCAGCGCGTTCAAACAGACATACAAAGTCTCCAGCTTCATTATAGGTAGTAAAATTGGTCTAGATCGTCTGGAAGGAAGTTTTTATTTGAATACACTCGAAGCTTTGATTTTTTTGTGTATTCTTTGTGGCGATAGGGAAACAAAAGGTGTTAGAACGTTGTAGAAAAGTAAATTTGACACCGGAAGAGCCTGGACTTTACTAGTTCAGTCACGATTGACACCGAGGTTTCTCCTCAAAAAGCCAGTACTTCGATGATTGCAAAAAAAAGCCAAAAAGAAAAGGAACCTTAATTATCGGAATTATTTCTATTTTTCAAGATTTTTAGTCGAGTTTGAACGACAATAAGCTCCTTGGTACTTATCACATATTAAATTTTAACGTTAACATGATTACCCAGCCACCTTGATTCCTTGAGGGTTAGAAAAGTGGCGCTAGAGTGTGTTTTAGTGGCATTGATTGGGAAAACACATTAAAATTAATGACAGTACACGTATATAAAGAGCGCATACCCGATGGCGATCGACGGCCTCGTACTAATGATTTATTTGACAGCTATACGTATATACAATGTTTTACGTCCACGTGCCCAGACACTTTCACTCGCTAAAGACACCAGCCACGCGCAAGATCGAATGTGTAATGGGAATCACAGAAGGAAAAAAGAAATGAAAAATAAAAGAATTGTCGAAACTACGCTGATTATCTCGCGTTCTCTCGGATCCCAATTAAAATTGCGAGAGAGCAAACGAAAAAAAAGTACTTCTCCCCCTCTTCGTTGCGTTATCAATCGTCTGTCCGAGGTCTGATAAACGTATGTATCCAATACCAAACTCCTGTCTCCGATACTCATACTTACGAATCGACACTGAATTTATCAAGAATTGGTTTTTAATTTTTAATTTATTTTTCCACCGAAATGATACAAGTAAGACTTTTGTTTTGAGATGTAATTATTTTTCACGATGGAGATTGAATGAAAAATCATTTTCAATAGTGTTCCGGCAACATCGAGAGAATAGAATTAAAAACAAAATCATTTATTTTTATCATTTACACGCGATCTTTGAAAAATCATTTTTTATAATTTCCGACAATGTCGAAAGGATAGACTTACAAACAAAATCAAAAATTTTTCATTTACACGAATTTTTTAACTGTCGTTTGAAAATAACAATTTTTTGTGAATTAAAAAAAATATTATAAATTAATGCCTTTGAAGTAATTAATGATTCCAAAAGAATAATTATTGTGAATTTGAGAAAAGCTATCGATTTTTTATTCACGATTATTATTAATTATTATTTTCTAACGAATCGACACTGAATTTATCAGGAATCGTTTTTTATTTTCTATTTTTTCCACGAGAATAATGCAAGTAAGACTTTTGTTTCGAGGTGTAATTATTTTTCACGATGGAGATCGAATGAAAAAATTATTTTTAATAATTTTCCGATAACATCGAGAGAATAGAATTAAAAACAAAATCATAAATTTATCATTCACACGAATTTTTTTAACTGTCGTTTGAATATAACAATTTTTTAGAAATTAAACAAATATTATAAATTAATGCCTTCGAAGTAACTAACGATTCTAAGAAAATAATTATTGTAAATTTGAGAAAAGATATCGATTTTTTATTCACGATTATTATTTATTATTATTTTGTAATCAATTGACACTGAATTTATCAGGAAACTTTTTTTATTTTATTGTTTTTCCACGAGAATGATGCAAGTGAGACTTTTGTCTCGAGGTATAATTATTTTTCACGATGGAGATCGAATGAAAAAATCATTTTTAATAATTTTTCGACAACATCGAGACAATAGAATTGAAAACAAAATCATAAATTTATCATTCACGCGAATTTTTTAACTGTCGTTTGAAAATGACAATTTCTTGTAAATTAAAAAAATATTATAAATTAATGTCTTCGAAGTAATTAATAATTCCAAAAGAATAATTATTGTGAATTTGAAAAAAGCTATCAATTTTTATATACACGATTATTATTAATTATTATTTTGTAATCAATCGAAACTGAATTTATCAGGGATCGTTTTTTATTTTATTGTTTTTCCACGAGAATGATGCAAGTGAGACTTTTATCTCGAGGTGTAATTATTTTTCAAAATCATAAATTTATCATTCACACAAATTTTATTAACTGTTGATTGAAAATGACAATTTTTTGTAAATTAAAAAATATATTATAAATTAATGTCTTCGAAGTAGCTAACGATTCTAAGAGAATAATTATTTTGAATTTGAGAAAAGGTATCGATTTTTTTATACGCGATTATTATCAATTATTATTTTCTAATGAAATCGTTTTTGAGGGTGTTTTTTGTTGGCAATTTGATTCTCCGCGAAATGGGTTACAGGGCTTTCTCGTGGTGATTTGCCAAACTAAACGAGAGAGAGAGAGAGCGAATTCTACTACCCTTGATAAATGATATACCGACGTGTGTTCTCGTGCGCAACGCTAGGGGTTGAATCGACAGAATCCACCGTCTTCGAGCAACCCTCCCAGTGATCCTCCGCAGTTCTCTGCCTTATCAACAAGGGGTAAATTCTCCCGGAATTCGAGGACACGGTAAACACTCGCTGACGAGACCAGGTTCTGCAAAAGTACTCCCCTTCAATCCCACGGGTCTTTTTGTTCCCAATTGTGCCTGTGTGTCGGTCACCCTCCGAACCGCGCGGTGGTAATTCTGCGTCCTCGACTAACCGACGACTTTACCGTCGCGAAGAATTTTTTACCATCAGTTACGGAAACGAATCTCGCGAACGACTACCCCAAAACTATCTAATAAAAATATTTTTCCCATTTCCCCTTTTTCCATTTCGTTTACAAGAATTCTTAAAAAAAAATTACAACAATTTTTCATACCAAAACTTACAAAAGTATATTTTGTAAGCTTTGAGCAATTTTTTTTTCACCAGAAAAAATTCCTGTACGAAGTTTGCCAATTTTTTAAATCGTTTAAATTCTTTTAGACTTCATAACTTCGGTGAGACGAACGAAAGGAAAAGAAAACCATTAAAAAAATCATTGACTAATAATGTTCTCCCACTTTTCGTCCGATGAACAAATATCTAATTGCGCGTGGAAAATAAAATGAAACGCAATCGTGCATGAGAGGAGGTTGATGTTTGAACCCTGGGCCAGAGAGGATTGCAACAGGGTTCGCAAGACAGTGTTGCATCTTTCGTTCAACGGAATCTTACATTAGAAACGAACGACGGTAACGCATCTCGTCTCACAACACAGATTCATTTGCAAGTCGATTGACGCACGGAAACGACGATTTACGAATGTACATGGCAAATATAAATACATCTATATATATATTTTCAACTGACCCTCGTACCTTTCCCATTAACATATTGTAGCCAATATGAGCGTCACCGTACGGTCGTAATCTTCGATGCAAAACTGAGGTTAGACGTTACCTATCAATCATCGGTTCGGCATTGAACCGATGTGTAACCCTGCTTCACGCAGTTATCCCGACTGACTGTGTTTACTGCTCTCACGTTACATATAGGCCATTTAAGGCTAACTCGACAAAATCGCCATTTCATTATGCAGTTCTTATTTTATCCGTTTACCCGGTTAACGTACTTTTTTCTTTTTTTTTTCATTTTCTTTCAGTTCCCCAGAATTTTATATTACAAATGCCATTAAATGTCGTGTTCACGAAGATCCTTGGTCTTGAAATTCACTGTGTGGTAAACAAAAAATTGGAAATAAATCTCCGCCAATGCGCAAGCTCATTTTCTGTCCCTCTTTGGAGTATTTTAATTTTTTTCGAGTAAAAAAAAAACGATGTTAAGAATCATTGGGTCGAGATAAATTGCCACAAATTCAAATTTTCCTTAGAGATTGAAGAGTCATGTCGGAAAAATAAAATTGTGGTTAAAGTTACGAACTTTCTGGCGAAATTGAATGTCGGAAATCGGAGAAATCTTACTCCTTAGCGGGTTATACGCGGTTGGAAATTTCAAAAAATCGATTTTTTATTATTGCACTTTCGGAATATACATATATTTGAGTATATTGTCTGAAAATTTCGAATCGATCCGGCAAATATTTTTGGAGATACATGCGTATTTGTAAGGATACTCGGAGCGTTACAAAGCAGGCGGCCTGAAACTTTCAACGGGTTGTTTCCAAAACGGTATTTTCCAAAGTCGGTGAGCGCGATTTATCGAAAACGGCTCGACCGATCGGTCTGTAACTTTAACACAACCTACTCGGATATATTCTTCAGGTATTGATCGAAGGAATAAGATTTCCGATAATTATTTCTATTTTTTTTTAAATTCAACGAAAAATTTCGGTCGAAAATTGGAATTTTTTACTTTTTCGAGCCGCCATTTTATCAATAATCAATATTTCGACTATGCCTTCGATCAATACCTAAATTTATTTATCCACTAATAGAATCTTTTTGGTGTTTTTATATTGGAGAATCCAAACCGGAGATATCGTGCTCACCGCCGGACACCTTTTTTTGGAGGACCTCCAGGAGATCGTCTACAACAGCAGTGTAAATCAATATTTTTGAAAATGAAAAATGCAGATATAAAGTTAAAAGCTACCACTATATTTATTAACACTTCTTGTATTTGTCAAATAAAATTCCTTTTCAGGAAAATCTCGTAAAGAAACGACTTTTTTTGGCCTTGCAACTGCGTATAACCCCTCAACGGGGGAAACAGGGTTAGACGGTTGAAAAAATCGATTTTTTTTAAATTTCATAAATTGTTAGTAAAACTATTGAAAAATATGTTCCAAAAATTTTAAATGAAAATTCCGACTCGTTCTATTGTTATAAGCCATTAAGGGAGGTAATAGGGTTAGGACAGCGTTTTCTTAATGATTTTCATGAATTTTTTTATAGTATAAAAAATGAATATAATTTATTGAAACTTTGCGAATATTTTATACATATATTTAAGTATATACTATACAATTTTTGAAGAATTTCCGTAAAAAACACCGAAAAAAATTTATGACTGCCTTGACTCTGTTTTTCTTGGTACTATTTTTTCAAACGCGTTTTTCTGAAAACGACTTTTTTTCAACTTGCGTACACGCTAGTTTGAAAAGTTTTCAACCAATCGTTTTGAAAATTGGCATTTACTTTCTTCATAGTATTGCGCTCTATATGAACCTAAAATCGGAATATTATCATTATTTTAAATAATTTTTTTTTGCAAATAAAGTTGTAAAAAATGGGAAAAAATCATGCTTTTTTGTTTTGACACCCGTAAAAAATTCAAATGTCTATTTTTTTGATAGCATTTAGGTTCATATAGAAGAGAGACATATAATGAAGGTAAATTCCAACCTTGTTTGATTTCAGATGAAAATTGCGGCTTCCAGAATGTACGCAAAATGATGAGTCTGATTGTGACTTGCAATATGGGGTCGCTAATATTTTCGGTGTTTTTCACGGAAATTCTTCAAAAATTTTAGAGTATAAAGTTAAATATATATATAAAATATTCTCAAAGTTTCAAGAAATTACATTCATTTTTTATACTATAAAAAAATTCATGAAAATCATTGCGAAAACGCTGTCCCAACCCTATTTCTTCTCTTAAATGAACGAGAGCACATATTCGTACAAAAATCTTGCGATTTAGTCTGTTAAATAGGCTCAAGAACCGGAAATTCATTTTATCACCACTTAAGCTTATCGACAGGCTAAATCACGTGGTTTTCGTACGAATATATACTCCCGGATAAATGAGTTAAATAGATTACATTTTTTTTCTTGGGCCAGAACGTTCGTAATATCAACGACGTGAAACAAAAATGAGGATCAAAATTTGGAACGACCACTATTTTGAACGGACGATATGTGGAATTAAAAAATAACGTACGTTCAATAGCTTGCACGTTTCGTATTAAAAACGGCATTAAATCAGAAGAGAAATAACAAGAACACAAAAAAAATATTGAATTATCGGTGTTTTCTGTTTTTGTGGTCTCATTATTTCTTTTCTGATTTAAAGACGTTCTTAATATAAAACGTGAATATAAAACGTTCAAACTAATTGAACGTTCGTTAATTTGAAATTCCACATTTTGGCCGTCGAAAATAGTGGTCGTTCCGAATTTTGACGCTCACCCATTTTTTTTTTTCACATTATTCTTCAACTGCTAAGAAGAATTTGAATTATTAGGCAATTTTACTCGACTCAATGATTATTTAATTGGTTATTTTTTTTGTACTCATTCAAAATAGTGGTTTTTACGAATTTTGACCCTCACCCAACAAAAATTATGTACGAAATTATGGAGCACAATGATAAGGATGATTAGAAAAATTGACACGAAATGCCTCGTACACGGCACATTGTCGCGAACACACTCATGAAAGTTTTAGCGTTGTCGGTGCTAGTGCGTTGTAATTTCCGAGCCAATGGCTGTTAATCGCAATGCGTTTTGCATAAGCATCGTCATCGTTTTAACGGTGCACTAAAAATAACAAAAAAATCTTACGATTACTCGATTCTTCGGTGTTGTATTTTTTTTCTTATTTATGTTTTCGTTCTATCCATGCGCACATATCTACCTGGCGGATTAACGTGGCTCAAGTTTATTGCACGACTTACCGAGATGTTGCAACGTGCTCGTCGATTAAACGATCGTCAAAAATGATAAGCAAATTTGCGAGACGACGGATACTTTACGAAACGACTTGATGATCGCGTAAAGAAATATTCAGTTCGATGTATGAAGAATTTTATGATTTATAAATTTTTTTCTTTATTGTGAAAAAAAAATCGATCCCCAATCATATTATTTTTTAAATATTGATCTGATTATTCGTTTGCTTGATCGTAGATGCATTCTCTGGGATCCGATCGTTCGGGATTTTCCGTGGGATTGTTTTTTTTTTCAGCAAGTTGAACATGATCCTACAAGGGGTTAAAGCCAACCGGATGCAACGAAAAACAGATGGAAATTATGTCGTGGAAGATACGAAAGTTCTGGCAAAAAAAACAAAAATTAAATGTGCTTAACCAGAGAATACTTGTTTCTCGATTCTACGGGAGTATATATTCGCACAAGAACCACAGGATTTAGCGTGTTAAGGGGGGAAATAGGGTTAGACGGTTCAAATAATCGATTTTTTTTTTTTCATAAATTGTTAATAAAACTATTGAAAAATATGTTCCCAAAATTTTAAATGAAAATTCCGACTCATTCCATTGTTATAAGCCATTAAGGAGAGAATTAGGGTTAAGACAGCGTTTTCTCAATGATTTTCATGAATTTTTTTATAGTGTAAAAAATTAATATAATTTATTGAAACTTCGAGAATATTTTATACATATATTTAAGTATATACTATAAAATTTTTGAAGAATTTTCTTGAAAAACACCGCGGACATTAGCGACTCCATATTGGTCACAATCAGACTCAGCATTTTGCTATTTTTTCAATCGCGTTTTTCTGAAAACGTCTTTTTTTGAACTTGCGTACACGCTAGCTTGAAAAGTTTTCAACCAATCGTTTTGAAAATTGGCAGTTACTTTCTTCATAGTATTTCGCTCTATATGAACCTAAAATCGGAATATTATCATTACTTGAAATAATTTTTTTTCTGCAAATAAACGTGTAAAAAATGGCAAAAAATCATGCTTTTTTGTTTTGACCCCTGTAAAAAATTCAATTTTCTATTTTTTTGATAGCATTTAGGTTCGTATAGAAGAGAGACATGTAATAAAAGTAAATTCCAACCTCCTTTAATTTCAGATGAAAATTGCGGCTTCCAGAATGTACGCAAAATGCTGAGTCTGATTGTGACCTGCAATATGGGCCGCTAATATTTTCGGTGTTTTTCAAGGAAATTCTTTAAAAATTTTATAGTATATACTTAAATATATGTATAAAATATTCTCAAAGTTTCAATAAAATATATTCATTTTTTATACTATAAAAAAATTCATGGAAATCATTGAGAAAACGCTGTCCTAACCCTATTTCCACGCTTAAGAGGCGATAGAATGAAGTTCCGGCTTGGTTTTTTTGGAAAAAAATTATTTCTCGCATCCCAAGCTCGTGTCCTGTTATTTCATTATTCGAGGAGACTGATATGACTCTCTAGTATGTATAAAAAAATATAAATCAAAATATTTAGGAAAGGAACCTTGATGAACGTCGGTGAGAACGACCGTATTCCGTTCGGGCGTTAATCAAGCTTCCTTTTCGAAATATTTTGGTTCATATATTTTTTCCAACATAACAGAGAGTCCTATCAGTATCTTCAAAAAATAAAAAAAACAGGACACGAGCTTGGAATGCGAGAAACAATTTTTTTTTCAACAAAATCGAGCCACAGCCTCGTTTTATCGCCTCTTAAGCCTGTTAACAGACTAAATCATGAGATTTTTGAAAGATTATATGCTCCCGTTCATTTAAGGAGTAAGTTTTCTCTAATTAACCACATTTAATTGATTTTGCCAAAACGTTCGTAACTTCAACCACATTAGAAATTCAATAATTTCTCATTTACCTGAGTAAAATAAAAATTATTGAATTTTCAATATGAAAACTCTCCTAGTCACTGACTGACCAGTGACTAAGAGAATTTTATATTAGGCGCAAATTAACTATCGCACATTTCCATTGCACAAAATTAATTTCTTCTTGCGGATATTTTATTTTAAAAGCGTTTTTTTCGTTTGAAATTTTTTTTTACTCAAAATACAAATTAATTTACCGTCATTCTCTGTTCGCATTTTTCAATTTTCTCTTTTTTTTGTTTGACGCGGATGCAATGGAAAACAGATGGAAATTCAATCATTTTTCTTTTACTCAGCCAGTGACTCGAAGATTTTTATATCACATGCAAATTAATTATCGCACATTTCCATTGCACAAAATGAATTTCTTCGTGCGGACATTGTTTTTTTTTTCCAAACGTTTTTTCCGTTCCAATATATTTTTTTTACTCAAATTAACTCAAAACACAAATTAATTTAGCGTCATTCTCTATTTGCATTCTTGAATTTCATTTCGTTACTTTCGTTTCATCGTTTGAGCTTGGCTGGACTAACCGCGAGGGCGCGAATTCTGCTCGCTAGTGGTATATAATTGATGTGCTTCGCGTGGGATATACCAGAAACGCGTCTTCTAGTCGCGCCCGGTTCCGGTTTCCGGAAGACATTTTTCTTTCCATCTCCGATCGTTCTCTCTCTCCTCTCCCTCTTACTGGGCTTTATTCTTTTTTTTTTCTTCATCTCGCACACTCTCTCGTTCCGTGCCTTAACCGCGCGCGAGATAGTACTCGCGAAAACCATCGAGCCTCATCCCTTTTTAGGGGGATGCCTCTCTCATCGGCTCGACGAGAGAAGTCCGCCAGGCGACACGCGTTTTATATATAACCTATCGAAAGATTTAGGGCGAGTCTTACTCATACGGCGATTAATGGTCCCTTCGTGGATATGCCCGCGGCATAAACGCCCGGTGCACCCTCGGCGCTCGCACTTTTCTCTGTTTCATGTGGGTTACTGGATACTGGACATTAATCGAATTTTTTTTCGTGCTCGAGGACGGAAACCTGTTCGATCGAGAAATCATATAAAATACAAAAATAAACGATTGGCAATCATCGTATGAAAACAAAAAACACGGAAAAAATTATCAAATTCATAATAATTGGCGAATAATAATTCCGCAATAACCATTGGTCGATTAATTAATTAACGGATTCCAAAAGTAATTAAAAATCCGGAACTCTCTGAAAAACTGTATTACATTCTCTATCCGATCGTTTTTATTTCCCGATAGATAAAGCATGATAAAACGATTGATGATTTGTAATTTTTAGAAAAAACATTGCTGAAGTTATCGAATAATGTTCTTTCGGGAACTTTTATGCGCTCACATAACCCTGAAGTTTTCAAAAAATCGATTTTTTTTACAGATTTTTATTCTTTGTATTTTTAAGAATTTGTAAAAAAAAATTTTTAGAAAATTCCACTCCTTTACAATGTTATAGCAATAAATGTGACGGGGCATCGGGTTGGGACGGCTACCTACCAGAAACTTTAAACGCGTTTGTATCGAAACAATGTTTTCAGACAGTGTCAGCACGATAACTCAGTCAATTTTTCATATTTCTTAATAATTTTCATATTATTTAACTTTTTTTTATTTCAAATCTCAACAATTATTTTCTCTATAGTCTGACGAGAGGTTTTTAAAATTTTTCCGTTGGACAATTTTTTATAAATTGTTAAACTTAATTTTTTTTTAAATTACATACTGAAGTTTGAAATACTGTAATTTCTTTGTTTTTGAAAAAAATTAATAAATTCCCTCCGTCAGACTATTACTCCTACATTATTTTACTATATTCTTTTATATTTTTGTAGATTTGATCATTTTTAGTGAGGTTATGATATCGACAAGGAGGCGCTATGGTTTTTATCAGTAGTCCATTTATACCCGTAAAAAATAATGTTAATATATAGAGAAAAAATTTTTTGAATTTTTTTTCTTATAGTTAAAAAGTGAATAAAAAATGTGAAATCAACAATTTAATTTTTTGTTCACCATATAACCTTTGTAATATTTTTTCAAATTTACTCCGTATTCAGCGCGCGCAGCGGTATGTGAGCCCTTAATCAATTAACAAGTTCCAAAATTAATTAAAAATCCGGAACTCTCAGAAAAACTGTATTACATTTTCTATCCGATCGTTTTCATTTCCCGATAGATTAAGAATGATAAAAAGATTGATGATTTGTATTTTTTAGAAAAAAACATTGCTGAAGTTATCGAATAATGATGTTTCGGGAACTTTTATGCGCTCACATAACCCTGAAATTTTCAAAAAATCGATTTTTTTTTACAGATTTTTATTCTTTGTACGTTTAAGAATTTGTAAAAAAAAAATTTTAAGAAAATTCCACTCCTTTACAAAGTTATAGGAATAAATGTGACGGGGCATCGGGTTGGGACGGCTACCTACCAGAAACTTTAAACACGTTTTTATCG
The DNA here is from genome assembly GCA_958009045.1 of Oxytorus armatus. Classification (NCBI taxonomy): domain Eukaryota; kingdom Metazoa; phylum Arthropoda; class Insecta; order Hymenoptera; family Ichneumonidae; genus Oxytorus; species Oxytorus armatus. The sequence continues at coordinate 8,406,057 of OY253754.1, read as the reverse complement.
AAACAATGTTTTTAGACAGTGTCAGCACGATAACTCAGTCAATTTTTCATATTTCTTAATTTTTTTTTCTTTTAAATCTTGACAATTATTTTCTCTATAGTCTGACGAGAGGTTTTTTAAATTTTTTCGTTGGACAATTTTTTATAAATTATTAAACTTAATTTTTTTTTTAAATTACATACTGAAGTTTGAAATACTGTAATTTCTTTGTTTTTGAAAAAAATTAATGAATTCCCTCCGTCAGACTATTACTCGTACATTATTTTACTATATTCTTTTATATTTTTGCAGATTTGATAATTTTTAGTGAGGTTATGATATCGACAAGGAGGCGCCATGGTTTTTATCAGTAGTCCATTTATACCCGTAAAAAATAATGTTAATATACAGAGAAAAAATTTTTTGAATTTTTTTTCTTATAGTTAAAAAGTTAATAAAAAATGTGAAATCAACAATTTAATTTTTTTTTCACCATATAACCTTTGTAATGCTTTTTTCAAATTTACTCCGTATTCAGCGCGCGCAGTGGTACGTGAGCCCTTAATCAATTAACAAATTCCAAAATTAATTAAAAATCTGGAACTCTCTGAAAAACTGTATTACATTCTTTATCCGATCGTTTTTATTTCCCGACAGATAAGCAATGATAAAAAGATTGATGACCAATAATTTTGACAAAAAAAAGCATTGCTGGAGTTATCGAATGGCGATTATTCGTGAGCTTTTAATGTGAATTTCACGACGAAGAATAATTAAAAGGAATAATGAATCCAGTAACTAATCGAAGATTCGCAATAATAGAGATGAATCAATTTATCTTTCCATTCGTTGAAATTCTTCACTTATTAAATTCGCGAGTGTCCGTTCCTCTGTCTCGCTCTCTCTCGCTAAGACAAGAGAAATTATAAAAGATCCGTGTGCCCTCTGGATGCTATATATGTCCCGGGTTGGGAAAAATAGTTTTCGCTTTTTACGAATAACGTTGGGGCGTCGGCGAGGACGAATAAAAGAAAGATAAACCAATGGGGTAGTGGCGTAGGTAGGGTAGGGTTGGGACAGGGTTTATAAGTGAGCGAGTGAGAGAGAGAGAGAGAGAGAGAGAGGGAGAGAGAGAAAAATCAACGAAAAATCAGAGGTGAAGCCGACGTTCAAAATTCCGTGGCGGTGCCTTTTGTCGTGAATGGTGCTTCGAAAGGGAGGACAATGATACAAAAATACTCACACAGAGGCAAACAAACGTTTCGCGATATATATATTGATGCATATATCGTATCGAAAGACGAAAGGGACTTTTATATCCGTGTGCAACAGTAAGATCAGGACACACGTTCCACCTTTGCTACTGTCTCTTCCGTTGCTCTCAGCCTCTTCTTTCCCATTCTCTCCGTCTTCTTCGTTATCCTTTTTGTTACTCTTCACTCGCCACGGGCAAGGAAGCCGCCCTGACCCTTTCTACTTTGTTCACGAGCCCCGGTCTCTATCTTCTTCTCGTTTCTAATTCTCTCTCTTTCTCTCTCTCTCTTTCTCTCTCCCTCTCTCTCTCTGTCTCTGTCTTTTATAAGCGATCTTCCACGTCTGTCGCCCCGCAAGAACGCGCTGTGACAATCCTCCCGGGGGCTATCGGCATCGAAGGTATATAAGGGCAATAGCGGGGCATCAATCTCTCGTCAAAACCTGGGAATAGTTCGGGCGCGTAGAAATGCCAATCCTTGAGGAACCTCAACTTTATTCTTTTTTGTATTCTTCTTCTTCATCCTCTTCATTTCTTTCTTTATTCTTACCTTCTCGTTCTCTCGACTAAAACACGAGACTCTTTTAACGGAGTTTCTTCTTAGACAAGCCTTTGCTCCTCGATTATATCCTTCGAAACGCGTACAATCGCCCGCAATCTTTGGCATTCCTTTTCGTCGAGGAATTTACAATTCACTCGGTATCGGTAAGATCTCTCTGCTGGTCCTTGAGCATGTACGAAAATAACTAATAACATTCAAATCTTAGAACTAGACAAATTGAGAGTAGTTTCAATTTCAACGAATTGCGCTGTGGTTGTCTTAAGTGCCGATTAATCAATTTTTCGTTCAATGTCAAGTTATTACGTACGGTAATACGCGCCATAGATTTTTATTTCTTTTTTATTGAAAGATGCTGAACGATCTGAGAGCTGTTCGAATTAAAATGCCTTTCCCGGCATTCCACGTCGGAGTCCGAAAAAAAACGCTAGAAATCCTAATTGTTTTTTGCCGAAAATCATAAAAAATTCTTAAGGAATTTCGGAAGGACATTGCGCGCGAAAATTTCGAAGAGTAAAATTTCCGTAATGATATCCGGAACTGAGAGAAGAAATCATAAGGATGATGACCGATTGTCGGATTTCTTAAAAAGGTTCGCGTTCAATGCTTCAACAATTGCCCCTTTAACTACAAAATAAATCGAGATTACAAAATAGAGTGTTTATCATACGTATCAGTGACTGTGTACAATAATTTTTTTGAAGCGATTTCTTTCAAAATGGCGGCTGTGTAGCGTTTTTGCGATGAGGTCTCCGTTTTTGTTGGCCGGAAACATAACTCAGACAATTTTCCACTGATTCACTTGAGATTTTGAATATATCTTTAGAAATACATTGTCTATGGAAGTGCGTGGGATTTTTTTTTATATTGCATAGTTCATTTGTTATTAACAATTTTCTGACGATTTTTTAAGAACATTTTTCACTTTTCACTTCAGAAGTGCGCCATTTGACCAAAAATCGATATATCACAAAAATCCTACGCACTTCCATAGACAATGTACTTTCAAAAAAATATTCAAAATTTCAAGTGAATCGGTTGTGAATTGTCGAAGTTATGTTTCCGGCCGACAAAAACGGAGACATCATCGCAAAAATGCTGCACCGCCGCCATTTTGAAATTAATCACTTCAAAAAAATGATTGTATACAGTCACTGATATTTATGGTAAACACCGCATTTTGCAATCTCGATTTATTCTGTAGTTTTTCTGAAAAAAAATCCCCAACAAGCCTATTTTTTCGGCCTTTACAGTGGCCTAACTCCTTAAGGGAGGAAATAGGGTTAGACGGTTAAAAAAATCGATTTTTTTTTAATTTCATAAATTGTTAGTAAAAATATTGAAAAATATGTTCCCAAAATTTTAAATGAAAAATCCGACTCGTTCTATTGTTATAAGCCATTAAGGGGGGAAATAGAGTTAGGACAGCGTTTTCTCAATGATTTTCATGAATTTTTTTTTAGTATAAAAAATGAATATAATTTATTGAAACTTTGAGAATATTTTATACATATATTTAAGTATATACTATACAATTTTTGAAGAAATTTTTGAATTTTCCTCGAAAAACACCGAAGAAAATTTATGACTGCCTTGACTTTGTTTTTCTTGGTACTATTTTTTCAAACGCGTTTTTCTGAAAACGAATTTTTTTCAACTTGCGTACACGCTAGTTTGAAAAGGTTTCAACCAATCGTTTTGAAAATTGGCAGTTACTTTCTTCATAGTATTGCGCCCTATATGAACCTAAAATCGGAATATTATCATTATTTAAAATAATTTTTTTTTGCAAATAAAGTTGTAAAAAATGGCGAATAATCATGCTTTTTTGTCTTGACCCCTGTAAAAAATTCAATTTTCTATTTTTTTTGATAGCATTTAGGTTCATATAGAAGAGAGACATATAATAAAAGTAAATTCCAAGCTCGTTTGATTGCAGATGAAAATTGCGGCTTCCAGAATGTACGCAAAATGCTGAGTCTGATTGTGACCTGCAATATGGGGTCGCTAACATTCCCGATGTTTTTCAAGAAAATTCTTCAAAAATTTTATAGTAAATACTTAAATATATGTATAAAATATTCTCAAAGTTTCAATAAATTATATTCATTTTTTATACCATAAAAAAATTCATGAAAATCATTGAGAAAACGCTGTCCTAACCCTATTTCCCCCTTAATGTAAACGATTGCGAGTTGTAGTATTTTGGAGAAAATACAAGCATCCCTTTGCTCGCGTTTGAATTTGTTCAATTTTTCGTGATTATTACATTATCCCGATTAAACAAGTTTCACGAATTGTTTTTTTTTTCAAACAATTGAAGCTTACCACCGATAATTTCAAATTCAATGAATCTCGTTTCCGGTCTCTTTCTCGCTCGATAAATTTTTTATCGCAACAATTTTCGAGAATCGTAGACCATTTACTGGCGTTTACGTTTCATGGAAAAATGACGAAATGGACAATGCAAGAGAGAGAGAGAGAGAGCGAGAGGTGGGTTTAGTGTCAAGAGGGGAAATTGCCTCGACGACAATGACGATCGTCGTCGTCGTAATGATTTTTCGAGCTCGCAGTCAGTAAATTGAACAAAAGAAGTGATGCATTTATTCAATAGAGAGAGAGAGAGAGAGAGAGAGAAAAAATTCACAAAGGTTTGCGATAAACGAAAACTATAGATATATCTATATAATCTTCGTGACAATTAAAATATTTTTTTCCTACCGAAATTATGAATAGGCGAGGCATCCTGTTATTTTACCCCTTGCATTCTCAGCTCTATCTCTCGTTTTCGCTGTCCCGTGGAATAAAAGTAATTGTCGCCGCGAGAATGCCGCGGTGCGTAGTCAACGAGGCGAATCGCACACTGGGACACACGATTTTATGATGTAATTCACGTTGAGAATAAAAAAAAAATAGAGGTGAAATAATGCCCGAGACCGAATCATTGCTCTTCTCTCTCTCTCTCTCTCTCTTTCTCTCTCTCTCTCTCTCTCTCTCTCTCTTTCACCACATTCTGTTCTCTCACTCATTGTTTTTTTCTTCTTTACTTCTTTTTATTCGACCCATTATCACCTGGCGATAAAGTATTGCATATATATAAAGAATGGGAAATTGTGATCCATTAAAACAAGAAAAAACATACTTTATGAAACGAGTGATAGCAATGATCAATTTATGAAATTAAAAAAATTCGCTACATATCATAAACTTATAAAATAGAAAATTCAATTCAATTCAAAATTGAACTTATGAGAAAAGAAAATTCAATTTTTAACAAATTATAATGCTTCCGTTAACCAAATAACCAATATACGAAATACTCAATTTTTTTTTAAATGCAAAACGAGTACAAAGCTTTATGAAAGCCGTCTGTATCGCCACGGGTTTTCTTCAGTTTCCCCGTGCCCACGGCGACTGCGATACAGTGTAGCTAAAAAACAACTGCGTGTACTAGGGAAGTTAGGTTAGCTTAGCATAGAGCGGGTAGGTTGTGACAGGAAGGAATAATTGAGAAGGGTACGTAAGAACCTGTAAAGGTCCTTTTTCACAAATTTTTGTTTGCTACTTAATGAATTATTTCAGGATTGGGAGAATGGTGTATTGATAGTTTTCATTATTTTTTAATGAACATTTTTATAATACAACTTCAAAGTGTCCTTAAAAATATAACATTCTCTCAATCCTGAAATAATTCATTAAGTAGCAAACGAAAATTCGTGAAAAAGGACCTTATTTTCAGTCCGTTCGGCCCTTAAATAATTTTTTAATATATTTTAAATGCGATGCGATACAGTGCAGCGAAAAAGCAGCTGCGGATACTATGGAAGTTAGTTTGGCTTAAAGCATAATGAGGGTAGGAAGTGATAGGAGAGAAAATGGGGAAGGATCATCCTTAGCAAAATTTGTCATTCATTGCCATTATGTAATGCCATTGAATTTCCATTGCTTCAAATGCAATGGCAATTGAAAGCAGTTTTGTGAAGGGTAAAAACTCCATTCAAAATCCCATTCGCATTGCCATTGCTTGTGCCTATGGAAAATAAATGGTAAAAACTCCATTCAAAATCTCATTGGTATTGCCATTGCTGGTGTCTATGGACTAATGGTAGATTTACCATTCATTTCTCATAGGCACAAACAATGGTAGTGCCATTGGGGGTTTGAATGGAATTTTTGTCATTGGGAAAAATGCCAAGGTAATTTTGCTAATGACAAAATATTATCATTCAATTTCCCATAGGCACCAATGACAATACCAATGCGATTTTTAATGGAGTTTTTATTTTTGGCAAATGTGCCTTCAATTGCCATTGCGTCTCAACCAATGGGACTTCGATGGCAATGAATGGCAAATTTTGCTAATAAATCACAGAAAATGCAGACAAACTATGATCAAGTAAAAACTGGAAAATAATAGGAACTCTGAGAAGTTTGCGAAAAAAATGACGACCATATAAGTTTATAAAAAATGCCTCATCTCTCTATATTATATAAATATTTTGCCGCCGCCGCCGCCGTGTACAAGATTTGAGGGGGAGCCCGGGGCGAGATGGTACGGCGGGGGGGGGGGGGGGGGGGGGGGGGTTCGAGTATTTTTTTTTTCTCAGTCCCCACCTGAAATTTTGTTGGATATGTCGAAAAACAAATTCCCTGAAAGTTACATCCCTTAATATTAATTCTAAGTACTTTCCCTTAGCGTGAAAAGAATTTCCATCTAAAATATACGTGAATCGAATTTTTTTTTTTATCAAAATTCTATAACTCAGCCGCATTTTATGCTATCATATTGTTCTTGTTTTCGATTTCCTCAGAATAAAACAATCTAGAAAAGTGCCTATTGCGGCTAAAGTGTAAATTGTACTGGTGAGTTGGTACGGGTCACTGAAGTTCACTTTTACCCAAAATTCTCGTTTTTTGCTGTTATCTCCGAAACAATTTACTTTACAAAAAAAATGTAAATGAAAAATTTGTGGGAAATTTAATTTCCTACAAAAAAGGTTTTATCGAACCAATTGCTTAGATTAATATTTCTTGAGATATTGAACTTTAACTTATGAGTAGTATAAAGTTTTTATTTCATTTTTTCAAGAATAAACCGTAAAAAATGTATACTACTCATAAGTTAAAGTTCAATATCTCAAGAAATATTAATCTAAGCAATTGGGTCGATAGGATCTTTTTTGTAGGAAATTAAATTTCCAACAAATTTTTCATTTACATTTTTTTCGTAAAGTTAATTGTTTCGGAGATGACAGCAAAAAAACGAGAATTTTGGGTAAAAATCAACATCAGTACCAACTCGTTAATACAATTTACACTTTCGACGCAAAAGGCACTTTTTAAGATTGTTTTATTCTGAGTACATCGAAACCAAGAACAATATGATAGCATAAAATGCGGCGGAGTTATGGAATTTTGAAAAAAATAAAATTCGATTTACGTGTATTTTAGATGGAAAATCTTTTCACGCTAAGGGAAAGTACTTAGAATTAATATTAAGGGCTGTAACTTTTAGGGAATTTGTTTTTCGACATATCCAACAAAATTTCAGGTGGGGACTGAGAAAAAAAAATAGTCGAAAAGAAAAAAATCGCCCTAATATATATATTATGTTCTTTCAATCTTCATAGCAATTTTTAAAATGTATTCAAGGAAATAATATTATAAGAAGAGATAAAAATATCATAAGTTTAATATTAGTAGTATATATATGTGAGTTTGGTGCCTACATTATTTTATAAAAAAAAGAAAGAAATGCCATACGAATGTACCATTGAAAATGACACTGAAAGGTAATATTACCATTCAGTTTCGATGGAAAAAAAACATTGGAGTTTGCCATTGGCTTTCCATTCGGTTTCTATAAAAAGAAATTGCCATTAGAGTTTGCCATTGACTTTCAGCTTGCAATCATTAAAAATTTTCCTTCACCTTTGCCATACAATTCGCATTGGAAGATGTATGGAAACCAGCCTTTACCATTGACTGCCAATGGCCAAAGCTAAGGGCATACATAAAAACCCTCAAGGATACACGTCGGAGCACACAAATAATAAAAAATAAATAAATAATTAAAAAAAAGTACAAACGGGTAATAATTTTATTTAATATAGAAATCGAATGAATAACAATTTCATGCAACCCTCATTGCGTAACTGGTCCATTTCACCTAGATCGAGATCCCTTAATCACGCCAATGCATTTGTGCTCAAGTCATTTCGTAAATTATCTCTCGTTCCTTGTGTACATATCTCTCAGGACTGAACCTAAATGACATGCGCACACAGGCATTTGTATCCTCTGACAGAGTATCAATGTATATCAGCGTTAGTTTCTCGTAGTCGTTTAGGAAAGAGAGAAAGAGAGAGTCGTTGTCGAGAAAGAGAAGATGAGTCGTAACACGTCCCCACGTTTCGTGAGAGGTGGTATACAGAGAGTAAGTCCACGTGTAAAGCTCGCCCGAGAGCTAATGATGATGACACTCCTTATTTTGCTCCTCGTAGGGAGAATGAACGTTCGTCGGTCATTTTTCAAAAAACCGAGCGACTCTCGCGTTCGGAAGAGATGAACAGAAAGAGAGAAAGAGAAAGAGACAGGGAGAGAGAGTGATGTGAAAGATCGAGAGGAGAATATACAGCGTGGTATAAGGGAAGGAAGGGTCCAACAACGAAGAATATATATATATATATATATATATATATATATACATATATATATATATATATATATATCTATATTTTTCTATGTAGTATGTATGGTATATAAAGAATGTTTAAGGTGGGGAATAAGAGTGAGAGACTCAATGAATAAAGAGGGACGAGAATCCAAGTTCGTTTCCGCGCGCGCACGCAGAAGCTAATGTCCGGAACGACTCCTGGTGAACCATTAGAGCGAAGTCGAGAAAGAGGCGATAACGAGAGAGCGAGAGAGAGCGAGGGGAAGATAAAGATTATATTCTATACCTTCTGTATCGTATACTCTCGATCCCTTAATCTTTTACATTCGTTTTTCCCATCCTCCTTCTCATCGTTTCTCCGTCGTCATTCTTTTCCTATCATCATCCAAATCTTCCACATCGTACCACACGACATCTCGAGACCATACGAGCGCGTTACATTGAGTCATTCGCACGATCGCACGTAACCATTTTGTTTTTAAACAATATCTTACAAACCGAGATTTTTGACGTCATTTCTAATGTGCAATAACGTTTAAACCGTTGAAGTTGTCTTGATGAAAATTTACACGTGCATTTATTGATCCTTAGAGAATACTTGTACGTTAAAAAAAAATTATTTTAAATATTTTCATGTAGTTTTTTGCCTTGTTGCAACATGGCGCGCCGAAATCGGCGCCCACTCTGAACGATGTTGCATGCATCTGAAAAAGAAAATATATAGATATTCTCAATCTGTATGAGTATTCTGAGCACTGGTAGCAGAATTGGTACTTAAAAATTTTTTTTTATTGAGTCGAACAATAATTTTGTCGACATTTTATAACTCGTCGAATACCCGAAAATCTATGAAATATCATTAATAAAAGTTCAACAATACTCAGAATACTCATACAGATTGAGAATATATATAGATTTTTTTTTTCAAATGCATACAACATCGTCCAGAGTGGGCGCCGATTTCGGCGCACCATGTTGCAACAAGGCAAAAAACTACATGAAAATGTTTAAAATAATTTTATTTTTTTAATGTACAAGTATGCTCTAAGGATCAATAAATGCACGTGTAAATTTTCATCAAGACAACTTCAACGGTTTGAACATTATTGCACATAAGAAATGACGTCAAAAATCTCGCTCTAGACCAGACTACGGCCTTAAGGGAGGAAATAGGGTTAGACGGTTGTTATAAATTGTTAGTAAAACTATTGAAAAATATGTTTCCAAAATTTTTAATGAAAATACCGACTCGTTCTATTGTTATAAGCCATTGAGGGGGGAAATAGGGTTAGGACAGCGTTTTCTCAATGATTTTCATGAATTTTTTTATAGTATAAAAAATGAATATGATTTATTGAAACTTTGAGAATATTTTATACATATATTTAAGTATACCCTACAAAATTTTTGAAGAATTTCCGTGAAAAACACCGAAGAAAATTTATGACTGCCTTGACTTTGGTTTTCTTGGTACTATTTGTTCAAACGCGTTTTTCTGAAAACGACTTTTTTCGAACTTGCGTACACGCTAGTTTGAAAAGTTTTCAGCCAATCGTTTTGAAAATTGGCAGTTACTTTCTTCATAGTATTGCACTCTATATGAACCTAAAATCGGAATATTATCGTTATTTAAAATAATTTTTTTTTTGCAAATCAAGTTGTAAAGAATGGCAAAAAATCATGCTTTTTCGTTTTGACCCCTGTAATAAATTCAATTTTCTATTTTTTTGATAGAATTTAAGTTCATATAGATGAGAGACATATAATAAAAGTAAATTCCAACCTCGTTTGATTTCAGATGAAAATTGCGGCTTTCAGAATGTACGCAAAATGCTGAGTCTGATTGTGACCTGCGATATGGGGTCGCTAATATCTTCGATGTTTTTCAAGGAAATTCTTCAAAAATTTTATAGTATATACTTAAATATACGTTTAAAATATTCTCAAAGTTTCAATAAATTATATTCATTTTTTATACTATAAAAAAATTCATGAAAATCATTGAGAAAACGCTGTCCTAACCCTATTTTCCCCCTTAAAAAGAAAGAACGAAAAAGTCTCTTGATGCCTCGAACCAAAACTCTACACCAGAAATTAAATTTTCAACATTTTTTTTTATGCAAATTTAATTGCTGATTTTGTTAGACTTTTCCGGTTGATGATTGAAGCACAGAAATACGTCAAATGACTGAACTTAAAATTCAAATACCGGGAAAATTGTTGAAAAGTACAAAAAAAAAAATGACCTGGTGAACACCAAATCGTATTATAATTGTTTTACAAACTTATTTTCAACCCCCTTCTTTTCACTCGAATGTGGACTTTATAAATTCATGGGATAAAGGGTCATTTGAAAATTGTGATCGTATACACTCGATCACTTAATCTTTTACATTTGTTTTTCCCCTCCTCCTCCTTCTCGTCGTTTCTCCGTCATCATTCTTTTCTTATAGTCATCCAAATCTGCCACATCGTACCGTGACATCTTGACGATGTGTGCGTGTCAGATTGAGTCGTTGCACGATCGTACGTACGATTTTTTTTGTTTTCAAACAATATCGTATATTAATAAGCCAACGAAAATAGCAAACCGGTGTCCAGAAAGAACGGAAAAGTCTCACGGTTCTTCGAACGAAAAGTCTACACCAGAAATGAGATGTTTAATATTTTTTTACTACAAATTTAATTGCTGATAGTTGCGGAATATTGGAGAATATCGAAAAATTGTTGAAACGTAAATAATAAAAATAACTTAGTTAACATAAAATCGTATTATAATTGTTTTACGAACTTATTTTTGACCCTCCGTCTTTTCACTCGAACGTGGACGTCGTAAATTCATGGGACGAAGGATCCGTTTGAAAATTGTGATAGGTTTGTGGTAACGGAGCACAATGTTCTCGCTCAAACAGCCCCTTTACTCGCTGGTTTAGTTTCCGCGAGAGTGGACAGAAAGTTTAAGTAAGTGACCGTATATGGACGTCTCGTTTCGTAGTGTATAAATTAGCGGCGGAGACTAAAACTGATTAATTATTCACCATACGTAGCGATTTAATTCGATTCCTCATAACGAGACCTCCGGGAACGTTCAAAGTTTATCTTTGTCTCGTCTCGTGTGTGTGTGTGTCTTTTAATCATCCTGTAAACATTGTCAATTATTTAAATAACGAGCTTGTCGACCTATCCCCTTTTTAGCATAAATTAACCCCGTCTCTCGGTCTAGCTCTTATTCGTATATTTTAACGCTTGGGGGTAAAAATACAAGTGAAATTGGTTTCGCTAAAAATTCTCTTTCGTGGTTCCTCCGTATAGGCTAAATTTCATCCCTCCCCCAAGCCGCCTGCTCCCATACGTCTCTATAGCTTTTCGCCTCTTTTCTCGTGCTCAACTCGCTCCGACATTCTCGTGAGGCGGAAGTTCACGACTGAGCTCGCGCGCACGCGGGACCAGCAAGATAGATGTGCGTCACTTCCGGCCGCGACAGGGGGTGGCGTCTGCAGGACGCCCTTGCTTTCACCCTTATACCCTGACAACTCTACAACATATCTCTTTCTTTCTTTTTCTATCTCTCTCTCTCTCTCCCTCTCTTTCACCCTCTCCATCATTCTTTTCTACTTTTCCAGTATATAATTATCTAACAGTGTTCATTAACATTTTCAAGATCCCTTTTGCTACCTCGTACAATTAGCAATATCGCCGTTTTTTCCAAATCCAGATATTGTTCGAACAGAAACGGAAAAGTTTCGTCTGAGGACATGAAAAATTAAAGATCTTTACGTTTCTTTCATTTCGTTAAAAACCGCCAGCAACAATAACCTAATAATAATATAGGAATAATAAAATACTGCGTGAGTAATATTGAGTAATTAGTAAATATTGAATTAGCATTTACTAGTACTTTACTTTATATTACTTATTAATATATGTCCTAATTAGTAAATTTTAGTAATTAGTGAATATTGGATAATTGGTATTTTTAGTGTCTGCACAAAACTCTTTCTCTCTCCTCTCTTTTTCACCCTCTAGATCATTCTTTTCTACTTTTCCAGTATATAATTACCTAACAGTGTTTATTAACATTTTCAAGATCCCTTTTGCCCCCTTGTACAATTAGCAATATCGCCGTTTTTTCCAAATCCAGATAATGTTCGAACAGAAACGGAAAAGTTTCGTCTGAGGACACGAAAAATCGAAAATCTTTACGTTTCTTTCACTTCGTTAAAAATGGCGAGCAAAAATAACCGAATAATGATATAGGAATAATAAAACACTGCGAGAGTAATATTGAGTAATTAGTAAATGCTGAATTAGCATTCACTGGTACCTCACTTTATATTACTTATTAATATATGTCCTAATTAGTAAATTTTAGTAATTAGTGAATATTGCATAATTGGTATTTTTAGTGTCTGCACAAAACTGTCTCTCTCTCCTCTCTCTTTCACCCTCTCGATCATTAATTTCTCCTTTTCCAGTATATAATTACCTAACAGTGTTTATTAACATTTTCAAGATTTCTTTTTCCCCCTCGTACAATTAGCAATATCGCCGTTTTTTCGAAATCCAGATATTGTTCGAACAGTAACGGAAAAGTTTCGTCTGAGGACATGAAAAATTGAAGATCTTTACGTTTCTTTCATTTCGTCAAAATTCGCGAGCAACAATAAAATTAATAATAATATAGGAATAATGAAATACTGCGTGAGTAATATTGAGTAAATACTAAATTAGCGTTTACTAGTACTTTACTTTATTTTACTACTTAATATATGTCGTTTTTAGTAAATATTAATAATTATTAAATATTGGATAATTGGTACTTTTAGTGTCTGCACAAAACTCTCTCTCTCCTCTCTCTTTCACCCTCTCGATCATTCTTTTCTACTTTTCCAGTGTATAATTGCCTAACAGTGTTTATTAACATTTTCAAGATCCCTTTTGCCCCCTTGTACAATTAGCATTATCGTCGTTATTTCCAAATCCAGATATTGTTCGAACAGAAACGGAAAAATTTCAACTCATGACACGAAAAATCGAAAATCTTTACGATTCTTTCACTTCGTTAAAAATGGCGAGCAAAAATAACCGAACAATGATATAGGAATAATAAAACACTGCGAGAGTAATATTGAGTAATTAGTAAATGCTGAATTAGTATTCACTGGTACCTTACTTTATATTACTTATTAATATATGTCCTAATTAGTAAATATTAGTAATTATAAAACATTAGTAATTAGTAAATATTGGATAATTAGTATTTTTAGTGCCTGCACAAAACTCTTTCTCTCTCTCTCTCTCTCTCTTTTCTCTCTCTCGCTCTTTTCGCACGCGCGCTTCGCGACTACTTAAACGAGCGTGCGGGGTTAATTAGAGGTGAGGACAATTTGAACGTAAAGTGGAAAGTGAATGAAACCGCGAGGTAAACCGCGAGAAGAACCGGGAGGAACCCACGTGTTGCCTTGCTCGTTTTACCTCCCTTCCTTTCGCTCTTTGCCATCGTCACTCCCTTGAACGCTGCTTCGCGTGCATCTTTACGTCAAAAGGCTCGTCACGTTCGTTCATTCCATGAACACGTGATGGTTTCTCATTTTTCTCATAAAAACACACACACACACACAAACGCGAGAAAGAGCGTATTGTATATAAAGAAAACATTTTTTCCTGTCGAACAAACAAAATTTTCATTTCATTCGATAAATTATTTCTCTCGCAAACGTCTTCTCGTCCTAAGAATTAATATTTTTCCATTATGTGGATTCACCGAAGTTTCTATTAATTAATCACTTCGCGTTCGACTTCCGCAATCTTATTGATTCGTTATTACTTTCAATTAATTCCAATATTTCGTTCTCTCACTCTGAACTTCCTCAATAAAACAATTTTGAATTATTATTACTGTACGCAAGACAACGCGTCGCATTCATCCTTTTTCTCTCTTTACGTCAATTTATTTTTCGGTTGAATGAGACAAAGAAATTTTACAGCATTTTTCCGACTACGAATGTCAGAAAGTAAATGTTAGAAAGTCCTACCATTCGTTAATTCCTTCAGCGTTGATTTTCTTATTATTTTTATTTTCCTGCATACTGAAACAAAGATGAAAAATTTTTATAAACATTTTTCCATCGAGATAAACGAAATTGTCAATTTGGCTTGAAATGCCTCGTATATGTATATTTTTTTTATCATCGTATTTTGCACCAGCTCTCGTTTGTAATCGTCACAAACATTTCTGCGACCTATCGTCACGCTCGGGATAATTATGTAATTCCTCGTTACACTCTCGGGCCGATAGAACCTCTCTCTCTGTCTCGCTACCACGTTTATTATTATAATAATCGTACGGCACGCAGCTCGCATTACACACTTTATGATCGTGTACATATATATATATATCGTATGCACGTTACATCTCCGATTTGATTCGATATGAGGAAGGATAACGAGATAATACTCGTTTATAATACATCTAGAGAATTTAATAATTGAAAAACAGGACACACACATAAAGAAATGCACACATACACATCTATATTCGTTCGTGATGGCTTCTTGTTCAATCGTTCTCCTGCCTCGAGGAACAACAACGAAAAAAAAAAATGGCGGGGAGGAAGTAAGAGAAAAAAAAGACACATCGATACAAAAATACAAAGAAAAGGTTTTTTTTCCGAGCATCTTTGAGGGAGAATTCTCGGCCGTTCTTTACGCCCCATGCGATATTACACGAGCTGTAGTTTTGTTGCAGGTGACTGCACTTTTCCACGCTCGTTATGCAACCACGTGGATAAAGATATATATATATATATATCGAAGTTGAACAAAACCGCAATAACGAGATAACCATCGACTCACCGATATTTGTGTGATATTGTTCGGGCCCCTTCCTCCTAGCCTCTCTTTTGTCGTATGAAATATTTATACACGCGAAGATATATTTTGTGGAAATAAAAGGGGGCGGTGGCGAGGGCCGGGTAGGGAGGAAGAAAAATGCTCGCATCCGTTTGTCGTTTAACAAGTATTTTTATAACGAAATAATTGACCAACTCGGGATCTCACGACCGCGCGTCACACACATGTCATCAAGAAATGAATTTTTAACGTACACAGTTATCAATGTTAATTAAATATGTTTTTTAAATACAATTATTCACAATACTCTTTGTATGGAGTAAATTTTTTTAATTTTATTGTTAATTTTTTTTCCACCAACAGCAGTGGACGCGCGGTCAGTGCGAGGCTCTGGCGGTCACCCAAGTTGAGCAGCTTTGGCCGCGGTACACTGCTTGGACGGATGACTGTTTAACCGCGCACTGGCTGGCGCGCCGATTGTTGAGCAGGAGAGCAGTTTTATTGAGTTTCCGATGTGGTAAACACAACTGAAACTCAGTCGATAAAACAAAGCCGTCTTTATCGACACAGGTTTTCCACAGTTTCCCCTGCGTCCATAGCAAATGCGATGCAGCGTAGCTGAGACGTGAGTGGGCTCAATGGAAGTTAGGTTAGTTTAAACGAAGTGCGGGTAGGGAGTGATAGGGGGGAAAATGGAAAAAAGTGGAATTGGAAAGGGTTATACGTAAAAATCCCGAAGGGTATACGTTGGAACAATGAAAAATAGAAAAATAGTTGTTTATTGTTTTTCGTTGACGATCTATCCTTGAATCGAGCCGACCGTTGAGCAGGAGAGCAGTTTTATTGAGTTTCCGATGTGGTAAACACAACTGAAAGTCAGTCGATAAAACAAAGCCGTCTTTATCGACACAGGTTTTCCGCAGTTTCCCCTGTGTCCATAGCAAATGCGATGCAGCGTAGCTAAGACGTCTGCGGGCTCAATGGAAGTTAGGTTAGTTTAAACGAAGTGCGGGTAGGGAGTGATAGGGGGGGAAATGTATACGTTGGAACAATGAAAAATAGAAAAATAGTTGTTTATTGTTTTTCGTTGACGATCTATCCTCGAATCGAGCCGACCTTTGACAGGAGAGCAGTTTTATTGAGTTTCCGGTGTGGTAAGCACAACTGAAAGTCAGTCGATAAAACAAAGCCGTCTTTATCGACACAGGTTTTCCGCAGTTTCCCCTGTGTCCATAGCAAATGCGATGTAGCGTAGCTAAGACGTCTGCGGGCTCAATGGAAGTTAGGTTAGTTTAAACGAAGTGCCAGTAGGGAGTGGCAGGGGGGAAAATGGAAAAAGTGGAATTGGGAAGGGTTATCCGTAAAAACCCCGAAGGGTATACGTTGGAACAATGAAAAATAGAAAAATAGTTGTTTATTGATTTTCGTTGACGATCTATCCTTGAATCGAGCCGACCGTTGAGCAGGAGAGCAGTTTTATTGAGTTTCCGACGTGGTAAACACAACTGAAACTCAGTCGATAAAACAAAGCCGTCTTTATCGACACAGGTTTTCCGCAGTTTCCCCTGTGTCCATAGCAAATGCTATGCAGCGTAGCTAAGACGTCTGCGGGCTCAATGGAAGTTAGGTTAGCTTAAACGAAGTGCGGGTAGCGAGTGATAGGGGGGAAAATGGAAAAAAGTGAAATTGGGAAGGGTTATACGTAAAAACCCCGAAGGGTATACGTTGGAACAATGAAAAATAGAAAAATAGTTGTTTATTGTTTTTCATGGGCGATATATCCTTGAATTTCTATGGGCTTCTTATAAATTGCGGTCCAACGGGGAGGGAACCGTGGCATCGATGTTTGTTGCATAATCGAGGTGATAGAGGATATTATTAGTTTGATGTGATGAGGAGGAAAAAAAAAACAAACATTAAATGAATTTAATGCGTGCAAGAGTTCTTCGAAGAGTATACTTTAGTTAGTATATATCGACTCGTACATTTATTTATATCTATATATATATATATATATATGTAGTATCATGATCAAGCAGCTTCCTACAACACCCAAGGACCCTCTCTTTCTCTCTCGATCTCTCATCCGCGAACGTTTGTACTCTTCGTGGACCGATCCGATTATCTCTCCTCCCGGCAATTCTCCATCTCTCTCTCCCTCTCTTTCTCTCTCTCTCTCTCTCTTTCTCTCTCTCTCTCTCTCTCTGCCATATCTCGGCGTGTCGGTGAGATTTTCTCGGTAACGGCCAAGTCCTTGGACCTCGGAGTCTGCGTCGCCTTAGGGTTCTGAAACCCGCCCAGAGCGTGCACGCAATCCTACTGCACGTCCCAAAGACATTAGGCGCCATCAGGGTACGATTCAACACGCCCGTTGTCTTAACCCTCCTTCCCTCCCTCCTCCCTCCTGCCTTTCCACCGTCCCAACCCCTTGTATACCGATTATACCTATTTCTCATCTCGATATGCGAGAATTCGTCAAATTCCCGACAGATAGAGAGAGAGAGAGAGAGAGAATGAAAGCGCAGGAGGGAGAGGGAGAGGAGGTTGATTTTAGTTTTTAGTCTGTAGCTTTAGTTTAGCTTTAGTTTAACTTTGCTGCTGATTAACATTTTAGTTTTTTGGATTCTTGACTTCGGGGACTTATTGTGGGAATTTTCTCTCTCCCTCTCTCTCTCTCTCTCTCTCTGTAATTACGTTTAATTCCGTCGATCAATTTTCTTTTCACGCTGTTCAACAATTCACCGGATATTTAGAAAATTCTCAGAAATTATGAAAATTGAAAAATCGCCATGTGCAACATCTTAAAAAAAAAACATGTCTTTTTGAAAAATAACTTTTTATAACAGATAAGACAATACAAATTATCATTAATTAACAATTAATACAATTCGTTTCACTTACGGTGGAGTTTTTAATATACATTGACGTTTTTTTTTATTGGTAATTATGTTATTTTTAGACGATGTGTATGCAGATATATTAATACGAAGGTTTTTTCAAGGATTCCGCGGCTATTGGGTGAATACGGCAACTATATTATACACCGGAGTAATAAAACTAGTGCGCGTTTACGAGATTGATAATTAATAGTGTCCCCCCTTCACTGAGTTACCCGGAGAGTCTTGGAGATTTAACATAAATTGATTATGCATCGGGTTGCGACAACGCTCTAGCGGTCGAGAGAGATAAAGAGAGAAAGAGAGAGTGAGAGTGAGCGAGTGAGGGGGGGGGGGAGGAGAGCAAGTTATAGATGCGCCTAATTGCACCACGCGATCGACATCTCGCTCGCCGGTCATCGTTTCGTCACTCTCATCCACTATGCATCGCTTTATCCTTTGAACAAACATTCGAGCACATGAAAAACATGTTTTGAATTTTCTATCATTATTATTGAATTTCGAATTCGAGATAGAATGAAAGAAAAAAAAACATACAAAATTGCAGATTTTCTTTGCATTTTTTAATTCTTTCATTTTTTTTCTCAACGTTAGATCCACGCTAATTTCCATCCACAAGTGGTATGCATTAGAAGAAGAAAAAAAACGTATATATTGCGTGTGGTTAAGAGGTCTCGGGAATTAGGGCCTTACCGGAAGTTGTAACGAACGGGCTTTTGAATTACATACTATCTAAAAATTCTTTGGCTCTCACGACATTAGCCTCTGTATGCCTTTCACGCTATTAGAACTTACCGTTGAAATCTTATTCTCTACCCCTCTCTTTTTCTCTCTCTCTCTGTAATTTTGGATTTGTTTGGATTTGGAGCGAGATTTTTGACGTAATTTCTAATGTGCAATAACGTTTAGCCCGTTGAAGTTGTCTCGATGAAAATTTACACGTGCATTTATTGATCCTTAGAGAATACTTGTACATTAAAAAAAAAAAATTATTTTAAATATTTTCATGTAGTTTTTTGCCTTGTTGCAACATGGTGCGCCGAAATCGGCGCCCACTCTGGACGATGTTGTATGCATCTGGAAAAAAAATATATATATATTCTCAATCTGTATGAGTATTCTGAGCACTGGTAGCAGAATTGGTACTTAAAAAAAAATTTTGACAAAATGGCGGCCTGTTGAACTTTTATTAATGATATTTCATTATTCGACGAGTTATAAAATGTCGGCAAAATTATTGTTCGACTCAATAAAATTTTTTTTTAAGTACCAATTCTGCTACCAGTGCTCAGAATACTTATACAGATTTGAGAATATATATTTTTATTTTTTTTCAGATGCATACAACATCGTCCAGAGTGAGCGCCGATTTTGGCGCACCATGTTCCAACAAGGCAAAAAACTACATGAAAATATTTAAAATAATTTTTTTTTTTAACGTACAAGTATTCTCTAAGGATCAATAAATACACGTGTAAATTTTCATCAAGACAACTTCAACGGTTTAAACGTTATTGCACATTAGAAATGACGTCAAAAATCTCGCTCTAGACCAGACTACGGCCAAAACAAACGGGGACAAATTTACCTTACTAAAATCTTTGATGTAACGTGAGAGAAGAAGTGACGTAAATCGCCATTTTGTGACATTTTTCTCTGTTGGGGTGGAGGGGGGAGGCCCGTCGTAAAAAAGAAAAGCCGGAGGCAAATTTAGTAGTTGGAAGAACGGAGTAAGTGCGGCAATGAATAAAGTATAGCACTTGGTCGATCCGAAGAACAAAGAGTCCCAGAAGGGGGCCAGTGCACCCATAATAATGGCCACTCGAATGCGGCGCAGGTGACGAGAGCTCTGGTTCTTCGCATCTTTTCTTCCCTTTTTCCATCGTTCAAGAACCAGTAACATAGAGCACCACGAAACCGCGGAGGCTATCATTAACTTTCCGATGCCTTTCGAATTGCCTACCACCCGACCGTCATCTCACCTAATTCAACCTCGGTCATGGTCCATTTTGTATCTCGCGTCGACGCCAGAAATTTTACATCCAACGCACATTAACGGAATAATTAAAGAACATTTTTTTCCTTCAAGGGTCGTGCGGAGTCGGGATTTAAAAAAAAATAATTCTTTACTTCACTTTCGTAATGTACGTATGCTTAAGTATATACACAGAAAATTTCATGTCAATCCGATAAATATTCTCGAAGTTACACGCATATTTGTAAAGACGTCGCGGAGCGTTTGAAAGTAGAATTTGAAAGTCTCAATGCGTTTTTTCTCAAAATTCTGTTTTTGAAGTTGCTGAGGAAGATTCCTCGGAAACGGCTAATCCGATCGGTCTGAAATTTGTACACAAACTTTGTAAATATATTTTTTAGCGATTAGTCGAAGGTTTTTTCTCGCCCGATAAATATTTTCCATTTTATAAACAATTTAAGGCGAAAATTTTAATTGAAAATCGGAATTTTTTTTTTAGCAGCCGCCATTTTGTTGAAAATTAATATTTTGCTTATTACTTCGATTAAATACTGGGCAATACCTTATATTAACGAAATCTTTTTTGTTTTTTCATTTTAAATGAGTTAATTCAGAGATATTGTGCCCAACGCGAGACGCCTTTTGTTAGAGTAGCATCCGAAGATCGGCTATAACAGTTTGAAAATCATTATTTTTACAAATAAAAAATATGAAAATAAAGTTAAAAGTCACCACAATATGTATATAAATTTTTACGTTAATAAATAAAAATGCCTCTCCACGAAAAATTCTTGAAAAATCGCTTTTGTTCAGTCTCCTGACTGCGTATAACTCCTTCAATATGTTATTTAATTACATGTTAGAAAGTATATTTTTTAATAATAACGTTTCAAACGAAACTTAAGAAATATTAAATTTCGTAATAGTTTCTTTTTTTTCAATTTCAATTCCTATTTTACAAACGTATCAGTTTTAAAGCATTTTTAATGCAACGAAAAATCACGAAGTCTTGTTCGAAGAAGAAAAAAAATGAAAAGAAAAGAGAGTAATTGATGTCAGGGACGCTGATAAGAAACTCGTCCGAGGGAACTCTCGATCGTTCGCCCAATAAATTGACTATGCGAGTTCGAAGGTCAGCGGTTGATAGGCGTAAAGGAAAAATTTAAACGCAGAACAGATTTTGAAGAAAAAAAAACGGCTTACGATAGTGTTTTCAGAAAGTGAGTCACGTAAAGCGATTAAAATAATGAAAAAAAAAATCTACACACTCCACAACTCTGAATCTTTATTTCTGGATCTTTTTTTTCATCATCGTTAATTCTTACGCGAGCGATTATGAGCACTTGTCATTATCAGCACTGTCCGTTATCTCGTTTCTCTTTCGTCTCGTTCGTTATACTTTTTTCTCACTCACTTTTTTTTTTCTTCGCCTCGTGGTATATACCAAACAATCTCTACTTCTGAACGTTTAACTCATCGGTCACACTCTCTATCGGCATAGAATAACCTGTCTAGCAGAGATGCCAGTGACTTCGAGGCTGCATGTCCGGGATCTCGTAGTACAAACGGCGAGGCGTTTTATAAGCAGGTGCGCCTGCGTTGTCGATCGTTCTCAAGAGGGAACACTCGATGTGTGTTCCGAGCACGACGGTAACGATAACCCGACGGGTGCAACTTTTGCCCGACGGCGGCAGGTATCGTGAACGATCACGCAAAGACACGCGCGAACCAAACGAGCTCGAAGAGAGAAAAGTACCTGTCACTCTTGTCCCATTGTCCGAGAAACTCCCTTCTATCCGGAAGTTCGCCGAATCGACATTTTTACAGCCTCGTCTTTCAACTCAAATTCAATAGATAACCGCGCGAGTAAGTTCGATAAAATCAATGATTAATAATTGTCAATTTGTTATTGAATATCGATGGACCGACAAAACCAAAAAGATGGCGTGGAGACGCTTAAGGGGGGAAATAAGGTTAGACGGTTCGAAAAATCGATTTTTTTTATATTTCATACATTTTTAGTAAAACTATTGGAAAATATGTTCATAAAATTTTTAATGAAAATTCCGACTCGTTATGTTATGAGCCATTAAAGTGAGTAGCTCTCCTTCAGGCCCCGAGCGCGCCACGTGTTTCAAACGCGTTTTTCTGAAATCGACTTTTTTTAACTTGCGTGCAAGCTAGTTTGAAAAGTTTTCAACCAATCGTTTTGAAAATTGGCAGTTACTTTCTTCATAGTATTGCGCTCTATATGAACCTATAATCGGAATGATATCATTATTTAAAATAATTTTTTTTTTGCAAATAAAGTTGTAAGAAATGGCAAAAAATCGTGCTTTTTTGTTTTGACCCCTGTAAAAAATTCAATTTTCTATTTTTTCGATAGCATTTAGGTTCATATAGAAGAGAGACATATAATAAAAGTAAATTCCAAGCTCGTTTGATTTCAGATGAAAATTGCGGCTTCCAGAATGTACGCAAAATGCTGAGTCTAATTGTGACCTGCAATATGGGGGCGCTAATATCCTCGATGTTTTTCAAGAAAATTCTTCAAAAATTTTATAGTATATACTTAAATATATGTATAAACTATTCTCAAAGTTTCAATGATTTATATTCACTTTTTATACTATAAAAAAATTCATGAAAATAATTGAGAAAACGCTGTCCTAACCCCTATTTCCCTCCTTAAGCAAAATGACATTTTGTTTGTTAACCGTGATTTTCCCTAATGCCGTGAAAATTATTCTGTCGGACAATCGGTAATGCTCAATTTTTCGACTTTATTCACTGACCATTTTCAATGTTTAATGTACAAAAGAGAAGAGAGATTGAAGTTCGAACATTGACAATTATTTTGTCGGTGACGTATTTTTAATTCGAACATTATTCGATAGCGGACTCTTCTGTGCTCGGTGCTGATGGATATCGAAATGTCCGCCAGAGGTCAGAGGTATTTCCGGGCGATATAATGGCTGAAGGTGCCATCTAGCGGGACGCGCGTGTAACTGAATTTTTATTTCCACCATCGACAACACAACTTAGAAGCCGAATAACGCCTAATATACCCGTGTGTTAGAGCGGACCTAATCTCGCGGAGCGTTCGAGTGGTAAAGACGAGAAGCGAGAAGAATAAGAAGAAATGAAGTGAAGGATTGAGAGAGGAGATGAAGAAAAAAATGTGGCGAGAGAGAGAGAGAGAGACAGAGACTCTTCCATTCACCGCTCGTAATGAGGTCCTCGCCACCAGCGGAGGGCATGAATGAACGAGAGAATGAAGAAGAATGAGAAGAAGATGCGCGATGAAGACGAGGCATAGGGCATCAACGCGATGAATCTTCTCTCCGCCAGGATATTGGAAATGCTTCGTTGCTGTTGAACACGTCCCCCCTCCCCCCTGCCGTTCCAGTTTACCTCTATTTAGGGCCCATATTATAATCGAGTCCGTGCACGCCTCTCGCTGTTTGATGCGCCAACGAAAATGAAATTAAAACAGGCTCTCCAATTGCTTCCGTTCCCAACGCAATTTCATACCCATACACAACTTTAATCCATAAGTATCTCCGTTGTTAAAAATCCGTCCGTCAGCGTGTCATCTCGCGTCATGAAGATTTTGATGTTTCGATACTTTCGATATATCCCGAAATGTCGATAACTTCCGATATATCTCGAAATTTCGATAACTTCGATAAATTTGGTAGGGTAGCTTGTTCCCTAAAGTCATCGTCCCCAAACTCGTCTCCAAAATCGTAACTAGACTGAAGAATCCCTTCACTATTGAACCGCAATGCTGCCTGATGGCGCGGTGAACGTATTCTCATATCTACCAGCCCGAATGCCGGAGTTCGAGGACACAGCAGTAGATACGTTGCTATTATGATCAGACAACTGCCTTTTTCATTATGCCGTAATAATTAATGATTGAGAATTATTAGATAATAATTAATAATTGACAATTGATAATTGACAATTGTCAATTGACAATTGACAATTGACAATTGACAATTGACAATTGATAATTGATAATTGATAATTGATAATTGACAATTGATAATTGATAATTGATAATTGATAATTGATAATTGATAAATGATAATTGATAATTGATAATTGATAATTGATAATTGATAATTGATAATTGATAATTGATAATTGATAATTGATAATTGATAAATGATAAATGATAATTGATAATTGATAATTGATAATTGATAATTGATAATTGATAATTGATAATTGATAATTGATAATTGATAATTGATAATTGATAATTGATAATTGATAATTGATAATTGATAATTGATAATTGATAATTGATAATTGATAATTGATAATTGATAATTGATAATTGATAATTGATAATTGATAATTGATAATTGATAATTGATAATTGATAATTGATAATTGATAATTGATAATTGATAATTGATAATTGATAATTGATAATTGATAATTGATAATTGATAATTGATAATTGATAATTGATAATTGATAATTGATAATTGATAATTGATAATTGATAATTGATAATTGATAATTGATAATTGATAATTGATAATTGATAATTGATAATTGATAATTGATAATTGATAATTGATAATTGATAATTGATAATTGATAATTGATAATTGATAATTGATAATTGATAATTGATAATTGATAATTGATAATTGATAATTGATAATTGATAATTGATAATTGATAATTGATAATTGATAATTGATAATTGATAATTGATAATTGATAATTGATAATTGATAATTGATAATTGATAATTGATACGGCATAATAAAAAAGGAGGATCATAATAGCAACGTATCTATTGCTTAGTCCTCGAACTCTGGCATTCAGGCTGATAGATATGAGAGCACGTTTACCGCGCCATCTAGCAGCATTACGGGTCAGTGATTAAGGCATTATTTTTCAGTATAGTTCCTTTTTTGGGGACGATTAATTTCGGGAACATACTACACTTCCATAAATTTCATTTGAAACGAATTGAATATTTGACAAAATGAAGGGATTGCTGACAAAACCTAAACGCAAAGTTCACACCCAGTCTAGAGTGTAGCTTTTAGTTGCACAGCCGCCGGCAAGTCTGGCTGCGATTTTTTTGCGTCATTTCTCGACGTCATTGGCAGTATAGCGCAGCGTTCAATCCCTCTTTCTCTCATCCTGGAGGGCGATGTGGTAAACGAGAGAGAGTGTGGCGAGTATAGGGCCAGAATTCTGTGTCACGCCGGAGATCTGTTCTCTTCTTGGCTTGCTGGCTTCCGTCCCACGGATCCAAGAGAACGATTCCTCCCAACCCTCGTGTTTCTTACTTCGAGATTCTGCCGTTGCTCCGGCCACAGTGTGTGGCGATTTCTCCTCCTTGCTCCTTGGATTTCCTCGGGAGATCTTACCGAGCACCCTTCATCTCTGCGCGATTCTTCGCAGAGGTTGAAATTCCTCCCTCGCTTCCCATATCGCCGTAGCAGAACTAACACACACTAACGCATATTTCAGGAGAAAACGTATCACACTCTTGTCTCCGTGACAGCGGAGCGTCCTCGCTCTTGATTAATACAATCCTTAATGCGCCCTCGCGGCGTTCCCGCGTCTACGCGTCTATATCTAGCGATCTCGGGTGTCTGCGCTATATGTTCCTTTCACGAAAGAAAACAGAGGAAACTCGCCGGGGAGAAGAATTTTATTTGTTGCCGGTTGTGAGAAGCCACGAGGATATAATACATCACGAAGTATCTCGTGAATCAAGAGAACAATTTTGTGAAATATTAATTGTGAGAAATGTCTGTGAACTAGACAGTTGACGTTAGGGGCTCACATACACCGGAAATTTTCCAAAAATCGATATTTTTCGCACAGATTTTTGTTCTTTATACTTTTAAGAATTTTTCAATAAAAAAACTTTTAAGAAAATTCCACTCCGTTACGAAGTTATAGCAATAAATATGACCGGACATCGGGTCGGGACGGCTACCTGGCTGGCTTTAAGGGAGGAAATAGGGTTAGACGGTTCAAAAAATCGATTTTTTTTAAATTTCATAAATTGTTAGTAAAACTATTCAAAAATATGTTCCCAAAATTTTAAACGAAAATTCCGACTCGTTCTATTGTTATAAGCTATTAAGGGGGGAAATAGGGTTGGGACAGCGTTTTCTCAATGATTTTCATGAATTTTTTTATAGTATAAAAAATGAATATAATTTATTGAAACTTCGAGAATATTTTATACATATAATTAAGTATATACTATAAAATTTGTATACATATATCTAAGTATATACTATAAAATATTAGCGACCCCATATTGCTTGTTTTTCTTCGTACTATTTTTCAAACGCGTTTTTCTGAAAACGACTTTTTTTAAACTTGCGTACACGCTAGTTTGAAAAGTTTTCAACTAATCGTTTTGAAAATTGGCAGTTACTTTCTTCATAGTATTGCGCTCTATATGAACCTAAAATCGGAATATTAACATTATTGAAAATAATTTTTTTTTGCAAATAAAGTTGTAAAAAATGGCAAAAAATCATGCTTTTTCGTTTTGACCCCTATAAAAAATTCAATTTTCTATTTTTTTGATAGCATTTAGGTTCATATAGAAGAGAGACATATAATGAAAGTAAATTCCAACCTCGTTTGATTTCAGATGAAAATTGTGGCTTCCAGAATGTACGCAAAATGCTGAGTCTGATTGTGACCTGCAATATGGGGTCGCCAATATCGTCGGTGTTTTTCAAGGAAATTCTTCAAAAAATTTATAGTATATACTTAAATATATGTATAAAATATTGTCAAAGTTTCAATAAATTATATTCATTTTTTATACTATAAAAAAATTCATGAAAATCATTGAGAAAACGCTGTCCTAACCCTATTTCCCCCCTTAATGAGGCTGTTGCAGGGGGAATCGGAAGAGAATCGCGAACAAGTTGAAAGGGAGGGTTATCGTGAGATATAATTAAGGAGAAAAAAAATGATTATGAC
The DNA here is from genome assembly GCA_958009045.1 of Oxytorus armatus. Lineage (NCBI taxonomy): Eukaryota > Metazoa > Arthropoda > Insecta > Hymenoptera > Ichneumonidae > Oxytorus > Oxytorus armatus. Next base: position 8,378,874 of record OY253754.1, on the reverse strand, counting down.
GAAGAATCGCGCGGCTCATTACACGACAACATGCTCGAAGACACTTTGATTATCGTCTCCGTGATAGAGACAGCATCCGGCCACGTGCTTCGGAATCTTCCTCTTCCTTATCATAGAGACAGAGAGAGAGAGAGAGAGAGAGAGAGAGAGAGCATAGATAATTCGAGTATCCAGTCAGTGTCCTTCGGTGAGACATACCCGCAAAGAACTTTGGTCGTCGACCTTAGGAGCAAACTCCGGAATCACGTAAACACGTACAATCACCGTCGAATCGTACACACTTGTTTAATTAATTCGACAACTTGATTGATGAATCGACAGAATCAAAATATGCAAACAACAAATTCATCGATAACTGACAAGAAAGAAATATCCTACCTGCTCGTCCAGAGTGGTTTTATCGAACAATCAAAGTTTTCCTCCCGTCAAATCTACCCTTTAAAAATCTCCGTACACCTTCTGCGACATTGCGCAAAAGTGGCTAAAAATATATGACCTAATCCGGGACCATTTGTCGAATTATCAAAGCAAAACAATGATTCCCCTTAATTTTGATAACTCGCGGACACTTGAAAAAACCGCTGCACACGTGTCTCCCCGCAACGTCCTCGCCCCTGTATCACGTCTTTTATCTCTGCGAAAAACTTTCCGCACCGCGTACGGAGAATATTCGAGAGAAGATCTTACGGTCTCAACCGTAGTAGATGATGCGAACATTCTTTTCGAAAAAAAAGGACAGTCCGTCGGGAAAAAGAAAACGAAAAAAAAAAAACAAAAAAGAAACGATTCCACGAGCTATTTGATGCGTGCTCTTCGCTGCCCCTCCCGCCCATCGAAACTGTCGGGTCCAGATCCAAAGACGATGAAGTGAGGGAATAAGGGAACGAAGAAGTCAGCGAAGCACGGGAGGAGATTGAGGGAACGTGGGGGGCGGGGAGGGGAGGCTGTCCGCATTATGGGACAGGGAAGATGTGGTCCATGGACATTAGTATAGCACGCTGGAATAATTGGGTACAGTCTGAAAGCGCGGCTACCGTACGGTAGTCGGCTTCTTTTCAAGAGTAGAAAACCGTACCAAAGGAGCCAAAGGAGAAGGAGAGAAAAGAGCATCATCCAGAAGCCAAGAATCCCTTCTCGCCTCTTCCTTTTCCTTCTCTCTTTCGCCACCGATATATACACATATACACACACAGAGAACACACATCCGCTCATCCCACGAAGTATAAGCTCTGGCGGCGTCGACCTCATCCTCTTCCATGCCTCCTTTTCTACTCCCTTCATTTCGCTTGCTCCGCTCGGTTTGGCTGATGAATAAAAAAAAGCAAAAAATAAAGCGCGGCGCGTTGGCGGCGAAGGAAAGACAACGAAAAAAAAAAAGTGAAAAAAGAAAGAAAAAAAATGCGAAGCATCCGCTACTCTCGCGGAGTTTGTGTTGCTGCTCCCGGTGCTACACGCTCCCTCTACTTTTGTCCGGTGATCTTCCCTCCCGTCCTCTTTACCCTTTTGCTCCTGGAAAAACAGGAGCAAAAGATGATTTTACCGTCGAGCGGTAGCAACGAACCCACAAAGTTACAACAGGAGCGATGCTTCGGGAAGAAAATAATAACGAATGACGAATTACTTGCGAAATAAGTCTGACGAGCTTTCCGACTAGTCGTAAATGTCCCGCGCCGAGATATGTGGTCAGCGCAATGATGAGAATGCACAGGACATTATATGCGTTATGTTTCTTCATTATCGTCTTGTAATTAACCGTTTATAACTGTTAATTGTCATGGCGTCCTTTCCCGTCTATGAAGGGTCGTAAATCCTTTTTTTCTTTCTTTTTAAGATAAGGCGTCGATAGCTAACGAAATTTATGGATAAATTACGGTTGCAACCAGTTGTCACGTTTTGTCATAGAGACGCCGTTTCTTATTTTCGCCCTCGCCTCCTCGGCGCAAGTTTAACGCCGGTAGTCTGGTCTCGAAATTTGAAAAAATCGATTTTTTTTTTTTCTTTTTTCATTTTCTTATTCCTTAGACCCTTCTTCATACGAGAGTTGCAAAAAATGCATTATTTTTATAATGCATTATTGATTTCATTAGTAATTATTCTAGTAATGAGTAATGGAACTTGAATTCCATTACGCATCGTTCATTTAATAAATAATGCGGTCAAGAAAAACATTGCATTAATCTTCTAATTAATAATACCAATATCAGGCCATTAAGCATTACATAAGTACTGAAGTATGAAAAAAACATATCATTTTGCATTACGTTATTAATGGTTAATTGGCACAGCGTTACATTGAACATGACTAAAGTAATAGGTAATGTGGAAAGCATTACATTACTCATTACTGAAGTAATGTAATGCTTTGCATTGCCCATTACTTCAGTAATGGGTAATGCAAGACAATGCTATTTTTCCATTTATATAGAAATAAATAATGGAAAATATAAAAATGGAGCATTACTTCCAGTAATGCATTGTGTCGAGTAATGCATTAGTTGCATTATTGGAATCGAAATTCTTTATTAATTTATATAACAATGTCAATGAAATCACATGATTTGGTTGAACACAAAGCGCACGACCGCTATCTTTGTCTTCATTTACTTTCCTTCACGAACGACGTGCTTTAAAGAGACGAAGTAAATAAGCAGACTATTCCGATAGTTCTGATAGTCGCTCTATATCGTTTATATGAAACCCAGCGTTGAAAATATTCGCTTCCGAAGCATTATTAACTTAATACTTTATGCCAAAATCATCAAAATAAAACTGCGAGATGTTTCATTTCAAATTAAAGATGCAAATATCATTAACTTACATTCATTTCAATCATCCGTAGTTTGAAAAAAGATTTTCTTTTTACGACCTTCAACATCAATAGAAGTAACGTGCAACTCCAAAAAGACATAACGCGGAACTCTATTACAACACAGATAGAGGAGATGTGATGTTTTTGTGTTAACAGAGTCGCGAGTAACATTGCCCGTTTACTAAATGCCCGAGAAAAAATGGTTGGATACGATCTTATACAATCATATACAATCTTATAAGATAAGATTTTATACAACTTGATCAAAAATTGAGACGATAGAATCATATAGAATCATATAAATTCTTATAGAATTATATCCAATTGTATGCGACAATTGTTTTCCATATGACTGTATATGATTCTATAGAATTTGATAATACTCTATAAATTTGTATATGACTCTAAAAAAATTGGCAACTTTGTATAAAATTGTATATGATTGTATAGATTGTTATATATAAGACTCATATAGATGTTTTAGGATTGGATCGGAAGATATATAATTTTATACGATTGTGTATCATTGCATTAAATTTTCTCTTATTTCTTGTTAAAGTATAATAATAAATTATTGTATTCGTATTCCGATAATGCATTACTCGAAGTAATAATGCATAAGTCGAAGAAATAATGCATTACTCGAGGTAATACATTATTCATCATTATAGTAATGGAAAGTTAATGCTGCTCTGCATTACCCATCATTATAGTAATCGATAATGGAAGTATTTTGCACTACTAATTACTATAGTAATAGATAATGGAACACTTTTGCATTACCCATTACTTCAGTGATAGATAATGGAACACTTTTGCATTACCCATTACTTTAGTAATGGAAAATGGAACACTTTTGCATTAGCCATTACTTCAGTAATGGATAATGTAATGTTTTTCGTATTTTTCATTATTAATGCAATGCATAATGGTCGACTTTTACATTTCTCATGACCAATGTAGTACTTAATGTTTTTCATCATCCAATTGTAATTATTTCTGTAATGGGTAATGCATTATTTTCACATTATAATTTCGGCAACCCTGCTTCATACGCTCTTGAAAATCGTTAATTGATATTTCAAAAATTAGCCGAGAAATAAAAATTCTAGTCAAGCCGCGCGCTCAGGTAGCGCGGTCGGGAAGCAGCTTTGAACGCCTTTATCTCAGAACTATGTTTTTCAAATCGGCGCCCACGATATCTCGATAACTAATGGACCGATCGAGCTCAAATTTTGCACGTACCTTGGGTAGCCTGTTTCTGAGGACTGGTAGCAGAATTGAGTCGAACAATAATTTTTCCGACTTTTTATAACTCGTCGAATACCCGAAAATGTATGAAATATCATTAATGAAAGTTCAACAGGCCGCCATTTTGTCAAAATTTTTTGAAAATTACCAATTCTGCTACCAGTGCTCGGAATACTCATACAGATTGAGAATATGAATTTTTTTTTTTTTTCAGATGCATACAACATCGTCTAGAGTGGGCGCCGATTGAGGCGCGCCATGTTGCAACAAGGCAAAAAACTACATGAAAATATTTAAAATAATTTTTTTTTAATGTACAAGTATTCTCTAAGGATCAATAAATGCACATGTAAATTTTCATCAAGACAACTTCAACGGTTTAAACGTTATTGCACATTAGAAATGACGTCAAAAATCTCGCTCTAGACCAGACTACCGCCAGCAGTTTCGGGAGCACTCGTTTCTCTATTGCTTTATGTAATTAATGTAAATGCACATTTTGTTTTTTCGCCTGCATCTCGTGTCTACGCCCTTGATTTTTAAATAGCTCGTTTTATGCGACCCGAAATGAACTCGCAATGAAAAAAAACGGAGAGATAAAAAAAATCGCTCGGTTCAGCGGCTTTTCTTAATGGAGTCGTAACTTCTGAGACGATCCACCGGCGCATGCGACTGTGTGAGAGACGCATGCGCATGCGCCTCTCACGCAGACGCATGCGCCGGTGAGTGAAATCAGTACGAGTGCTGATTTTGCGCACACATATACGAAGCGCGCTTTTACGAACAACCCCTTTTCGTTCCTTTCAACCGTTCGTTTCTCGTTGACAATGCAAGCCACTGTTTGGCCAGCGATCATTAAGCTCACTCTTCTTATTCTTCTTCTTCTTCTTCTTCTTCTTCTTCTTCTTCTTCTTCTTCTTCTTCTTCCTCTTCTTCTTCATCATCTTTTGCCTCCTCTTTTTCACTTTTATTTATTAATTTTCTCTTGACAACTACGAAGCGATAGCGAATTGACCCCCGGTTTGTCCGAAGGTTATTCACAAGTGCATAAGCGAAGTTAGGAAAAAGGACGACAGACAGCCAGAGAGAGAGGGAGAGATGTTAGGCGAGAGGATCTTTGGTCTCTCGTGACTGAAGCTCGTTAAGGCACTCGATGGTGCGAGGATGAAGAAGATGAGGACAAACAAAAAAAAAGTAGAGAGCGAGCGAGAGTGAGAGGCGCGATGAGAGGGGCCTCTCGAAAAAGGACGCGGAATATTTCTCGAATGGTAATCTAAAAATAGAAATTACAGAATTCGAAAAATCATTGTGAGAATAAAAAAATGACAGACGTACTTATAGATATATAGACGCTCGTACGTGTGTGTTACGATGTGCATGTAATGCATAACCGAACGAGCGGCCAACATAACAATTCCGCCGAGGCCAAAATAACTGGTTTTTTTTGTCAATTTTTTTTTTATCAAGTTGCAACAGCATCCAATTGACCTTTCGCTGGCGCGCGTCTTCGTGACGAGAATGGAGACGATTGAGGGAATTATTAATCAAAGTTTCTTTATCTTGTTTTTTTTTAAAGCTCTTTTTTTTAATGTCACGACATTAGAATTCGCCAGACCCATTATTACGTTTTATTTCATAGTGATAGTGATGGGAAAAAAAAATTCCAAGCCCGCCGCTGTTTCTGTAACTCATTTTAGAAACGGGGAACGCAGGGAGGGCTCCGATTGTCGCTTCGAAAGCGTTCACCAGCGTTTCTCGATCCCGACTGGGTTTTTTTTTTTTTTTTCATGATCGATCGTTCCGTAGAGGATCCACGTAACGCCCCGCGACGGCAAAACTCCGAACTATTTTGACGAATGCCAACCGCGCCACGAGGCGAGTGCTTCGTTGGTACAGACCCGAAAAATTTAGTTCCACTCCCCTTCGTTCAACAACGAAAATTTTGAGGATAAACTTTTAGCTGCACAGTCACGTTATTTTTCGTCAATTATTAACGGAGCAACTTTTCTTTGTTTTTGTTGAAAACGAAACTCAGAATTTTCGTCGGATCTTGATTGGGCGATAGCTCATTTTGTTTATCAATTCGTTACAATTTACAGTCATTTGTTTATAGAGTATTGTTCGAAACGTTGAATTTAGGAGAAAAAAATGGTCGTTACGAAGGTAAATGAAAAATTATATTTATTCATCACATATTTTATAATCCTGTGAGAATGGTCTTGAAGAAAATTGCCCGGAAAAGAGTCTTGTATAGATAAACTAGCTGTGTTCCGCGGTTTCAATCGCGTTAAATTTCCGTCCCTCGATTCAATACGCCGCCGTTGCTCCTTAAGGTCATAGCATAAATTTATATGAGGCAAAGCTTTCCTGAGTAAACGGGCTATCTAATGCAGAAGGAATTTTTCAAATCGGATAAGTATTTCCTGAGATTAGCGCGTTCAAACAAACAAACTCTTCGGGTCTATTATCGCATAGTATAGATACAGTATTATAGTAATAATATAGTAAGATTAGGGTCATAGTATAAAGTTATGTAGCCTAAAGCCTGCCCGAATAAACGGTCTATCTAACTCAAAAAGGATTTTTCAAATCGGATCAGTATTTCCTGAGATTAGCGCGTTCAAACAAATAGACGAACAAACAAACAAACTCTCGAGCTTTATTATAGTAGTAAGATGTAACTAATTATGTAATCATTGTGTGCATCAACAATTTTTATTTTTTTTCTGTTTCGAATTTACATCCCCTCGTTCAGTTTCACGATCATAACAATCACTTTTCTCGGAAAATCTAGTGAAATTAATTTATCTAATCAAACTGCTCGATTAACTTGGCTGTACCACCTTCGAACCTTCTTAAAGGTTGAAAGAAAAAAAATTGCACCCCGTACAATAATCGTGATTTTTGTTAAGTCCCACAGTTTCTTAAATCCTTCACCTTAATTAGCGTAAAATTGAAAAATGCCTACGATCTTGGAAAGCCACATGACTTTAAAGCTTTTTCAACAAATAAATCAATTGTTTATTCGCGCTCTCAAGTAAAATATACAAAAACTTGTTTGACCGACAACGGTGGACGCGTGATCGATGCGCGGCTCTGGCGATTATCCAACTTAAGCAGCTTTAGCCCCGGTCACTGCTTGGATCGGTGACCGCTTAACTGTGCACCGCCTGGCGCGCCAATCTTTCAGCGGGACCTTTAGCCAAATATACCATTGAGTACTCAATGGCAGTCAATGGAAAAGGCCAGTTACCATAAACTTCCAATGCGGATTATATCGGAAAGTCAAGGGAAAACTTTTAATGACAGCAAGCCAAATGGAAGGTCAATGGCAAGCTGAAATGGCATTTTCTTGCCCGTAGAAATCGAATGGAAAGACAATGGCAAGCTCGAATGGTAATTTCTTTCCGTAGGAACTGAATGAAAATGCCAATGGATTATCCTTTCTTAAAAAAGACATGGCACTCGATTCTCGAAACTCTCGAAATGCGAGATAAATATATCGAATTTTGAAGCCAGTTTATCGTCAATCTGATTGGTTGTCGTAAAGCGCGCGTAATTCAAACACGATTTAGCTCACTATGAAACAACATCTATGGTATACAAAGATTTAATAAGATTAAAGATTCAATAGATCATTGACTCTCGCCCAATGCAATTCTCAAAATTTAAAAACCTTGTATAATAAAGAAATTCGAGATAAATATATCGAATTATGAAGCCCGTTTATCGTTAATCTGATTGGTTGTCGTAAAGCGCGCGTAATTCAAACACGATTCCGTTCACCATGAAACAACATCTATAGTATACAAAGATTCAATAATATCGAAGATTCAATAGATTATTGACTCTCGCCCAATGCAATTCTCATAATTTAAAAACATTATAATAAATTATGTACTATTTAACGAAATGACAACCGATCGAGACGAAATAATCTTAGCGACTGCAGTATGGTGACAAAATCCGTTGTGCCGTTTGGGAAAAAGTATCTATACGAATTTGCAGTTGATTCTTAATCTAAAGGACAAGTTCGAAATATGAAACATTCAAGCGCGAGCGAAGCGAGCGCGTTGTTGCTAGTAGAAGGTAAAATTCGTATGGAATTGTTTTCACCATTGGCCAATGTCGTCCAGTGGAAATTCCAATAGAAATCGGCTAATGACAAAAATATGCGTAAGGGAAGGTGCATGACATTTATTGTCACTGCCATCTCAATATCACAATGAATGTCCATGCAATGTATATTTCCCTCAAGGGGGGTAATAGGGTTAGACGGTTCAAAAAATCGATTTTTTTTTTATTTCATAAATTGTTAGTAAAACTATTGAAAAATATGTTCCCAAAATTTTTAATGAAAATTCCGACTCGTTCTATTCTTATAATGGCATGAGCACAGACCAATGGCAATGCCATTGAGGGTTTTGAATGGGCTTTTTGTCTTTGGAAACACTGTCAAGGAATTTTTGCCGAATATAAAATAATTACCATTCATTTTCCCATAAGCACAATCAATGGCAATACCAATGGGATTTTGAATGGAGTTTTTGTCTTTGGTAAAAGTGCTTTAATTGTCATTGCCGCTGAAGCAATGGAAATTCAATGGCATTTCTTAAAGGCAATGAATGACACATTTTTGTAAGGAGAGGCAATATCATTGAGTTTCTGCTGTGGTAAACACAACTGATACTCGGTCGATAAAACAAAGCCGTCTTTATCGACACAGGTTTTCCGTGCTTTCGCTGTGCTCATGGCAAATGCGATACAGTGTAGCTAAGACGTTCACGGGCGCAATGGAAGTTAGGTTAGGTTAGCGAAGCGTGGGTAGGGAGTGATAAGGGGAAAAATGGAAAAAAAATGAATTGGTAAGGGTCGTACGTGATTACCCGAAAGGTTATACGTTGGGATAAGGGAAACATTTTTTTTTTTAATACAAAAACTTATTTTGTCCGAAAAAACTTGATTCTCCGTACGATAATTATTCGCACCGTACCGTTAACAAAATAATCATTAGCGAATTTTTTTTTTCTCATTCGATCGTGCTCCTACCATCCTCGAATTCATTTTGAATTCGCGATTTATGGAGAGCCACGATTTACACGCTAATATAGTCTCGTTAAGTATAGAAAAAGTCAGAGATAAGGCTCGCGGACACACACACGGGGAATCGCGTTACAAGCCACAGAGTTTCAGGAACACATATTAACCTCATACAAACATACATATATATATATATATATATATATATATATATATATATATATATATATATATATACCCTAACGATACAGACCATAGGATCGAGAGTTAAAAGCTGCATGCAGAGGATAAAACGGGTGCGAGAGTTTGTTCAGTGCAAACTTTGCCGGAAGGGTCAAGCCTTCGAGAGAGAAAGAGGGTGGGAGGGAGGAGGGCTTACTGAGGCTTTATAAGCCCCTTTCTCTCTCTCTCTCTCTCTCGCTCCTCTATCAATGGATATATCAGATCTGCTAAATCTCGTCTTATCTGTGATCTAACAAGTTCGCAAAGTACTCCCCAGGAGGAGCAAACATTTCGTATCTCGAACACACGCGTAACCCTCGATACGAAGAAAAGACAGACAGAGAGAGAGAGAGAGAGAGAGTGAGAGAGGGTCAATTTTTGCAAAGGGGAGAGCTCCGATCACACGTTACCATGCACTAGTTACAATATCGTCTGCTAACAAGCAAAAGGGCTTAAGGCAGTTGTACCGCGTGACGGTTGTATTTTGTTGTTTTTTTTGTTAATTTTTTCTAACGAACCATGAAATCTCACGATCTTGAAATTTTTACAATATATTTATTAACATTTGCACAGTCACTCGGAATTTTTTCAAGCCAAAATATAGATTGGAATTGACTTTACACCGTTCGAAAGACACACATGTGAAAAAATAAGTATTTTGACGGCTGACATGATTCCGGCTGTTCTGTTTATCTGAAATAAAAAAATGAAACGGCATATTAATCCGTAGACCGGTGTCTATAGCCGGAACTAGGATTAAATGACAATATTGAAAACTACCCTTTTGGCGCGGTATTGAACATTTTTTTTTCCGATTTTTGGCATTGTCGACTCACACGCCCCGACCGCCTTAAGTTCGTAGTTCCGGCTGTAGCCACATGTCTACAGATTAAAATACCATTTCATTTTTAGATGTCAGATGAAAAGAACAGCCGGAATCGTGTCAGCCGTCAATCTACTTGTCTTACATTGTGTGTCTTTCGAACGCTGTAAAGTCGAGACCAATCTATATTTTGGCTTCAAAAAATTCTGTATGACTGCACAAGCGTTAGTAAATATATTGTAAAAATTGCAAGTTCGTGCATTTTCATGGTTCGTTAGAAAAAAAATTACGGAAAAAAAAAAGCGAAAAAATACAGCCGTCACCGCGATACGAGCGCCTTAGTTAAAATGACTTTAGACTCTTAGGGGGGGAAGTAGGGTTAGACGGTTCAAAAAATAGATTTTTTTTAAATTTCATAAATTGTTAGTAAAACTATTGAAAAATATGTTCCCAAAATTTTTAATGAACATTCTGACTCGTTCTATTGTTATAAGCCATTAAGGGGGGAAATGGGGTTAGGGCAGCGTTTTCACAATGATTTTCATGAATTTTTTTATAGTATAAACAATGAATATAATTTATTGAAACTTTGAGAATATTTTATACATATATTTGAGTATATGCTATAAAATTTTTAAAGAATTCCCTTGAAAAACACCGAAGAAAATTTATGACTGCCTTGACTTTGTTTTGTTTCTCGTTACTATTTTTACAAACGCGTTTTTCTGAAAACGACTTTTTTTCGAACTTGCGTACACGCTAGTTTGAAAAGTTTTCAACCAATCGTTTTGAAAATTGGCAGTTACTTTCTTAATAGTATTGCGCTCTATGTGAACCTAAAATCGGAATATTATCATTATTTAAAATAATTTTCATTTTTCAAATAAAGTTGTAAAAAATGGCAAAAAATCGTGCTTTTTTGTTTTGACCTCTGTAAAAAATTCAATTTTACATATTTTTGATGGCATTTAGGTTTATATAGATGGGAGACATATAATAAAAGTAAATTTCAACCTCGTTTGATTTTCGGATGAAAATTGGGACTTCCAGAATGTACGCAAAATGCTGAGTCTGATTGTGACCTGCAATATGGGGTCGCCAATATCGTCGGTGTTTTTCAAGGAAATTCTTCAAAAATTTTATAGTATATACTTAAATATATGTATAAAATATTCTCAAAGTTTCAATAAATTATATTAATTTTTTATACTATACAAAAATTCATGAAAATCATTGAGAAAACGCTGTCCTATCCCTATTTCTCCCCTTAACAAAAGTGATTTACGTCCTTTTGTTTGTTAAACGATCGATGTATATATATATTATAGATACGGATATACCGTATACTTATTCATGCTGTATACCGAACCAGATTCCTCCACGAAGATTACGTTGACCGTGCGCGCGCGCCCGCGGGAGCGGCGAGGGGGCGGGAGGGGGGCGGGGGAGAGGTTATACCACCGCAGTCTGACACTTAACCAGCCTCCCAATTAAAGTCCCATTACACGATTAATTATCTAATTAATTTATACCTATCCGGGGGAACCGGCGAATTCTCTCATCTGCTTGTACGTTTTCACGTTGTACGTTCGTTTTACCGCGCAATGTAAAAGCTTACAAGCCCGATCGCTAAATCTCCTATACCCACGTACATACACGTACAAAAGCTTTTGTAGATTACATTGCCGGAGAGTCGCACGAGAGAGATTTTAATCGGTCGGAAGATATGTAAATCGGACAAAGAATTTCCCAACGAAAAACCACATACATACCGCACGGCCGTTTCCGCCATCTTGAATGCGGAGTATTTCCACGAAAATTTTAACTCGACTGGTTACCGCGCTGAATATTACGCATATACGCGTGCGTTTATTAAGGTTGGTGATGTAATTAAAGCGATGGAAAAACGAGGAGGAAAAAAAACAAAATTCTTACCCCGTTCAGTTTGCGCATCCGGCAAATAATCCCTCTCATTCTCTTTCTCTTTCTCCACGATCCTTGTTCCGACTATCTTGTTTCTCTCTCTTTAAAGACCTAAGTGACAGGTAAAGTAATGTGCTCATTGCCCCCTTTCCCTGGCAAACGCGTCCCCTGGTACTTCTCTCTAGTATAATCATCGAGAGGATCTCTCGGAGGGGGGGATGAAGGGAACGAGATCGGAAGATTTCTCGTGTCTTTTCCCATGGACGTTACATATGTATACATATCTGTATCTATAGCGAAATCCTTATGTCAATAAGGAAGTTAATCGAGGGCTTGTGGGAACGCGACATACGACCTTTTGATTTTTAAATGAATTCGCATTATATGCATAAATGACGGCGGCGCCTCTTCGTTTTCCGACTTATACGTGTGTTCTATGTATGATAAAATGCACTACCGCTTTTATTCGCACTGATAATAATAAGTAAGAGGAATGGAATGAAGGAAGGAGAAAGAGAATGGAAAATATCCCTTCGCATCGCACGCGACCCCTTTGTCGAGAAACCTTTTTGTATCCGCGAGTACGTATATTTTAACTGGTTGTATCAATATACAGAAAGGGAGGGAGGGAGATTTTTCCGTACTTCGAGAAATTACAAAACGTTATCCTCATTATTTTCTCGGCATATTTCCGTCGCACCGTTATCGATAAACTATATTATTCTCAATCGACGCTCCTCCAACGTTAACTCTACGCTCTTTGACTTTGCGCTGTACTGTTCTTGGGCACTTTTTTTTACTTCCACGCACCGCGACACAAACGCGGATATGTGGAGGGTTGCGGATGGTAATACTTTCCAATATGCATAGACGCGAGTCTGAACGGAATTTATAAAGAAAAGAGAAAATGAAACATCGTGGAAATAGGGGGCTGACAAAGGAACTTATTGTGGAACATTTTATCGAGGCGATTGTACATTGTTATAATGGTGGGAAAAAAAAAAGTACAAACGAGAAACAAAGGGACAAATATCGATGGGGAAAAGAGGGACATCACTTTTTCCGTTCAGCTTACAAAATGATACGTGCAGTTTTTTCTTTTTTCAAATTGTAACCAAAAAATAACGTCATTTCGATTTTGATGAGTCATCATCATTTTCAGTATCTATGAAATTCTTGTTTCCGGGTAGGGTTGAAAAAGTTGCCAGTGATGGTAGCGGGCGGAATTAAAGTTGAATGAAATTTCTTCATTCCAACAAGTACCAAATGAGGCTAGAGGGATGATCGGTGAATTTGATTTGTCACTAAGGGACAAATATTGATGGATAAAAAGGGTCATCACTTTTTCCCTTCAGCTTACAAAATGGTACGTGCAGTTTTTTCTTTTTTCAAATTGTAACAAAAAAATAACGTCATTTCGATTGTTATGAGTCATCATTATTTTTAGTATCTATGAAATTTTTGTTTCCGGGTAGGGTTGAAAAAGTTGCCAGTGATGGTAGCGGGCGGAATTAAAGTTGAATGAAATATCATCATTCCAACCAGTGCCAAATGAGGCTAGAGGGATGATCGGTGAATTATATTTGTGTATAATGACGTTTGTCATTATATCATACCTTAGTAAAAACGAGAAACAACAAAGGGACAAATATCGATGGAAAAAAAGAGGGGTCCAAAATGGTACGTGCAATTTTTTTCCTCTTTCAAATTATACCTAACAAATAACGTCATTCCGATTTTTATGAGTCATCATCATTTTTAATATCGATAAAATTTTATAAAAAATGGGTAAAATGGGTTGAAAAAGTTGCCAGTGATAACCGGCGGAAAGTTAAATGAAATTTCTTCATTCCAACTGAGGGATCAATTGAGGCCGGAGGGATGATCGCTGAACTTTATTCGTAACTAAGGGATGTTATAATGATTTTAACCATCTTAGAACCGTTACTTATTTACTGTAACAAATTCGTCCGTTCGTAACAAGTGCCGTTCGTACAATGTTGCAACAAGGCAAAAAACTACATGAAAATATTTAAAATATTTTTTTTTTTATGTACAAGTATTCTCTAAGGATCAATAAATGCACGTGTAAATTTTCATCAAGCAAACATCAACGGTTTAAAAATGATTGCACATTAGAAATGACGTCAAAAATCTCGCTCTAGACCAGACAACCGCGTTAAGTGTACACTATAAAATAAAAAAGACTCAGCATTTTGCGTACATTCTGAAAGCCGCAATTTTCATCTGAAATCAAACGAGGTTGGAATTTACTTTTATTATATGTCTCTCTTCTACAAGAACCTAAATGCTATAAAAAAAAATAGAAAATTGAATATTTTACATGGGTCAAAACAAAAAAGCATGATTTTTCGCCATTTTTTACAACTTTATTTGCAAAAAAAAAAATTATTTTCAATAATGATAATATTCCGACTTTAGGTTCATATAGAGCGGAATACTATGAAGAAAGTAACTGCCAATTTCCAAAACGATTGGTTGAAAACTTTTCAAACTAGCGTGTACGCAAGTTAAAAAAAAAGTCGTTTTCAGAAAAACGCGTTTGAAACACGTGGCGCGCTCGGGGCCTGAAGGAGAGCTACTCACTTTAATGGCTTATAACAATAGAACGAGTCGGAATTTTTATTTAAAATTTTCGGAACATATTTTTCAATAGTTTGACCAACAATTTATGAAATTAAAAAAAAATCGATTTTTTGAACCGTCCAACCCTATTTCCCCCCTCAATTGCCTCGTATGATGATTAAAATGACGATAAAAACGCAAAATGTTACATTGGGCACTGTTTTCCCCTAACAACCCCTTCGGTACAACGAGTTTTCCCTCGGAGCTCGAAAATCTTCAGCGATCGAGACATTTACCCTCATGAAATTATTACCATTTTCGTTTCTTTTTATTTCCAACAAAGCGACCCGACGAAAAAAATTCAAAATTTTTTCTCAATAATCCCACATTCACTCGGGATGAAATGTCCAGAGATATTTTCGTTACAACGGTACAGAGCAACGAATTGCTGCGGTTGCACGGTGAGCCTTCGTTGCAATCAAAGTGCATCTGTGTAAATTTTCATACAGCTATATATATAATAGAATTTAGACTCGGGAGCGTTGGTAGGACATGTACGATGAGAATGAAGTATATGGGCTTGCAACCCTGTGCTTGCGCGTGTGTGTTTGTTGCTCGGGCGATCACCACACGCTGAAATGCCACCTGGCTGCTTTTTGCCCGGGGGCGGTGTACGCGAGCGACGAGGACGAGCGAGGAACGACGACGATATATATATATATATGTGTGTGGTTTTTGTTCTCCCGGAGGGAAAACGGGAGAACCCGGGAGCTCAGGTTTCTGCACTGTGTGCGCAATCTCTGGTGGTTGCGCTCTCCCGGCTGGTTCTCCCCCACTTCCGGTCACCACCGATTCTCATATATACGTATATACATACGGTATATTTAGCTCGATGTATATATATTTTATATATATGTATGTATATAAAGGATTCGACGAGAATCGCCTCCAATCCGAAGAGAGAACCACGCCTTTACACCCACGCGCACCTGCGACACGCCCATCAACCAGAAACTCTCGTCCAAAGAACAATCTATAGATATATATATATATGTCTATATGTGTATATATATATATATATACATGCCAACGTCTTTTATGTACTATAGCTATAAAGGTGTGTTCTTGATCCCTCTTCTCGTGCTACTCTCTTCATCTTCGATCTTCTCGACCCTTCTCCTCCGCCACTCGCGTGAAACTCTCCGCTTCCCCGGACTCCGGAGACACGCACGAACGTACGAGCGTTCGTACCCAATCTCATTTTTTTCTTCTTCTTTGGCCATTTTACGAAACGCTTCTAACGATTTTTTTTTTTTCAATAATTTTCAACCCTTTCGCTATTTTAACACGATTCTTTAATCGAACAATCATTTTTTCAACTCTTCTCAACTATTTTTCAACCCTTCGGCAATATTTAAAGGTTTTTCAACCATTTTTCAATCCCTTAACAATTATTCAAAGGTTTTCCAATCATTTCTCAACCCTATCACAATTTTTTAATCTTTTTCTGCGATCTTTCGACCCTTCAACAATTTTTTAACGTTTTTCTCAGGCATTTTCTAGTAAAAACTTTTTTCAATCAATTCTCAACCCTACGACAATTTTTAATGGCTTTTTCCGCCATTTTTCAACGCTTCAAGAATTTTTAAACCTTTCTCAACTACTCTTGAAACGTTCTACAATTTTTTTACATTTTTCAATCCTTTAACAATATTAAAAGGTCTTTCAACCATTTTTCAACCCTCCAACTACTTTCAAACCTTTATCAGTCATTTTTCAATAATTTCTCAACCCTACAACAATTTTTTAACTTTTTTCCGCCATCTTTCAATCCTTTGACAATATTAAAAGGTTTTTCAATCATTTTTCAACGCTCCAACTACTTTCAAACCTTTATCAGTGATTTTTCAACCCTTCTACAATTTAAAAGCTTCTTTTCAATAATTTCTCAACCCTACAACAATTTTTAAACTTTTTTCCGCCATCTTTCAATCCTTTGACAATATTAAAAGGTTTTTCAATCATTTTTCAACCCTCCAACTACTTTAAAACCTTTATCAGTAATTTTTCAACCCTTCTACAATTTAAAAGCTTTTTTTCAATAATTTCTCAATCCTTCAACAATTTTTAAACGATTTTGTCAGGCATTTTCCAACCCTCCAACAATTTTTAGCCCTTCATTGAGTGTAAATGAGTTTTTAATGCCATTATCATTTTGTTTGTCACGTTCATACTTGATATTCGCACAAATTCATTGGACCCTCAATTCACTAAGTTGTCTCACAACCCTCGAGGGTTTGCTCGGTTAATTCGCTGAGAAATAAAAATTTCCTCACAAAAAAAAAAAACAAAAATCATCAGCTTCGTAAATCGTATGTAGACATCGTAAAAGTCAATTATTCAAGCGCAGCTCTATGGTCCACCTTGAACTCTCTCGTCGAACGATTAAGTAGGTATGGTCGGTGAAGAACAGACATGCACATACGTATATACGTGTATACATATTCGAACCGAAGAGGAGGGAGGAGTCAATGCCATTTTCGCAGTGTCTCTCGAGTTGCGAGAGATGTTCGAGGCGAAAAGAGACGAAGAAAAAAAAATGATACCGGGGGGACCTGACGCCAAATTTGGAAACCGGTAGGCCGGACGAGAGACCATTTAAGGGATTCGTCTTCTGTCTCTCTCTCTCTCCCTTTGGTCAGTACGCGAAGACACATATGAGTCTTAAAACTTACGCATTATCTGAATTTGTACTCGCGTACACGTACGATCGCCGCCTTAAACTTGAAAAGCGCAAGAGACGATATTTATACACGTTTTAAATGGATCTCTTGGTGAGAAATGTTAAAGTCGTGTTTTAGCACCCGAGAGCTTGACCTCGGTACTTGGTAAAAGCGTGAAAAACGAGAAAAATTATTATCAAAATGGAAGTACGTAATTTTAACATTCACGAAAGACTTAACCGCGTTCACGTGCGTCGTATCCTTTCCAAGGGTTTATTTATCTAACCCGTCAGTCAGTCACTCTCACGAACCCTCTCTCTCTCTCTCTCTCTCTCTCGTTACCTTTCATAACTCGCCGAAGCGGAAAAATCAACATGGACGGTAATAATGTTATTCAGATTTATGAGAAATTAAATGAAATGTAATCCTTATGAAACTCCACTCTACGAACACTTTTCCCCCTTGTACCAACGAATCGCACGTGTTGTAACGATAAAAATGAACGTATCTCTTCGCTCTCCTCTCTTCCTCCCTCGTGCCTTTTTCCCGGGATATTTCACGTAAGGCCGGACAATCCCAGGGAACGAACAAACAACTATAAACACACAAACACTGTACGGCAGAGCGGTTATACTCTAATTAGGTGCCGACAATAATTACAAAGATTGCGGAACATTTATTCATATCGTAAATTATCACATTTCACTCGTCATTCTCATATTGTATAATGTACTTGATAAATTTATATTTAATTATTATATTACCGGGAGGGCTCTCGCACGTTTATCGTCGGATCGTGTTAATGAGCGACAAAGATCGGAGCCAATGTTTGATCAAAGGAGAAACTTGAGGGTGGTTTTACTGCAATGATTTATGAAAAAATTAAAAAAAAACGATCTATTTTACTACGTTAGATCAGTCGCGAATGAAAGAAAAACAAACATTTTTCCACTTTTACTAATTTTCTGTCATTCATACAGTATTTTTCTCAATAACATGTCAATTCGATATTTTGCGTACGGAAAAAGGATCAATTCAACAAAGTTCAATGGATTTTAAACAATTTTCGTAAAAATACACGTTACAAATTAACTTTTTCCAAGTTTAAGATGGCACAAGGACGAAATTTAACTTCATATCGATCTGAAAATTTGATAAATTGATTTTTTCATATCGTCGAGGATGGATCAATGTTATCAATGATATATTTCATCGAAATATCATATTTTCTTAAATTCATTAAGTTTTCCTTGGCGACTAAAATGTTTTATTGAAAATGTAACTCGATGGTTTTCCATAATGATCATTCATCGACAAAACAATTAACTTTTTAAATTAATTATATTGCAATTATAATCGACCGTTGTTCAATTATTAAATACAAAAATGAAAGAACTCTTCATCGACAATAAACGATCATTAAATAAATAACAAAATAATTGTACGGTATATTACGATTCTTTTGTTATAGGTACATGCAGAAAAATACTAAAGTAAGTAAAAACTGAAAAAAGTGCATTCTCGCATGAATGAAAATGAAAAAAAAATAAGTCA
Organism: Oxytorus armatus; assembly: GCA_958009045.1. Classification (NCBI taxonomy): domain Eukaryota; kingdom Metazoa; phylum Arthropoda; class Insecta; order Hymenoptera; family Ichneumonidae; genus Oxytorus; species Oxytorus armatus. The sequence goes on along the minus strand of OY253754.1, from coordinate 8,359,943 downwards.
CGAGTATAATGACAAAAGGAAGAAAAAAAAAAGAGCCAAGTCAACATAGTGACTGTACGCGTGGACAGAAGCGCTTGATAATATCGTGACGTTTTTTTTTTTACAAGAGTTTAATGAACGGCTGGGTTGGTGGTACTTATGGTTGTCGAGCGGAAAAGTGGTGGGACGGGACGAAGGGGAAACCACAACTGGCATCGCAAAGCTGCAGGCAGCCTCGTTCCTGTCTCTCCGACACTCTGCACTTTCGAAGCGCTTTTTTTACTCTATTTTATTTTAATTTAATTTTTTTCTTCTTCTGTTTATCGAGCGTGTGCAACGAGAGAAACGGCGGAGCACGAGAGAACGAGATATATGTTGTGTATGACAGTTTTTTTACTCGTTTCTTCGTTCGAGCTTTGTGGAATTGTCATTCTCTCTCTCGAGAGAGAGAGAACGACCTACTCGGAGGTGTGACTTTTCATTATTTGTGTTTACAGATATGTATATATTTTTTTGCAAACGTACGATGATCGGACATGAATCCAAATGAATCACTGAGACTGCCGTGAATTGCTCACAGATTCACTCTCCCGGATTTTCATCCTTCAATATTTCAATTATTATTATTATTGTTGCTGTTTTTCTATTATTGCAATGTTTGAAAGAATGATAAAAAAAACGGGGCCCTACTCATCACCTTACGTGACTTTGCGCTTGCTCGATTCTTCGCTATTTAGAAAACGAGAGAATAACATATATCTACCAGGTATATATATACATATATATATATATTGAATGGTAGAACAATTACAGTGCGTAACATTGTTGGAAACTGAATATGATATATAACTCGTTTATCGCGTGTATTCAGAGCGTTGAAAATTTTCACTCGCAAACACACGAGCTTTCGCTCTTTGCTGATTTTTTTTTCAAACATTCAACGAATATTTTTCAATTTCCAAAAATTCAACTTTACAAAATTGCGAAATTCATTTTTGTAATATTGAAAAATTCATCTTCACTAATTCTCCAATTACAAAATATGTGTAATAGATGAAATATGAAAATGTAAACGTAAAATTCCTTTTCATACATGCGAACGTCTTTGTTTTTCAAAAAATCGTAAAATTACTTTTAAACTTGCCTTTACTAAAGTAAAAACTAAACCTTAACTCAAAACAAACCCAAACCTAAACTAAACCTAAACCTAAACCTAAACTAAACGAAACCTAAACCTAAACTAAAACTAAACCTAAACTAAAACTAAACCTAAAGGTTTAGTTTATAGACTAAACTTTTAGGTTTTTTTTCACACACGCAAAATATAATTTTGCAGTTGGAAGATTAAATTTATCGGTAATTTTAGTTTATTTAAACTAAAACTAAGCCTAAACCTAAACTAAAACTGAACCTAAAGGTTTAGTTTAAAAACCAAACCTTTGGGTTTAGTTTAAAAACTAAAGGTTTCGTATAAAAAATAAATCTTTTTTTGCACTTGGAAAATTAAATTTATCAGCTTGTCAATATTGCAACAGCAATATTCCATCTACAATACTGGAATCGCAAAAAAAAAGAACAATTATTACGATCGAAGGAAAATGCAATTACCAAAATTTCTTCTTAAACGAGTCCTCGACTCTTTTTTTCACCCCTCTGAAACCTGCAAAATCACTGTAACCTCTAAATACGACCAAAAGTTCTTTCGCGCAACAATCAATCATCGAATTAATTTGTTAATGACGAAAAAAAAAAAAATTGGTACTCACCTTGCTCTGTACATAGTCGAGAGCTAGCATGCAGTCCGAATAACCGCTCTCGGTTTTTATGGTAGCGGCACCTTGTCCCGGTGCTGTCGAACAGAATCCTGATCCAACGACGCCTACCGGGCCGCCGAGGCCCGCGGCTGCCGCCGCGGCAACGCTCTCCCGGTACCAAGGGTACATACTACTCGTCGTAGTCGTCGTATTTGCAATTTATTTTATATCTTATTGATCCGACAAAGAGGCAAAGAATTAAAGCGAAAAGAAATTCTGACGAATATCAATCCTTTTCTCACGTTTTCTTCCGTTCGAACGAACTCACATTTAAAAAAATGCTCCCTTAGTTTCACGATTGATTTTTATGGTTTTTTTTTCCTCTTTCTTCACAACGATAATTCGCCGATTGATCGCAGTTTATCTCATTTTTATCACACAAAGCATGACCAGCACGCCTCAATTGCACGGGTGACGTGTGTCCCGAAGGAAATACGAAAAAAAAAGTACGAATGTCTGTTATTCGTAAAATTTGCTCGATTGTCCCCACGGTGTAGTATATAATTTCATCGATTTCCATCAAATCATTTCTTCAATTTTTCCACGATTTTATCGGTCAGATAATTTTTATTTACTTCACGGTTGCTCCATTGTCCGATTGAATTCATCGAATTTCTCGCAGTTTATTGTCACGCGAGATAAACACAAATTTTGACCGTTTACCAACACGAACGTTTCACGATTCTTGCGTTACATTTATATTACAATATATATGTACATATATAAATAAATATATATGTATACATACGTATATTGATGTACACTGGTGAACACAGCATTCACATTAGTCACTGGTATTTCACGATGAACCAGAGTCTCCTTCTCGTCTTCGTTTCTACAACGGCTATGTTATTAAGTCCGACCTTTGCAATCTCACGAGCGGTCAAAATATTCGTTAAGCCCACCGTCGTTGATTTATAGATTTACCGAACGAAGATATCGCGTACCTGCTCTCGCGATCAAAAACTATGCGGTGAATGTATCGACAAAATAATGAACAATAATCGATTTAATATCGAGTAAATTATATTATTTTACCCAATATAAACATATACACATACACACGTATATGTTTATATAAATAATTATGTGTATGTGTAATACAATTATTATACTACGTATTCAGTCGTCAGCTTTGCCCTGGTTGCTTCTCTTGACTAGAATCTCAATATTTACCTTTTATGTTTCGCTAAAACGATATAATTTTTTTCCTATCAACTTCTACGCTTTATTTATTGCATTAGCGGATTAGCGTACATTGCACCGAGTAATTATTGCACTCGCAGAGTTATTGCATTTAAATATAAGCCCGCGAATCGGCTCGTCTGATCATACACTGTCGTAATCTACTGCGTTCTCACACGCGCGCGCCGCTCTCCCTCTGCTCAATCTCTTTCGTCCTAAATTCTCAAAATATTCACATTATGTTTTTTTTCTTCACGTACCACCGACGAAAATAAATCGCATCTTTATTACACAGCACGTTAATCACGAGCGAATAATCGTAAAAGTAGAATCCAACTTAATCGGAATCATCGACGTGACGACAAACACTTGGCGCACTTCTGTCATCGTCAATAACAAAACCGGCGAAAAATTCTCATAATTCGTTATCTTTTCTTTGCCCCCACCAACCCGATCACCCCCGTTACAAGGTGCACAACGAAAAATTTACGATACGCACGTAACGAGGCTCGTTAAAATGCACTTTTAGCCCGAAAAAATAGTGAAGAAATACAAGAGAACTCGTTTTTAAGACGCTCATAAGCGTCAAGTAGATAAATCATCGGTCAGACACGACTTTTATCTCTCTCTCAATCACTGTAACGTTGCAAAAACGTTCATAGCGTTAATTCCAATGAAGATTTTTCCTTTGCGAAAAAAAAGAATAAATGAAAAGAAAAAAAAAAAAAAAACAACAAATCTTACGTTAAAAGCGCGAATTGCCCTTTAATCGTGAATAAAACGCGCTGTCGTGTTAACCGGCGAGCGAGCGAGAGAGAGAGAGTGTGTGTGTGTGCGCGCGAGAGAGAGAAAAAAAAGAAAAACAACGCTCGTCTGCTCCGCCCGGAAATCGTGAACCGTGGACCGCGAACGCGGTTTCTACACTGACGCGGGCGCTACGATTCGAACGGTTCTTCGGCATTGCTCGTGTTTACTCGGTATTACTCGGGCTATATAGTACCAAGGGGTCTGCACATGACGATCCTTTACCCACTTGTCGTTCGCGTTCGCGTTTGTAAAACCCGCGGGGGCTCACCGGACGATCTCTCGCGCTTGTGTGCGCCACTCCGTGGCTGGTGGCTTCTCCGGGACGAATTTTCGCTTAGGTGGGGGGAGGGGGGGGGGGGGGGTAGGGCAAAAGGATTGAAAGCCTCCTTGGGTGTGGATATAAAAGCGTACTAGTAGACCTCTCTCTCTCACACAGGCACATGCACACACAACGATATGTTACATCTCGCGAATTCTCGCGCTGTAAGCCACTTTATATACGAGTGAAGAGATGGGCTTTTACATCGGAGGAGAGAAGCTTCCTTGGACGAGGAAAGTAGGGGAGTCATCCCCCCCTCCTCCCCTGCCCGTTCACCGGTTAGGACGAACGTTGTATGTGGTGGGAAAGGACTAAAACACCATCCTTCGTTCCTCCACCGAACCACCATTCTGCTATATATATATCTATCTCTTGTATTCCCTCTCTTAATCCTCGCAGCATCCACACTGTGCCCCGACGAAAGATCCTCGCGATTTTGCCACAGGGGCGGTTGCAGTGACCATTTTTCTTTTGGGTTGGATACAAAGGCGAATGATCGAACAGTATTTTTTACGGGGGCGGGAAAGGTGGAGATGAATATCGGGGCACAGGACAGAGATTTCCTATATTCAATGCCTGCAAAGCTTGACGTTTGTTCGTTGAAAAAACGAGGGACGAGTGGTACTCGGATAAAAGATAATTGAGAATGATTTTCGGGGATGAAATAATTATGGGCAATTCTTGAATTATTGTTGTGAAGGATTTTGAACTTGTTCTTTTGTTGCGATAATTTAAAAGGTTTTTCCGCGGGGTTTGGGTTTAATAGCGATTTTTTCGGGCCAAGAATATCAAGGTGGTGCACGGTGATAGGGGTGTTGGGATATTTTACGCTACGGGCTAGAAATTGTCAGTAGAAAAATCGAGACACAGGAATGAGAAATATTCGACTAAACGATTGAGGATAATTTTGGGGGTGGAATATTATTGTTGTGAAATTCTTGAAATTTAATTGAAAACAATTTTGTGTTATAATCGAAAAATTGAAGGACGAGTGATACTCGGATAAAAGATAATTGAGGATGATTTTCGGAGGGTAAAATAATTACGGGCAATTCTTGAATTTTTGTTGCGAAGAATGTTGAGCTGGCTCTTTTGTTGCGATAATTTCAAAAGTTTTTCCGCGGGGTTTGGGTTTAATAAGCGATTCTTTCGGGCGAAGAATATCAAGGAGGTACACGGTGATAGGGATGTTGGGATATTTTACGTTAGGAACTAAAAATTGTCAGTAGAAAAATCAAGAGACAGGAATGAGAAATATTCGACTAAATGTTTAAGGATAATTTTAGGGGTGGAATATTATTGTTTTTCAATTCTTGAAATTTAATTGAAAACAATTTTGGGTTAGTATCGAAAAATTGAAGGACGAGTGATACTCGGATAAAAGATAATTGAGAATGATTATCGGGGATGAAATAATTACGGGCAATTCTTGAATTATTGTTGTAAAGAATTTTGAGCTTGTTCTTTTGTTGCGATAATTTCAAGGGTTTTTCCGCGGGGTTTGGGTTGAATAGCGATTTTTTTTTCTCGCCAAGAATATCAAGTAGTTACGGAGATAGGGGTGTTTGGATATTTTACGTTACCAGCTAGAAATTGTCAGTAGAAAAATCGAGAGACAGAAATGAGAAATATTCCACTCAATGTTTAAGGATAATTTTAAGGGTGGAATATTATTGTTGTCCAATTCTTGAAATTTAATTGAAAACAATGTTGTGTTATTATTTGTTTGTAATAAACATTGAAATGTAGAAAAAACTAATTACTCCTAATTATTTTCAATGGCTTTTCATTTCTGCACAGAGGTTTGCGATCGGTGGTTCGTTAATAATCGGCTATATCATTCGTTTTATATATATAAATTCACATATATATATTCCATACGTAACCACACCGTATATATATAATCAAATCGAAAAAAGTTGATCCGATCGTAATTAAGTGGAAAACGTGCGGTCGATCGATTCGCCGGGGTAGGATCCTCTCGTCTGCATCGAGTTATGATACGGTATAACGGTTGATCGATTGACTACGAATGGTACGCAGAAAATGAGGGACCGAAAGATCGTTAGAGTTTATGACCGAACTTCGCGTATGCGGATTTATTAGTTGACGACGGTACGGCCGTGGAGCCATTTTTTTGCTTCAATGCGAGTAATTAGCTCGAATACTATCGAACCCCATTGTTTATCGGCAATTATTCGAAGAATTCGCGTTGCGATCGTGTGTATTCGGGAATGCCAAAAGAAAAGAAAAAGAAAAAAAAGCAACGCTGAAACGAGAAGTTTTTCTGCAAAACGTCGGGGAACAATAATTCTTACGATAAAAATACAATGTCGAGCGTTCTCGAAAATAAATGATTAATGATTGAACTGGTTTAGCGAGTAATTTTCCTACTGACTTGTGAAACATGAAAATTAATGGCCGAATAAAAATTAACAACCCCTCCACTAATTATCGATAGTTAGAAACTTCCACCCCCTGCCTTAATTAATAAGAAACGTGGAGAATAATTAATTAAATCATCTGACCGTCCATTGCATCTTCATAAACGTCCGCAAATAATTCTACCGGAAATAATTATTAAACGAGAATTCCCTCCGGGGACCAAATAGTAATTTACATTGTGCAATGATCTTCGTCGAGAAACGCGAGTTGCTCGTTGATTATGTAGAGCCGACAACGAGAAGCCACAGAGAGAGCCTCGGGCAGCGGAAAAACAAATGGCGAAAAAAAAAAAAGCCAACAAGACGAAGCAACGAGGGGCGAGGTAAAAAACATTGGAAACGTTGAGCCAGGCCATGCGCGAAACAATAAAATCACCCTTGATCGGTGAGTTCTCGGTGACGCAGTAAGCGAGGAGAAAACCATCATTGACGGGAATGAAATTCGCAAGATGCAAAGGTTTGCGCAAGGTCGCGGTGGTCTGGCTGCGAATAAACGGTAGAGAGAGAGAGGGAGAGAAAGAGAGAGAGAAAATCTAACAAAAAGTCACCCCTAATGCTCAACGAGAAGTTGATCTCTCTCTCTCTCTTTCTGGCCACTTGGTGAGCGTGAAATTTTTTTTTCTTCCCCTTCATTTTTTACAAACCAACGAAAGAAACTCACGAGGCTTAGGATTCAGCGAAGGGGAACCGGCGCGACTCTAAAAAGTCACCCCAAATGTCAATGAACTCTGGTCACGTCGTATCCTCTTCACCCTTCGGATATTGTGGCATCGAGAGTTACATATTCTCGTAACACCGGAATATATATCTGTATGAAAAAAAAAGAAAAAGGAAAAACAAAAAAATTCGACGTGGAAACAGACATAAAAATAAAGAGACCCCTGCTCGTCGGGCTGTTTGGATGTAAAAATGTGTTCATTGAGGAAAAACCCGTGGTGTGTCCCACGTACTTTCGCTATCGTCGGGAGTTTAGTGAATGAGCGAGAGTTTTGCCGGGGTTAAGGGAGGAGGGAAATGGAGGCCGAAAACCGAGGGGTGCGCGAAAAAGGGGTGCCACCACTCGGGCTATAACCACAAATCTTACTGCCCCCTCCCCTCCCGTGCAAGCTTTTCCTCGTTGGATTACATAGCTCGGAATCGAGTGAGAGTCGTGGAAAGAGGTATATGAGAGATGAAGATATATATACGAGGTCTGTTCAAAAAGTATCGCGAATTTTAAATTTCCGCGGGCTACGTATATTCGATTTTCGATTTTTTTGTGGCGTTAGGTTGGTACTCGTGTCCCTCACTTATGCTGAAAAAATCGGCCATTTTGAATGTTTAGTTAATTGTTGACAGCCGTTTTGGTTAGACATGCTTTGGCTTGTCTTCGATTTTTGCCTATTCCAAAAAATGAATCAAAGAATCGGTATGAAATTTTGTGTGAAAAACAAAATTAAGTGGGGAAATAGGGTTAGGACAGCGTTTTCTCAATGATTTTCATGAATTTTTTTATAGTATAAAAAATGAATATAATTTATTGAAACCTTGAGAATATTTTATACATATATTTAAGTATATACTATAAAATTTTTGAAGATTATCCTTGAAAAACACCGCAGATATCAGCGACCCCATATTGCAGGTCACAATCAGGCTCAGCACATGCGTACATTCTGGAAGCCCAATTTTCAACTGAAATCAAACGAGGTTGGAATTTATTTCTATTATATGTCTCTCTTCTATATGAACCTAAATGCTATTAAAAAAATTGAAAATTGAATTTTTTACACGGGTCAAAACAAAAAAGCATGATTTATTGCCATTTTTTACAACTTTATTTAAAAAAAAATAATCATTTTAAATAATGATAATATTCCGATTTTAGGATCATATAGAGCGCAATACTATGAAGAAAGTAACTGCCAATTTTCAAAACGATTGATTGAAAACTTTTCAAACTAGCGTGTACGCAAGTTCAAAAAAAGTCGTTTTCAGAAAAACGCGTTTGAAAAAATAGCAAAATGCTGAGTCTGATTGTGACCTGCAATATGGGGTCGCTAATATCTGCGATGTTTTTCAAGAAAATTCTTCAAAATTTTTATGGTATATACTTAAATATATGTATAAAATATTTTCAAAGTTTCAATAAATTATATTAATTTTTTATACTACAAAAAAATTTATGAAAATCATTGAGAAAACGCTGTCCTAACCTTATTTCCACGCTTAACGCGGTAGTCTGGTCTGGAGCTAGATTTTTGACGTCATTTCTAACGTGCAATAATTTTTAAACCGTTGAAGTTGTCTTGATAAAAATTTACACGTGCATTTATTGATCCTTAGAGAATACTTGTACATTAAAAAAAGAAATTATTTTAAATATTTTCATGTAGTTTTTTGCCTTGTTGCAACATGGTGCGCCGAAAGCCATCTCAATCGGCGCCCAATCTGGACGATGTTGTATGCATCTGAAAAAAAAAATATATATATATTCTCAATCTGTATGAGTATTCTGAGCACTGGTAGCAGAATTGGTACTTCAAAAAAATGCTTGACAAAATGGCGGCCTGTTGAACTTTTATTAATGATATTTCATACATTTTCGGGTATTCGACGAGTTATAAAATGTCGGCAAAATTATTGTTCGACTCAATTCTGCTACCAGTCCTCAGAAACAGGCTACCTAAGGTACGTGCAAAATTTGAGCTCGATCGGTCCATTAGTTATCGAGATATCGTGGGCGCCGATTTGAAAAACATAGTTCTGAGATAAACGCGTTTAAAGTTTTGACACCGTTAAAAGAGCGACTCAGTAGCCTCTGCGTTAGCTGCTTCCCGACCGCGCTACCTCAGCGCGCGGCTTGCTTAGAATTTTTATTTCTCGGCTAATTTTTGAAATATCAATAAACGGTTTTCAGGAGCGTATGAAGAAAGGTCTAAGGAATAAGAAAATGAAAAAAAAAATATATCGATTTTTTCAAATTTCTAGACCAGACTACCGCTATGGCTTATAACAATAAACGAGTCGGAATTTTCATTTAAATTTGGGCATGAGATTTGGGCATGAGACGGGTCGCCGCGAAATTCGTGCCAAAATTGCTCAATTTCGAACAGAAACAGTGTCGCGTTAACATTGCTAAGGAGCTGTTGGACTCGGTCCGCGACGACCCAAATTTGCTCCAGAGGGTCATAACCGGTGACGAATCATGGGTCTATGGTTATGACGTGGAAACCAAAGCTCAATCATCGCAATGGAAGCTGCTTTTCTTGGAATAGGCAAAAATCGAAGACAAGCCAAAAGACGTCTAACCAAAACAGCTGTCAACAATTAACTAAACATTCAAAATGGCCAATTTTTTCAGCATGAGTGAGGGACATGAGTACCAAACCTAAAACGCCGACAAAAAAAATCGAAAATCGAACATACGTAGCCCGCGGAAATTGAAAATTCGCGATACTTTTTGAACAGACCTCGTATATGTAGAGATGCATCAAAGGGTTGGTTGGGAGAGGGATGAGATGAAAACGACGGCGACCTTAAGGCTACCACCTTCTTCAGACGACCAAACAAGTAGCCTGTAAGAAGAGAGCCCATGTACACCAAGAGACCTTTCTCTCTCTCTCTTTCTCTCTAGCGTTTCGCCCTGGTGAATCGCCGCTTATCATCCCTCTCCTTTCATCCCCCTCTCCTAACATGTGTATGCTCTCATAGATGCCAGAGAGACTATATGAGTAAGATAAAGAGAGAGAGAGCGAACCAAAGTTATATATAACTATTCTATAGCTAGACCCCCAAGAAGAAGAGGTCGTCGCTCTCGGCATGGAAAAACTGCGACATGCTTTTTCGTTCGTGTGCCCATGCGGGGTCTCTCCCCTATCTTTCGTTTCTGATGTCGCACCAAGATCAGAGCACCAGTACCAAGTTCAAGGCCAAACGTGTCCGAACAAAGCGATATTCCCCTCATCCTCGTTGTGGCTAAGGGAGTTTTTGTCTCATCGTAACTCTCTCCTCTCTCTCCCCAAGAGAGAGAGAGTGGTCGATGGGAGAGAGCCTTCACTTTTTTGTTTCGTTCGTTTGTCCCTTCGGATACGGTATGTCACGAATTCGTCGAAAGAATGACGTTCCAACTGACATTTTCTGGCGAACGTTCTTTGACTCACCAGAATCCACGTAAAGTTTCACGCTCTGTTACGTGCCTCCTTAATTTTTCACACGAATCAGAGGCTGCGTTACAAAAACACCTGCCGAGTTTATCTTCGTTTGGAAGAATTTATTGAATTATTTTTAATAACGAACGTGGAAGAGGCCTTGAGTTTGCAAATGAAGAGTCGAAAGACATTTCAAGTCTTTAGTCGTCAGGAAGGGCACTAAATACCATGAACTACTACTTGCTAATATTGTTTTCTTTCTCCTGTGTATCGGTTCACCATTGACCGACGCTTCCGATGGTCCGCCATTTTGTAATCGCAGGTATCAACGGTCAGAAATGCTCGATTCTCCTTTGTTCTGCCGTGAACCAAAATGGTAGCTCACGGTCCAATATTATCGCATACAGTTCGCTGTAGGTCAGGGTTAACGGGCCAACTTTCTTAGCCACGTAAGAAAATGGCCGCGGGGGTGTGAGAGAACGATCCGTCATAATTTTTTGGTCGTTCCGTAAGTGACGCCGCGCCCGGAGAACGCGCCCGACGCCTCATCCAACTTCTCTCTCTCTCTCTCGCCCTCTCGCGATCTCTGTTCCTCCTCTCGCCGATCCTTCCAGCGATGTTTGTGGTTTTTGTCGTAACACCGAGAGAAGAATCTATAGGAGGTTTCTAACACAGCGAGCGATATCGCACGAGAGTAAAAGAGATAGAGAGAGAGAATGAGATGAAGCGCAGCGGAAGTGTGACGAAGTCTTGGAACGACGATTTTTCAATTCTCTCGGATCGTTCAAGCTCCCCGGGGCGAAATTCTTTCTCGCTTCCGTTGCCCCGTGTCGCTTCCTGCAAAATCTCAAAGAGTCACGATCGACTTACTATTTTCCGCTCCGATATCCTGCTAATAAATCAAATCGCCGTTCAGCATCTTTTTGCAAGGGGGATGAACGCGATTCTAATAATCGAAAAAAAACGTACATACGAAATGTTTAAATATTTGTCAATTATTATTTGAATCATGATTTTTATCATGTTTATTGGATTGTTGAGGGCGAAAAACATCCCCCTATTAAATTCAATACTTTTTAGCTTGAAAAATAGAAAATTAACGGCTACCAGTACAAATGTTGAATTATAAAACATAATGAAATTTACGACGTTCGCATTGTTAAAATTTACACACTTTTTAAGGGAGGAAATAGGGTTAGACGGTTCAAAAAATCGATTTTTTTTCTATTTCATAAATTGTTAGTGAAACTATTGAAAAATATGTTCCCAAAATTTTAAATGAAAATTCCAACTCGTTCTATCGTTATAAGTCATTAACGGGGGAAATAGGGTTAAGAAAGCGTTTTCTCAACGATTTTCATGAATTTTTTTATAGTATAAAAAATGAATATAATTTATTGAAACTTTGAGAATATTTTAAACATATATTTAAGTATGTACTATAAAATTTCGAAGAATTTTTTGAAGAATTTCCTTAAAACACCTAAGATATTAGCGACCCCATATTGCTTGTATTTCTTAGTACTATTTTTTTCAAACGCGTTTTTCTGAAAACGACTTTTTTTTAACTTGCATACACGCTAGTTTAAAATGTTTCCAACCAATCGTTTTGAAAATTGGCAGTTACTTTTTTCATAGTATTGCGCTCTATATGAACCTAAAATCGGAATATTATCATTATTTAAAATAATTTTTTTTTTGCAAATAAAGTTGTAAAAAATGGCAAAAAATCATGCTTGTTTTGACCCCTGTAAAAAATTTAATTTTTTATTTTTTTGATGGCATTTAGGTTCATATAGGAGAGAGACATATAATAAAAGTAAATTCCAACCTCGTTTGATTTCAGATGAAAATTGCGGCTTCCAGAATGTACGCAAAATGACGAGTCTGATTGTGACCTGCAATATGGGGTCGCTAATATCTTCGGTGTTTTTCAAGGAAATTCTTCAAAAATTTTATAGTATATACTTAAGGTAGTAGTCTGGTAACTTGAGCCGATTTTCATGTCTTTTTTGGAGGGCATTTTTTTGTAGTAAAATAAAAATGAATCGTTTTGGATATTTAGGATGTTTTTATTTACATATTGAAGATACAAAAAAAAATTTTTTGACAAAATTTAATAGTTTATTATTATTATTATTACTCCCCCCCCTCTTTATTAGAGTTTCCTTATTTTCTTTTTTTTCTTTTTCCCTCAGTCCTTTCATCAGGAGACGGTGCAACGAGAGGGTCCTCGAGAGTCCTCTCTCGTGTACAAAATAATGTATGTGTATGCGAGCGATAACGGTGATTGGTGATCCCTTGGGTTGCGAGCAATGCTAAGCCCCGAGAGAAAACAGCAGAACCACGTCTCTCTCTCTCTCACTCTCGTTGTATACGTACCTCATGCATAATTAATTAAATGGGGTTGTGTCGCGATTGCATTTAAGGTGGGGTCGCGGACTTCTATTACCGCGCAACCAGCCATTTTCCACCCCCGCAGCCAAATGCGTTATTCTCGCCGTTCAACGAAGCGTCGCCGTCGAAATGTTTGTCGCGTGAATCGCTTGTAAGAGGGAGGTGCAGGATTCTCGTTGGAAATATAAAATTACCAGCCGGCAAAAGAGAGGGCGTGAACTCCAACTCCCACGATGTCGGCGAAAAGACGTCATGCGCGAAGCAAACTAAATTCTCATACGCTTTTTCTCATTCTGTTGGGAGGAGAAGGAAAAAAAAAGAAGGTTATCCCTCATATTTGTGTTCATCCAGTTATCAAAGCTCGATACTCGATAAATAATTGAAAAATATTATCGTTGAATAATATTCATGACAAAATTCCCGATGAAAACGTTCGACGGAATGCTCGGACTCGAAAAATTATCGTAACACAAGGGCAAAAGGATTTTTAAGTAGATACGGCCCGTTCTCTCTGTTAGTCACAATTTAGCGATCGCTTATATACCAATAATAATATTTATACGTTTTATCGAACGCGTCGTACGAGATGTGAATCGACAATAACGAGGTATGTCCAGTGATATTTTATCCTCGGCAAAAAGATTGTGAGATATTTTTCACGAATAATATAGAATTTTGCTCGATGCAATTAGCGTTTTCCCCATAGTTTCTCGTACAGTTCGATAATAATCGCGAGGGAATCACTCGTCCCCGCGAAATTTTATCTCTTATTCGTAAAGCCGAGTGATCGTGACCATTAGATAAACATCTATGTATACAGGATGAGCGTCCTGAGTTCGATGAATAAAAAAGAAAAAGGCGAATGGGCGTCTGTGACGTTGGCGAAAGATTTCTCTCTCTCTATTTCTCTTCCTCTCTCTTCATCTCGATTTCATCTCGTTTCTCGTACGTGGCGTCTGTCCCGCTGTTAAAGACAACGCTGTTGAGAATTTAAGCCCTTCTTGCCACACGAGAGGGCTCTCCCAATGTTGTTTATGTGTGCGTTTGTGTGAGGCTTTTTCCTCAACGTCATTGGCTGTGTCTTGGCAATACGACGTTGGGAATCCCCGCTCTAGGGAGGGGAGAATTCTTCAATTCCCTCGGTTTCTTCGTTCTCTTCGTGCGTATGCTGTCCTCGTTCGTTGGGAGCTTGAAGGAGAGAAGAGACAGTGGTGGAGTTTAGCGTCTATATACGTGAAACCCGAAGGGGCCGCACCTGATCAATTAATTCAACCGGAGGGCTGTTACTACTTGGCTCGATCGCGAGGGGTGGGAGATAGAGAGAAGGAGCGAAAGAAAGAATGAACGAGAGAGAGCCGACAACCGCACCCCTTGATACGTCCAAGGGTATCCCATTGACGGGAAGGTGTGTGTGCGACACTTTTATTTTTTTCTCTCGATTCTACCAACCGGACAGAAGCTCCTCACAAACTCTTCGACTCTCGCGCATTTATATCGATGTCCGATAAACGAAAGGGCCTAAATAACATAATCTCGTCTTTAATCTTGCTCACTTACGTCCTTTCCATTGTTAATCAGTCAATATACGTTTACAAGTGTGGTTTATAACGTTGATATTCACGTATACGTGGACTGTATGCGTGTTTATTTGTATGCGTCGTGTATGTACTTGTTGGAAGACTTACAGTTGACGTTGGGGACCAGCATTCATGGCCGCCACAGCACGCGCCCAACTCCACTCCGAGTAGCCATCATGAAAACCTCCCTTTTTTTACCCTCTCTCGATCTTCCTCACTCTTTCATTCCTTATTCAACATCCTCCTTCATCCGCACACAAACACACACACGCATATAAACATACTCTCTGTTTCGTTGTGATGCCCTTGTGGATAATGATATACCGTATCGTTGATAAATCCCACAACGATGCGGCCCCCTTTTCCCCCTGATACGAATCTCAATGCGAAACTTGCGAGATTATGCGAATCGCGAGACTCGCGATCTAAGATGTACCAAAAACCGTGGAATGTGTTAATAATTCACCGCAATTTCTCGTCGTATCGGTAAGAGGAACGCGCGAAATAATTATTTTTGTTTTGTCGTTAAACGTCATTAACCATTAGGAAAAATTTGAATTTCATTCATTTTTTTATGTTCGAATTGATTGCGAACGGTATGCAGGTACTTTGGAGACTGATTTTTCATAAATTAGGGATGATTCACTTGTCGAACAAGTAACAAGATTTTTTTCAATCCTCGAGCCTTGAATCGATCCACTGATTAGAAAGTATTGTTGGAAAATTATAACAGACGAATTTGATTTGCCACGAAGCAGTCAGCATCCCCCTAAGATGGAGCGTTTTACAATAAATTATTAACTCGCCGAAGAAAATCATATCGAAAATCCCGTGAGTGCGATTGTTTTAAATGTTTTCGGGATCACGTGAACAAATATTCGAAGGCGAATCTAAAAAATTGCAGGAGGAGATTGAAATTTTCCAAATAAGACATAACAGTTCGATTCGATTTTTATTTGCGCAAAATCAAAAGAATTAAAAGCGCATTATTTTCCATATTAATCTAATGTACCCTTAACGCAAAATTGAAGATAGAAATGTATCAGAAATTCAGAATGAGATTCGTCGATTCCTTGTTCGTAGTGGAAACGAAAAAAAAAACAAAGTGGATACGGTGGTCGGTGCGGCGACGAGAAGGAAAATGAAATAGTGGCGCGAAGCGTCGTAGTAGATACGGCAGTTCCTGTACCGGCGAGCCTGGATCTTGGCTCCCGCGCGAATTGCACAGCGAGAAGCGCGGGGAGAAAGAGGAAAAGGCGATGGAGGGAAAGAGGGATAGAAGGAGAAGAGAGAGAAAGAGAGAGAGAGAGAGCGAAGGAGAGAAAGAGAGAGTAAGTGAGGAGGTACGAGAGGAGTGAGAAAGGTCGTACGAGGTCGGCCGCGAGGATTGCTCGCGGTCCGTTCGGTTACCGGCAATAACTACTGCTCGTGCGCTCTCGGGGATCCCAGGAGGAACACCGTGTCGATCCCTGCCGAGGAGAGCAACCTCCCGCACGACGGGAGCATGACGTAAACAGCCGACGAGCATCGCACCAAGCATTCGAGAAGGCGGAGCTCGTGTTTTCTCCGATTGGACGAAGTGCCCGCGATTCGTTGGCCTCGCCCACCGCACGCGCACCGATAACAAAAAACTCGCGAGCAATGAGAGAGCGAGAGAGAGGAAGAGAGAGAGAGAGAGAGAGAGAAAGACGAAGATAGCGGGAGGGAGTGAGCGAGGGAGGGAGGGCGAGGAGGGAGGGAAAGAAAGAGAGAGATGGAAGCACGTGGTTGGAGATAGATGATAAAACAAAAGCTTCTCCGTAGCTTGGAACCCCGGACTTACTGCGCTGACGCGGATACCGTGAACAGTATCGAAAAAAAATATAGGAGAGACCAGGCGAACACAATTCGCATCCCTTCTTATTAATATTTCTCTCGTTCTCTCTCTTGCTCACTTTTCCCCAGGTATCAAGCTCTGCCCGGAACTATAAGAACTCTGTCCCAGTTACTGATCCCTTCAAGCTCGCAATTACTGATCGCCCGGAGCGCGAGGAACGCTAAAAATTTAACGAGGGTAACCACGACCTACGAATGTACTTCTGTAAAAGGATTAAAAAGATCTCCGCGCGCAAAGGTCATATTTTTGTGCCGACAAGCACTCGGTCAAGTACGGTGATATGGAAAAGCGTTTATTTAGCCAGAATAGGAGAGAAAAAAAACAAATAACAGTAATATTCTTTGTTTCGTTGCTGCCTGACCAACACGATCCGTATCTACTTCGATGTTTGTTCGTTCGTTGGTACTGGAACAGAAGGGGGTTGGAGCAGCCCCCGTCGTTCCGTAGGTTCTCGCGAGACGCCATGACACTTCTGGCGTATCCTACCGGGGTTCCTCTTGAGCAACCGGCACGCCCTCTCCAGGTCCAGAAAATTTGCCATCCCTCTCTGCAGACATGTGAAAGAGAGAGAGAGAGTGAGGAACTTCACTCTCCTCTCGTTCGATATACACGCTTGCAATCTTCTCCATCGTTCATCCAACGCTAGAGCATCCCTAGACCCCGCACTTTCTTCTACCCCTGAAGTTTTAACCCCCAACCCCATTTTTTTTACTTCCTACGCTGGTGGTCAGACTCTGCTAACTCTCCGTATTCCACGCGGAAGCTTATAACAAACGCTGTGCGGCTTAAACTCCCATATATACGACGTTACTTCCGCAGTTAGAACAGTTTGGCCGGCGGCCATTTTGTGCACCATGCCTCGCGAGCACCAGATGTCGCGTTCATCGCGATAATTTTTCAAGCGGCAATCGAAATCGTTACGAACTAAGAATTGAGGAATCATTCGACAATTATAATGTTCAAGACATTATAATAATTATTTAAACTTCTATTATCGTAAACTTTTAAACATTGATCGAAATTATTTGACAATAAATTATTTTCAAATAGGTGGAAGAATTTTTTTTTTCTCAGCCTCATTTCCGATAGATGTAATCTCGTCGTTTCACGAGAGACAATCGATAAATAAGAAAACTGCCCTAGCTCTTGCGAAGTTGATCGCGCGTCATTGACGCCTCTCGCAACAGGCTGATGAACCGACGCCGCGGAACTAATCATTCCCGGTGAGTGGCACACGACAATAAAACGAGAAAGAGAGTCTTTCTCTCGGTTATTTTACAGTTAATCTCGCGATGTGCGAAAGAACAAGAGAGAGAGAGAGAGAGACATAAAAGTCCTGAAATTCTTTAGTCCGTGCCACCGTTCGAGGCCAGGAGACTATTGCAAATAAATAAAAAAAACAGGGTAAGAACCCAAGATTCTTGGCTACAATGTATCCCTTCTCTTTCTCTCGAGTCTCGAGCTCTGGCATCAGCAAAAAATACTCGGAGAAAAAAACTCATCACTACGTACGCTCATAGAACACAGTTAAAGAGCTTTCGCCGCTACAAATTTTTCCTATTTAACAAAGTACATTTTTCGCCATTGTGCACCAATCTCGATCTTCGGCTATTTAACGGTAAAACGGCACATTTCACCACTCTCAATCATCAACGGTACATTTCACCGCGTTTTTTTTTCATCTTTTTTTCATTTCCAATTTTCTTCACGTACTTGTAAAGAAGAGCAGCGTTAAATCGATGATTTCAGACTCGAGAAGTAGCGCAATGTTTGCCAAACGAAATTATACGCGCTGTTTTCTCTCTCTCTCTCTCTCTGTCTTTCTTTCTCTTTCTCTCTCTCTCTCTCTCTCTCTCTCTCTCTCTCTCTCTCTCTCTCTTTCTCTTTCTCTCTCTCTCTCTCTTTCTCTCTCTTGAGATTCATGATACGTGTATATTAGAGTGGCCCATTTTATAAAAATTTTCAAATTTTCGTGTTCACATATTTTCAAATAATAGATGACTAAAAAAAAGGCGTTATGATTTTCTTTAGATAGATAAACTCAAATATGAGTCTGCGCTAATCGTCCAAAGTTTAATGAAATATTTGACCTACTGGCAATTTTAAGCAGTAAACATTGGTCAGAAGTCAAATGGTTTTATCGCAGTCCCTTTCAGGTAGAAAAATATTGCATGGACATATTGAACATTTCTGTAGTCATGAGTAATACCTGCCCATGTACGAATATTGCAAATGCTAACAGCAAGCAGCAAAAGTAGGGTGTACCGCTCGCAAGGACAAGTTATGTCGGTGTGATCTCTGTGCTTCGGCTTTCGGTTAGGATAATAAAGGAACGAAGCTCTTTGTGCATATTCGGTTTTCTACCTGATGACGGGATGACCATTATCCAATTGTATAAACTAGCAAAATTTTCCTTTCTATAATTTTAGCGAAATATCTTATGAAATATCACTTATCAGTGAAAAATAGTCATTTACGTCGAAGTATCTTACTTCCGTAGGATTTTTTAGCAATACCAATTTGTGTTTACACCGACATACCAAGCGCTTGTGCGAGGTAGCCCCACTACTTTTGCTGATTGTTGCTAGCAACTGCAATATCCGTACACTTACTATGATAATAATTATACTCGCACTAATGTTCCTACCTTTCTATTTGAGGTACGACATCGAAAAGTACCTTCAACTATGTCAAAGTAATTTGATAAAATCTGTCAAAATTTTATTTTTTCATTAACAAGAGTTTAGCTTTTCAGAGATGTATTTTTTTAATTTCATTGTTTTATATGACTCGAAAAAATGTAATGAATAAATTTCGAATATTAACTCATCTAAAATGTTAATGAAAAACTAAGCCATTAGCCATCAGAGATGTCAAATTTTATATAAAAATTTAGTTAATAATGCATTTGTATCATATATAGAATTGGAAGCTATTTTTATTGAAAAAATCAGAGTTTGAAATGATGAACAATATTAATCGTACAGTTCGGTGAGATATTGTTCTCAATTTTTTGACTAAAATTAGTTATTATAATTAATGATTAAGATTCAAAATCATATAGTGGAATCGTGCGTCTCGTTACCACTCTTCACCGATACCTGAGAACCCTACCCGAGAGGAATATTTTTTTCAGAAAAGGGCTACCCAGCCAGTTGACCCTCTCGCTTTCACTGTTTATGATATTTGTAAATGCACCTGATAATCCCAACACCTGAATCTTCTAAAAAATTCAAGAATTTTTCATCGCCTTTCTTTTAATAATGTAACGAAGCCAAATATTTCTTTTTTTGTGTAATGATGGTTCGATAGTTAAATAATCACTCAAGGTATTTTGAATAAGATCCGTCCATTTTAAGCGGTCCGTAGAAGCCTTCAAAAACCCTTGATTTTCACCAAAATCGGATTTTTTATTTCAATAAAAAATGGAAAAAAATATATAAACAAAACTTCATTATGTTTATGAATGTTTTATAAACAACATCCAGAAGAAAAACATAAATAATCTCAATAATTATATCATCAAATTTTTATTAAAAAATTCATTACCCTCATCGTGGGCTAAAGTTCATAAAGAATTAAAATCATTAGAGCAGACTCATATTTCAGCTTAAAAATCCGAAAAAAAACATAACGTCTTTTTTAATAGTCAACTATTATTTGAAAATATGTGAAGACCAAAATTTGAAAATTTTTATAAAATAGGCCACCCTAGTGTGTATGTATGCTGAAAAGAGGTTTCGTGTGTCAGAGTGAAAGGGGAGAATTAAGCAGAGTCATATTCGCAATTAGAACTCTCGCGCGTTTCGGTAGGAAAGTTCACGAACGCGTTTGCTTTAACGGATTATGCCGCGTAATCTCTCACGTGGATACTATGAATTGTTGCTCTGTTAGAGACACAACGAGAACCCTGTGTGAATTCCTCACTCAAACGCCCCCGAAACCGCCCCGAGAGAGGGACCGGTGACCGATCAAGATTCCCTTCTCGCCCCATTCCCCTTTTTCATCCCTTCACGCTCGTATCTATTGAAGTATATATTATTTAACGACTAACAGTCGAAAATTACGTAAGCAACGTTATTTTATTTTTTGAATTGTTTTCGAAAAAAGTGAAATCTCATAAAGTCATTTTATTGATCATTTCCCAAATTTAATATCAAACATAAGCAATAAAGTTAGTGTAATACTTACACTAATTTTCCTCCAATATTCGATGTTCCAGACTTTTTCAAATGTTCTTGATGAAAAGTGTTGAAATTATTATTTTTTTTACTCTTTTCGTGAAGTTTTGCCTGCAGCAGTAGGAATTTTGTTAAGGGATTATACGCAGTCAGGGTTTCCACGGAAAAAAAAAAATATTTTTATTTCATTTTCATAATGTACATATATTTAAGAACATAGACAGAAAATTTCGTGTCAATCCGACAAATATTCTTGAAGTTACACGAAATTTGTAAAGACGTCTCGCAGCACTTGAAAGAAGGTGGAGCAGTTTAAATACGTTTTTCTCAAAACTATGTCTTTAAAGTGGAGTGAGCAAGATTTCTCGGAAACGGCTAAACCGAACAGTCTCAAATTTTTACACAAACTTTATAAATATATTTTTTAGTCAATAATCAAAGGTTTTTTTCTCGCCGATAAATATTTTCCATTTTATAAGCAATTTAAGGCGAAAACTTTTATCGAAAATCGAAATTTTTGTTTTGAGAAGCCGCCATTTTGTTAAAAATTAATATGTTGCTTATTCCTTAGATTAGATACTACACAATACCTTATATTAACGAAATCGTTTTTGGATTTTTATTTTAAATGATTCAATCCCGAGATATCGTGCACACCGCAAGACGCCTTTTTTAGAGGAGCTCCCGTAGATCAGCTATAACAGCTTCAAAAATCATTATTTTTTACAAATAAAAAATATGAAAATAAAGCTAAAAGTTACTACAATATATATATAAATTTGTACGTTAATAAATTAAAATCTCTTTCCAGGAAAAATTCTTAAAAAATCGTTTTTTTTTCGGTTTGCGTATAACCCGTTAAATAAGCACGAAAAAATGGAGCTCTCACGCAATTTTCCTTTTTAATTATCGTTCACCAATCGGAAAAATAATTCCAACGATGAGAATTGTTTACACTTCGCGTGGAATGTCCCATGTAGATATAATACCGAAACCAGCAGAGGTGCAGAAATAATTGAAGACTAAAATACCTCGTATTCCTCTGCCCATAACGTACTCGGGCAAGATGAATTTTCTCCTGTCTTTTGCCGCCGTGGATTAAACGTTAGCCGTCCAACCCCTCGGGGGATCCTTCGGCCTCCTCCGGTGTTATTTTAAAAGGGAATATGAAATCAGGGATTTGCTCGTTGCTCACTGACCCAGAAGAAGAAAAAAACGTTCATGCCCATATATACACGTACTATTTTGCTCGTTACAATCGTGAATTTATAAATTTCTGGGAGATCGTGAGAATCGCACGAATTTCCGGCGCAAAAGCCTTTTTGTTTGTCACAGGGTTAAAACGATGAAACGATGAAATTTATCAAAATATACTTACGGTCATTTTACGCTTGTTCAAACAATTTATTTAATTCCATACTCTTTCGTCGTGTGGGAACACTTTTGAAAATAAAATCATCGTTTTCACACGTTTTTTAAAAGTACAAAATTTTGAACGATTGTCAAATTGGCTTCTCACGAGACAAGAGGTGGTCTGACTGTATGGTAAGTTGTCGAACGGAGAGAGAGAGATAGAGAGAGAGAGAGCGAGAAAAAAAAGACAAGAGATGGCAAACGGTAGCAATATCCATGTCCAAAAGTTCCGCCCATCTCTTCCAATTTTTCTCTCCACTTTGTTCATGTTTTTTTTTTTTCAACGATTTTTTTCCTTCGCTTCTCCACGCAAACGATTCCGGTTCCTTTTTCCACCACGGTCAAATATTGCCCGAGTGGCTGTAAGACGCTGCTCTTCTTAAATTTATCTCGCTTGTGGTTTGCTACCGCTCAAAACGCGGGCCCACACTTCCTCGCGCCTTGGCTATAAAAGAACCGACTCGAGAGTTTACGAGTGTGAATAGACACCGTCCAATTATGCGGCTTAATTTAAATGAGATAATTGCGTCCGTGGAGAGTGTGAGAGAGAGAGAGTGAGTGAGAAAGGGCCGAGGGTGGTGGAGGGAGGAGGGTAGAGTGCGAGGAGATGAGCACAGGCGCCTCCGCAAGTTGTACACTCGAGCAAATAAGCGTACGATATACATATATTAGGCTCGACGGTTGGGTTGCAACCTCTTGGGTGACCGTGCTAGCGACTAAAAATCAAATTTAAATCCACTTCGACGATAATTAAAAATATTTTTCTTTAAAATTCATTTTACACTTATCCGGGAACAAATTGAATTACTTCATTTCTTTTTTGTTTTTTAAAATCACCATCGATTGATCAGTCGCGTCACATTTTGATCGATTAATATTTCTTGTTGCTTCCCGCACGAAGGACATACTGTTTTTGTGAACGAAAAATCATTTTTCAAAGATCTTCGTGTCGCCAATGCCCTAAAATGTTCTAAAAGATCGTTAATCAGATTTAGAAATAAAAAAAAAAAAGGAAACTGTTTGTAACGTTTTTCCTCTAGGTGCCAAGTTCGTTGGCCTTGATGACACGCGTGACTTACCGGTTAAGTAGAACGAGACGATGACGAAAAAAAATTGTGAAAAAATATATAGATAACTGGAAGAAAAAAAAACGATTCTACTAAAGGAGCGCAGGAATGGGTTGACGAGGGAAAAAGAGAAAATTGAACGGAGAGAAATGTGGATTACACCATCTTACTCGATGTTGCGCACCGCGCGAACGAACAACTTCACGGGTATCACGGGTTTATAGGCTTCTGAAAGGTTTATGCTGCCACGTTTCTTTCCTTTTCTCCCTTTCAACGCTCGTTCGCTTTTCCACCGCTCGTCGTATCATTTTATTTTGCTTTTCTTCTCGTTCTTTGTCCTCGTGAATTACCGTTTTGATTCGATGTCTGTGTCACGGAAATTAAAAGAAAAAAAACGAAATGTAATATCAAAATCGAGAAATAAAGAAGAATGTTAGATTTCTATTAACGCTAGAACTAACGCATCAGTCAAAATGACTGGGTTTACAATGGTAAAACCAGTCGTTTTTACTGGTCCAGTAGTTCCAGCATTAATGGAAATGTAACGTTCGTCTTCTAGTCGAAAAATAAAGAAGAAGAATGTTACATAAAATCGAGAAATAAAGAAGAATGTTACATTTGCATTAACGCTAAAACTACTGGATCAGTCAAAATGACTGGGTTTACAATGGTAAAACCGTTTTACCGATTTTACGGTTTTACAATGGCACAACCGTAAAATCGTTTTACCATTGTAAAAACCAGTCATTTTGACTGGTCCAGTAGTTCTAGCATTAATGGAAATTTAATATTCTTCTTTATTTCTCGATTTTGATAGTACATTTCGTTTTTTTAATCCAGTACCGGACCATTGAAAATGACTGGTTTTACAATGGTAAAACCAGTTACTTCAACTGGTCCAGTTGTTCTAACATTAATGGAAATTTAACGTTCTTCTTTATTTCCCGATTTTGATATTACATTTCGTTTTTTTAATCCAGTACGGGACCAGTCAAAATGACTGGTTTTACAATGGTAAAACCAGTCATTTTGACTGGTCCAGTAGTTCTAGTGTTAATGGAAATGTAACATTCTTCTTTATATCTCGATTTTGATATTACATTTCGTTTTTTTAATCCAGTACCGGACCATTGAAAATGACTGGTTTTACAATGGTAAAACCAGTTACTTTGACTGGTCCAGTAGTTCTAACGTTAATCGAAATTTAACGTTCTTCTTTATTTCCCGATTTTGATATTACATTTCGTTTTTGTAATCCAGTACGGGACCAGTCAAAATGACTGGTTTTACAATGGTAAAACCAATTACTTTGACTGGTCCAGTAGTCCTAGTGTTAATGGAAATGTAAGATTCTTCTTTATTTCTCGATTTTGATATTATATTTCGTTTTTTTAATCCAGTACCGGACCATTGAAAATGACTGGTTTTACAATGGTAAAACCAGTTACTATGACTGATCCAGTAGTTCTAGCGTTAATGGAAATGAAACATTCTTCTTCGTTTCTCGATTTTGATCTTACATTTCGTTTTTCTGATCCAGGACCAGTCATTTTAACTGGTCCGGTAGTTGTAGTATTAAAATCGACTTAAAAAAAAAAACAATTATGCTAACTAAAATTTGCCAATAGCTTGCAATAGTTTTCTATCCTTTTTCTAATTAGCCTTTTGTCGATATTGATGAGTTTGAAGTTGCCCGAAAAATCTCAAAAGTTCCCAAACAATTCAAAACGTCAATTTTCTTAAAATATTCAATTGCCAATTGTTCTCAGTCAGTAACTATCGAAGTATCTAAGATCATTGCGGTCGAATAGCAAGTATTCAAGTGTCCAAGCACTTTTAATCCAATTACTCAATTGACGCTAATTTTTGTGAGACTCCTTTTCCCCACAAACGTATAGATAACGTATATAACTACGAGAAGACACTGGAGAGAGAATGTAAGCGCGAAAACAACGAAGAAAACGAAGCTGACAACGAGACCCCGACGAATCGAGCCTAATTCACAATTGAGAACGATCTAATTGTTGAATTTATTGTTACAGCAGAATTATAGCTGGTATCCCGGTTAATGGCATAATAAAACTCGATCCACTCGATTATTGCCCTGGGACACAAGTTTTGGTAATTGTCTAATTATCATTGACCCCCTAGTCACTGATTAGACGTCGGATCTATTAGTTACTATCGAATTAAATAATTTAGCTACGAAACCTTTAAAAATCGTCTATTGTTTGTTGCTATTCACGAAAATTGATGAATAATTTAAAAAATTATAACAATTCCTCTAGTTCAGATCGGTGATTGAGTTATATTTTTCTTAAAAATATTTTTAAACCAAAATAATGCTTTTAAAAAGGATCTTTTCTTTCTTCTGAATAAACGATATTTTTTGATAATAAGGTACAAATGATATTTATACCTTATTTTTACATTCTTGAGAAAACGAGTCTCATTACTAAACCACGCGAACCTGTGGCAATGAGGAGGAGGGAGGAAAACAAATTTGACAAAATAAAATAAAAAATACAAAAGCCATCGAGAATGGTAATAAATAAATTCGAATTAATGAGGCCCTGAGAATTCCGCCTCTCTCATCGATATAATTCCGAATTAAATAGCGAGAGAGACCACGGATCGAATAGAAGGACGAGAGACGCGTAATTCTTGAAAGACAGTTCCGCGGTCTTCTCGAACGAGAATGAGGGTGGTGGTGACTGGAGAAAGATCCTGTGTCACAGGACCGGGAGTTTTGGTCGTAGTCGTTGTATTGTCCCCTTTTGATCGAACGAGAGAAGTCCAGTCGACGCCAGTATTAATTCGTAATAGATGAGAATTAGAAATGCTAATGTCGAATGATTAGTTTTTTTTTTATTTTTATTTTCTTTTTTACAATCCCTGAGAACAAACTCTCGACGAGCCCCCTATAGGACTCCAGTCAATTCTCTCCCTTTCCCTTCGTTATACACACACACGCACACACAAATGCCACTCTAACCGTTTCGAATTAGTTCGCCTCGACGGTCCCGCATGAAATAAAAGTCAAGAAAGAGAAATGGCAGCAAGCAGGGTGGCGAGAGATGCAACGATTGGAACGGCGAATGGACGATTAAATAGAAAAAAAATGCAACGATCATTGGGTATCAGTTTGATCGGTAACCATGTTTTTATCTTTATGCCATTTTTCGTTTGTCGTTTGTTCGTTCTGATCTTTGTTTATTGCTCATATTCGGAGAAATAATGAACTATCATTATGTAATAATAGTACAGTGTTAGAAAATAAATACTTTGATTTTATGGACGTTTTACATAAATATAATGTTGATGTTATTCCTATGTAAAAAAACAACCCCATAATCTACTCATTCCCTAATCTTTCGTGATCTTCCAATTGTAGTCGTTTTTTTATACATTTACAAGTATTACTGCGTAAAAAAAGCAGTAAGTGTACCACGTTTATGGACATTTTACACGAATACAATGTTGTTGTTATTTCTATTTAAAAAAACAACCCCCTAATCTACTAATTTCTTAATCTTTCGTTATCTTCCAATTGTACTCGTTTTTTAAATACATTTACAAGTGTTACTGGGAAAAAAAAACAGTAAGTGTACAACGTTCATGGACGTTTTACATAAATACAATGCTGTTGTTATTCCTATTTAAAAAAACAACCCCCTAATCTACTAATTTCTTAATCTTTCGTTATCTTCCAATTGTAGTCGTTTATTTATATATTTACAAGTACTACTGCGAAAATAACAGTAAGTGTACAACGTTTATGGACGTTTTACATAAATACAATGTTGTTGTTATTCCTATTTGAAAAAAACAACCCCCTAATCTACTAATTTCTTAATCTTTCGTTATCTTCCAATTGTAGTCGTCTTTTTTAAATAGATTTACAAGTATTACTGCGTAAAAAAACAGTAAATGTACAACGTTCATGGATGTTTCACATAAACATAATGTTGATGTTATTCCTATGTCAAAAAACGACCCCCTAATCTACTCATCCCTCAATTTTTCATGATCTTCCAACTGTAGTCTTTTTTGTTATATATTTACAAGCATTCCTACGTGAAAAAACAGTAAGTGTACAATGTTTATAAAACATTTGTTCAAAGCTTTCCATAAGAAAAAAAAAAATGTTGTCTTTTAAAAATAACGACAGTCCGCCCATCTCCGCATCCATATTTTAATTCATCCCAGTCTCATAAGAAAAGGTGGAGGTGAGCCAGAAGAGGATGAGAGAGAGAAAAAAAACGAAGAAATGCTAAAGTCGAAAACGCGCTTTGGTCCCCCGAGAGAAAAGTAAAACAAACGAGGTAGAGAAAGAGATGAAAGATCATCTCTCGTGGATGCGTATAGCGCGTCGACCGGTGGCACTCTCTTCGGCGCTTACGACCATCAAGAGAGAGAGAGAGAGAGAGCGCGCGGCCTTTACCGAACATCACAAAGCACCCGCGCCCCAAGCACTCTTTTCTCTTCTTTCGCGATTCTTTTCTTTCGTTTATTTCATTCGGTTTTTAATTCCTCCCAATTCCAATGTGGCGCGCGAGTCGTCGAAGACTTCGAGAATCCAACGAGGGACTCTGCGTGAAAAACAAGATGCTCCCCTCGATTTTTGGACAAGAGCGAAAGAGATAAAGTGGGAGAGAGAGAGACGAAAAGTCGCGAATATCCTCGATCCTTACGCGATATTCTTCGTCCCCACTGATCATATTGCCTTTCTACTTTTTCTTTTTATCGAGACCATATATCTCGAGATCTCGGACATTCTTTTATAGCCCCCAACCCCCTCCCCCTCCGACCCCTACTGCATTTAATTATTTCGTCAAATTCTCGGTATTTTGTTTTTATTCAACAATTTTTATTTCAATCGTTACAATATCAATGTGGAATAGCGCAGGTTTAATAATTATTATTTTTTTAACTACTTATCACAAATGAAAAGGAAAAACGTCCTGTTGGCTACTCAAAGATCGCAAATACACTTTTAGGCAGCGAAATTTATATTTTAGCTAAAAAATAAGTAGCTTCACAAAAATGGCTGCAACCGAATTTTCACTTGTAGTTGCAGATTTACGCCGTGCCCATTCTCTCCATAAGTCTTCGAGTTTAGATAATCGTTTCGTTTCATAAGCTACGATTTTTTTATCGCAATTTTCACAGGGTTTAAACGTCTCTTCCTCTAAGGGGTTATACGCAGTTAGAAATATCAAAAAATCGAATTTTTTAAATTGCATTTCCGGAATGTACATATATTTGAGTATATTTTCTCAAAATTTCAAATCGATCCGGAAAATATTCTTGGAGATACATGCGTATTTGTAAGGACGCTCGGAGCGTTACAAAGTAGGCGGCCTAAACTTTGAACGCGTTTTTCTCAAAACGGTGTTTTCAAAGTCGGTGAGCACGATTTCTCAAAAACGGCTGGACCGATCGGTCTGCAATTTTAACACAACCTTCTCAGATATATTCTTCAGGTATTGATCTAAGGAATAAAATTTCCGATAATTATTTCTATTTTTTTTTAACAATTCAACGAAAAAATGTTGGTCGAAAATTGGAATTTTTTCTGTTTGGAGCCGCCATTTTGTCAAAAATAAAAATTTCGACTATTCCTTCGATCAATACCTAGATTCATGTATCCACTAATAGAATCTTTTTGGTTTTTTCTATTTTGGATAATCCAAACCGGAGATATCGTGCTCACCGCCAGACAGCTTTTTTCGGAGGAGCTCCCGGAGATCGGCGATAGCAGTTAAAATTTTTTTTATTATTACAAATAAAAAATATGAAAATAAAGTAAAAAGTTATCACAAGGCGTATATAAATTTTTACGTTAATAAATAAAAATGTCTTTCCAGGAAAAAATCTTGAAAAATCGCCTTTTTCGGTCTCCTGACTGCGTACAACTCCTTAGTATCCAACAGGGCGTTTTTCCCTTTCATTTTTAATAAGTATTTTACTTATTACAAATGAAAGGGAAAACCGTCCTATTGGCTACTCAAAGATCGCAAATACACTTTTAGGCAGCGAAATTCAAATTTTAGCCAAAAAATAAGCAGCTTCACAAAAATGGCTGCAACCGAATTTTCACTTGTAGTTCCAAATTTACGCCGTGCTCATTCTCTCCATAAGTGTTCAAGTTTTAGATAATCGTTTGGTTTCATAAGCTACGATTTTTTTTATCTCAATTTTTACAGGGTTTAAACGTTCCTCCCCCTGTAACTAGAGCTTGAACTTTTCCGGGTATCCGGATACCCGAGTAATTCGGGTTTCACGGATCCGACGCTTCAAATCCGTATATCCCGATAACTCGATAATATCCGGGTAATAACGGATTCGGGTATACGGATAGTTTCGGGGTATCCGGGTAACCGGGTACTCGGATAATAACGAATAATATCGGGCAATTACTGTCGATAATTGATGCCGAAAATGCTGAAAATAATTGTTCAATTTACACAATTTGTGAGGCATGCGTAGAAATTGCCAAGAACAATGTTTGCGAAGTACATTTATAAGACGAATAATAAATCATTACCGAAAGATTGAGAAACCGGGATTATATATCGGTATTCATGTCCGATCATTTAGTTGACCATTTTTTATTTTTACCGACTGATATCAATATTAAGCAAATTAGATTATCATTATAACGAAGATTCTTGGAAAGAATCTTGCAGGCATATTTACTATTATTACCAAACTATTTCTTTACTGTAATTCACATCCGACAAAAACTACAATTTCACTAAAACATTCTTGTGTAAATTAAAAAAGCAATGACATAATCTTCTATACAATGTTAGGGAAACACATGATCATTTCATACGAACTTAATCAATATTGACCCGCACTATTTGCATCTTTAATATTATTTTTTCATCACGATTTATTATTATTTAATAAATATCCTTAGTTTCTGAAATGTATATTTGCTTTATGGGCGTGTGTGCAGCTTTAATGAACTTTAGAGTTGGAGAGAAAGTATAGAATGTGAAGAAGCAGATCTCGGCTATTCTTAATATGCGCAGGCAAGCAATTGTGATCGTAACAGCAGATTCTAAAAAATTGTGTAAAATTTCCCGAGTAAATACACAATTATTATAAATTGGAAAACCGTGACGTCTGATTCGTCAACACTAAGTTTTCATTTTTACCGTCGTTTTGCACAATTTCTTTGAACAGAGCAAATTTGATACAAATTATCTTCCAATTTTTTTCAATGGTAACTATTAACGCCCTATATTTCGGCTTATTTGATGACCAGACTAATACAATATCATTATTTTTTTGACGCCGGCGGTCCTATTTGAGCCTGTACGCGAAAAATCGGGTAATTACCCGACATTATTCGTTATTACCCAGTTACCCGGATCCGTGATTATTCGGATATCCGGATACCCGGATACTCGGGTACTCGAATACCCGGATACCCGGATACTCGGGTACTCGAATACCCGGACACCCGGATATTCCGGTATTCGAATCTGAAGTGTTGGATCTGATTTCCCGGATACCCGGATACTTTCGGGTATCCGGCTAACCCGGATAAAAGTAACAGCCCTACCTGTAACACTAAATGTACAAAGAGGGGGGTCCAACGACCATTTTCAAAATTTACTTTAAACTCGTACATTCATTGTTATTTCGTTCGCTCATCTGACTTTCTGTAAATTTGTTTGATTATTTTATTGGAAATCAGAAGTTACGTTACGAATTATTTCTTTTAATAATTAAGAATTTCTTTTTTAAAATCAACGTTTATTTCATAAGGGTATCAAACGACCCCTTATGTACCGATACGTTTAGTATTGATTCGCTATTGAAAAGTTTTCGGATTACGAACCGCGAAGATTCGTCAAAAAAATCTCGATGATTCGACGTGAAAAGCAAACATATACCATATTATAAAAATTGTCACTTTATTTTCATTTTGTTTTTTTTCAAATGCAATCCCCAATTACAAATATACAAGCGAAAATGTCTGATAGACTTTATAAATATAGATATTCAATGATTACACTCGCCATAATACGTTCACCATTTTTATAGCTTCATACCAAAGAATCTGCGAATTTATCTGCAGTCTTGACTTTTCATTTTTTTTTCTCTGCAATTCTTTTTTACATCTTAAATTGATGATCGATATCCTTTTGTGTAAGATGAAGAGACATTGATAACCGATCGATAAATTCGACGAAAATCAATGCGAGATATCCGGCAAAGCACACACACACACGCATTCGCATACATAGTGTCCTGCTGTTACCGCTTCTGATCCTTCCGCTCTGCAACCCGAGGGTTTCTCTCTTTCGTTTGTTGTCGATTTGGTTTTGTTATTTTATTTATTTTTTTTCATTCTTTTTTTCTTATCATCCGATGCAGGCGGTGGCGAGAGAGAAAAAGAGAGAGAGAGAGAGACGGTGGCAATGTTGCGAGAAAGGGAGCTTCTTAAGTCAGAGAGGAGTAGCAAGATGGCCGCGAGGACCTCCGGTAAATAAGCGACTGTCATCTGACGCCCGCAAAAACCAGATACAGGAGCGCGCGCGCTCCAGACTGGTCTCGCGATATTTTCCGTCTCTTTCTTCCTCGGAGAAGAATATATACATGTATATATATATATATCGTTCATCCTTCTATCTTCTTACCCTCTAGTTTCTCTATCGCTCTCCATCTTTCTATCCCTCTCGAGCCTTCACCCTTTCCACTACATCGCTCGTCGTATCCTTTCGTCCCTATTGCGCCCTTCTAAGAGAGAGAGAGAGAAGAGTCAACCCCTTTCGCTCTCTTCCACTCGGCAAGTCTAAAGATTAATTACAAAAAATCGCCGCGACGCGAATTGGAAACGTCGTTCCACGAACAGAGAGAAGAGCGAGAGTGCGTTTATACATATATAGTGTAAAGGAGCTGTATCGTCCTTATGTCGTCCTCCACCTATCGCAACAGCTAAAGTTTAACATTAATTCCCCATGAACGCGATCGG
This sequence comes from Oxytorus armatus, assembly GCA_958009045.1. Taxonomy (NCBI): domain Eukaryota; kingdom Metazoa; phylum Arthropoda; class Insecta; order Hymenoptera; family Ichneumonidae; genus Oxytorus; species Oxytorus armatus. The sequence goes on along the minus strand of OY253754.1, from coordinate 8,327,759 downwards.
TTATGCGAATAAAAAATTGAATAAAAACACATCGAGAAAAGTGAGAAAATTAGAGGGGCGGTGTAAAAAAATTTCGAGACGCACTTCTGTTAATGACATTTTTTTTTTTTTTTCGTCGAGTCTTGAGTGAGACTAAATTATTGTACGTTTTAGGGATCCTCGCTTTCTCGCTTCTTCGTCATTTTGGTCATTTTATTTACTATATTTTCGGTATGCGAAGGCACCTTAAGGGGGGAAATAGGGTTAGACGGTTCGAAAAATCGATTTTTTTTTTATTTCACAAATTGTTAGCAAAACTATTGAAAAATATCTTCCAAAAATTTTTAATGAAAATCTCGACTCGTTCTATTGTTATGAGCCATTCAGGGGGGAAATTGGGTTAGGACAGCGTTGTCTCAATGATTTTCATGAATTTTTTTATAGTATAAAAAATGAATATAATTTATTGAAACTTTGAGAATATTTTATACATATATTTAAGTATATACTATAAAATTTTTGAAGAATTTCCTTGAAAAACACTGAAGATAATTCATGACTGCCTTGACTTTGTTTTTCTTGGTACTATTTTTTCAAACGCGTTTTTCTGAAAACGACTTTTTTTTTAACTTGCGTACACGCTAGTCTGAAAAGATTTCAACCGATCGTTTTGAAAATTAGCAGTTACTTTCTTCATAGTATTGCGCTCTATATGAACCTAAAATCGGAATATTATCATTATTTAAAATAATTTTTTTTTCGCAAATAAAGTTGTAAAAAATGGCAAAAAGTCATGCTTTTCTGTTTTGACCCCTGTAAAAAATTCAATTTTCTATTTTTTTGATAGAATTTAGGTTCATATAGAAGAGAGACATATAATAAAAGTATATTCGAACCTCGTTTGATTTCAGATGAAAATTGCGGCTTCCAGAATGTACGCAAAATACTGAGTCTGATTGTGACCTGCAGTATGGGGTCGCTAATATCTTCGGTGCTTTTCAAGGAAATTCTTCAAAAATTTTATAGTATTTACTTAAATATATGTATAAAATATTCTCAGTTTCAATAAATTATATTCATTTTTTATACTATAAAAAAATTCATGAAAATCATTGAGAAAACGCTGTCCTAACCCTGTTTCCCCCTTCAATCCAATGGGCTCAGTTGTGAGGGAAAATTGCGAGGGAATGATTCCTTGTTATACGCCTTTATTTACCATTTGTTTTTACAATTTTAATATCCTTCGAGTAGCAACGAATGCATTTTTTTTTACCGCAAAGTCTTGCTCGGAATTATTTCATTTGATACACAACTGTTTACCATTAATCAGAGGGAAACAATTGATCGACAAATTTTTATTGTAACTTCCTTCCTCCATGATGACAACATGACTGTTGATTATGTCGTAACGACGAGCTAATCAATCGTCTTCAATTTATTTAGCGAGAACCGATGATTATTCAATCGAAATACCAGTATTCAGCTGCCTCGTTTTAGCATCATTTTTTTTTGCTTTCATTTCGATGTGTGTGTGAACATTTTTCTTTACATGGCTCGCACAGAAAACAACACGATTCGTGTTAACGCCCGTGTAATTATATGTGTAATTAAAAATACTCGTTGAGAGGACTTCTCGCGATTATATTGTATATATACATATACATATATATATATATATATATATATATATGTGTATATATATATATATATATATATATATATATATATATATATATAAACGTACAGGATATATAGATATAAATATAATACTTTTACCAGCGAGTAATCGTATGTACGCCTTCCTCGATCTTTCGCCTTTCGTCTACCATTTAACTGCTCGCTCTGGCGGTCTTATTTCCCTTGCAAACACGCCTCCTCTTTACCAGGAACATTGCATACAGACAGTACAACACTTGAGCCTGCATATATATCCATTTTCCATCATAGACATCGCACTTATGGATCTTCATCTCTCTCTCTCTCTATCTTTCTATCTTTCTCTCGCGAACATCGTATAATAATTAATTTATTCGCCACTCGGTCTCTCTGCTGCTCGTTAATTGAATAACTATCTCTCTCTTTCTATGTACTGCGTGTTGTCCACCTATAAGTGTACGCGTGCAATTTAACGAGAGCTCTAATTATCCCTACCAACAGTAACATCCAGACACGAACATCGAGATATCAATTTTTCCGATATAAAAAAGTACCTCGAAATTAATATTTATTGATGCGCTTTTTATTTAAATAAATGAATCCTTATAGAGATTCGCAAGTTCTGGAATACGTGAGTAGACTCGAAGTTTTTTTTTTGTTTTTTTTCGCGTTCTTTCGTAAGGAGTGAAGGAGCCTTTTAGAGGCGTTGTACCGACGCTCTCGTACCGAGAGAGACCTCGCTAGAAGCCACCTGGCGGGACGCTCAAGAACTGCCGCGCTTCACCAGCAGCTAGGACGTTCCGGTACAATAGTCAAAACGAAAATATTGACTGGCTATGTTTATATGTTTTAAACGTGACAATTTTGAGGTTGCGAATAATTCGGGACTTTATTCGAAATTTTAGAGTACGCGACGATATAAAAAAAAATATAGTTGACTCCATTAAACTGGAGATAAATCCTAAGAACTCTCCCGTGTTCGTGAATTCATAGACCCCTAATTATCCCATCTTGAAGCCGAAAGGCGAGAACATTTCTGCGAATAAATACTATCCCAGAGATACAAGTGAAACGTTCGCTCTCCCTCACAGGAGCTTCCTCGTTTCCATTTGTCATGAGGCGCTTTGCGTTTGACTCGCCACCCATTTTATCCATTGTCCTATGTACGTTCGCGCGGAATAGTTTTGTCCTTAAAACACCCTCGGAGAGATCGTGAACGTAAATGTTGAAGCGTCGTTTTACGAATTATGATTTTTTTCCCTCGTTTACGGCAAAGACAAAGAAAAATCTTCAATTTTATGGTTTAAAAAGTCGAAACTACGAGCGATATAATTTTCGACGTGTTAATCAGCGACTATGAGACTTGAGAGCTCGTTGCCTCTATGGACAACAATTTTCTGGCTTCAGGCACAGCCTGTTTTTTTTTCTACTATTCCTTCCCCTCGTGCTTCGATGTTTTTCTTCGTCTTCTTCTTCTTCTTCTTCCTCTCGTACACTCACGCCCTTCGACGCATTCTCCCTTTCCTCGCGCTTCCTCTTTATCCACCCTGCACATCCGAGCGGGGCTCACCCCTCTCGTCGAGCTTACGTTTTTTCCTCGCTGTGTGCAAAACTCCAAACGGTATTGTCTTTTTTTTTCCGTCCCATCGCGAAAGTACAGCAGACACAGCCAGAAGTCGCGATGAGTTACACATACAACCAACTGCTAGACGACAAATTGTTCGGAACAAAAAATTATCTCTTCTGGATAATGAACGAAATATTGTCCGTTTAGAATTGCCGATTTTCGGTTCATGCAAAAGAATTAAAAATAAGCTTTTGGTGATTTGCAGCAATTGCATTTGTTAATTGTGACATGGCAATCACTACGTTAAATATTACAATTGTATTTTAGTGGACACGCTATTGTTTTTGTCGAAAAAAATGAATCAGCTCGAGAAATCGCGAGCCTCGCTAAAATATTAATGTATACCAAACATCGGAATGGCCTGAACGAAGCTAATACAAGCTCGAGAGCACATCCGAGTTCTGTTGGGTGGGTATTTCGTCAGGATTACACGCGAGAGCATGCGGGTGTCTCGACAAATTATTTGCGAGAGCAGAAAAAAAAACATCCCTTCTCGTCTATAACTAGGGGCGAGGGGGAGAGAAAATTCTGGCATTTGTAAGGATTAGAAGAATAAGTGCTGGCTGGTGAGACAGAGAGAGAAAGGACAAAGGAGAAAAATTTTCCGTCGTCGTTCTTCGGTGTCTCGTTGATGGTTTTTTCTTTTTTTCTTTTTTTATCTCTGTCGCCTCTCACTTCACGAGAGGCTTGCGATCGGTCCTCCTCAACGGGTAAACACGCACACACACGACGATACTCGATCAATATTCAAGTTTAATTACAACTTTTGCGAACTTTAATATAGTCGAGAACTATAACTCTCGTCTCTTCACGTAAGAGATTGTTTTTACGAAATAAATGAGGCAATGATGACTCGTCCTATTTTCCATTCCGGACCACCAGCAGGCAAAGGACCCTCTCTCTCTCCAGCACCCTTCTCAGGCATTAACTCTAAACTTCATCGACTAATTAACACGCTCTTCGAAAGGACTCGCGTGTGTGTGTGCGTCTAACAATCCTTTTTTTTTCCAATGAAAATAAAATTCTTCATGGCGTGAAATTTGTGGTGCACACAGCGACGCGAAGTTATTGAAAAAAAGTAGAGTGACAGTGTGAGAAGGTTCGTTTGAAATTCGCCAATAGAACTGGTGTACGTTGCACGTGACGTCGCACTGAAAATTCTTAAGGGGGGAAATTGGGTTAGACGGTTCAAAAAATCGATTTTTTTTTAATTTCATAAATTGTAAGTAAAACTATTGAAAAATATGTTCCCAAAATTTTAAATGAAAATTCCGACTCGTTCTATTGTTATAAGCCATTAAGGGAGGAAATAGGGTTAGGACAGCGTTTTCTCAATGATTTTCATGAATTTTTTTATAGTATAAAAAATGAATATAATTTATTGAAACTTTGCGAATATTTTATACATATATTCAAGTATATAATATAAAATTTTTGAAGAATTTCCTTGAAAAACACCGAAGATATTAGCGACCCCGTATTGCAGGTCACAATCAATCTCAGCATTTTGCGTTTTTTCAAACGCGTTTTTTTGAAAACGACTTTTTTTGAACTTGCGTACACGCTAGTTTGAAAAGTTTTCAACCAATCGTTTTGAAAATTGGCAGTTACTTTCTTTATAGTATTGCGCTCTATATGAACCTAAAATCGGAATGTTATCATTATTTAAAATATTTTTTTTTTGCAAATAAAGTTGTAAAAAATGGCAAAAAATCATGCTTTTTTGTTTTGACCCCTGTTAAAAATTAAATTTTCTATTTTTTTGATAGCATTTAGGTTCATATAGAAAAGAGATATATAATAAAAGTAAATTCCAACCTCGTTTGATTTCAGATGAAAATTGCGGCTTCCAGAATGTACGCAAAATGCTGAGTCTGATTGTGACCTGCAATATGGGGTCGCTAATATCTTCGGTGTTTTTCAAGGAAATTCTTCAAAAATTTTATAGAATATACTTAAATATATGTGTAAAATATTCTCAAAGTTTCAATAAATTATATTCATTTTTTATACTATAAAAAAATTCATGAAAATCATTGAGAAAACGCTGTCCTAACCCTATTTTCCCCCTTAAGAGGTGACCACGGTAGCGGGTATAAAATCATATGCTCATTTAACAATTTTTTTTGTATGAAAAAGTGATTTATTTATAAAACTAATTATACATCTATTTAGTATAAATATCAAGCTAATGAAAAAAAAAATTTTGTCATACAAAATGCCTGATTACTGCTATTTGCTTTCAATAACTTTTTTCGTGAGGCGCTCCGCGGCGTGACGTTTGGCATTCACAATTTTTGACCTAAAAAAAAAAAAAAATTCTCGTTAATCTACATCAAAATACTTAGAAAAGTACGTACGGAATTCTTGGTTAATTAAAAACTTTCCATTTTATGAGCAGTTTTATACGAAATGTTTTCACTGGAAATTCACCTTTCAAGTTCAAATGCCTACAATTTTCGAATAAAACAATATTTTTCAAATTTCGTACGTACTTCTCTAGGTATCCTGATGTGGATTAACGAGAATTTTTTGTTTTTTGTTCTAGGTCAAAAATTGTGGATGCCAAATGTCACGCCGTGGAACAAAGATACCAAAAACAAATAGCAGTAGTCGGCCATTTTGTATAACAAAAAAACAAACAAAAAATTCTTTATTAGCTTGATATTTATACTAAATGGATGTGTAATTAGTTTTATAAATAAATCACGTTATCATACGAAAAAAAAAATTGTTAAATGTGCACATGATTTTATACCCGCTACTGTGGCCACACTCCTTAATGCCTTAAAGTTTGAGATAGAAGAAAAAACGTAGGGGATAAAAAAAATTTTCGAATATTTAATTTTGTCGAAAATTTTTATTTATCAGATTCAATCTCTCGGGGACACCCTGACAAGACTCCGAGGACATTAAAGTGTCTGAGGTTTTTTTTTTCACTGGAAACAATGGCAAACGAGTGACCGTCTTGATAACAGGTCCATTTCTTCGTTGATAAATTTCTTTTTTTGCTCATTTTTCAAACGTTCTACCAGAAAGAGGTTTTTTTATTATTCATTCACAAAACATCATGGTGTCTCCCAGTGGAATGAGTGCACGATGATAAGAAATGCTGAAAAAAAGAATAATTATGAGAAGAAAAAAAATGGTGCAAATTAAAAATTGTGTATTTCATTAGTTTTGTGGAGTTGCTGAAACTCGTCTGGTGGGATTCTACTTTCACAATTTCCTCATCCTCACGGACAAAACAATTTTGGGATAGAAAAAAAACACATCACGATTTTGAATTTGCAATGTTTTTTTTGTACAATTGAGATAATTCGTAATAACAATAAGACGCTCGAGTTGCAATAGTAAGAAAACTCCCTTTATTCATCAGACGATTTAACAAAAAAAAAAAAAAAAAAAAAAAATCACACTCCTCCAACTGTATACGTATTTAATTTTTTATCCTTATATTATCTTTTTAATATATACTATACGATAAAATCTGTCACGTTACTTTCACTTTGATCCGGAAGCGAATCTCGAAGGAACGTGAAATAACCTGGGGGTGAAATTGTCCCACCAGCTTTGCCGCACCATTTCCTTTTCTTTTTGTAACTTTTTTTTATTTTTCATCGTGTTTATGGGTGTGTATGTCTGCCTGTGTGTATAAAAATACTTTTTAATAAATCATTATCCATTGAACGTCGTGTTTGCGTGTTTGCGTTAGTGTTTTCGTGTTTGTGTGTTCGTGTTTCTGTGTGTACATATATTTATATTTAATTGGCTAGTATCATTTTGTTTTTGTTCTCTTTCTTCATCATTGCGTCGAGTTGAAACTTAAAACTCATCCCGAACCGCTCGGCACTAGTTCCGTACCTGCAACAAAATAATTAAAAAAAAAAACGTTTTATTAAAAAACAACCCCCTGATGAAATCTGCTACTCGACGATAGCAGCCTCTATTAAGGGGGGAAATAAGGTTAGACGGTTCAAAAAATCGATTTTTTTAAATTTCATAAATTGTTAGTAAAACTATTGAAAAATATGTTCCCAAAATTTTTAATAAAAATTCCGACTCGTTCTATTGTTATAAGCCATTAAGGGGGGAAATAGGGTTAGGACAGCGTTTTCTCAATGATTTTCATGGATTCTTTTATAGTATAAAAAATGAATATAATTTATTGAAACTTTGAGAATATTTTATACATATATTTAAATATACACTATAAAATTTTTGAAGAATTTCCTTGAAAAACACCGAAGAAAATTTATGACTGCCTTGACTTCGTTTTTCTTGGTACTATTTTTTCAAACGCGTTTTGCTGAAAACGACTTTTTTTTAACTTGCGTACACGCTAGTTTGAAAATTTTTCAACCAATCATTTTGAAAATTGGCAGTTACTTTCTTCATAGTATTGCGCTCTATATGAACCTAAAATCGGAATATTATCATTATTCAAAATAATTTTTTTTGCAAATAAAGTTGTAAAAAATGGCAAAAAATCATGTCTTTTTGTTTTGACCTCTATAAAATATTCAATATTCTATTTTTTTGATAGCATTTAGGTTCATATAGAAGAGAGACAAATAATAAAAGTAAATTCCAACCTCGTTTAATTTCAGATGAAAATTGCGGCTTCCAGAATGTACGCAAAATGCTGAGTCTGATTGTGACCTGCAATATGGGGTCGCTAATATCTTCGGTGTTTTTGAAGGAAATTCTTCAAAAATTTTATAGTATATACTTAAATATATGTATAAAATATTCTCAAAGTTTCAATGAATTATATTCATTTTTTATACTATAAAAAAATTCATGAAAATCATTGAGAAAAAGCTGTCCTAACCCTATTTCCCCCCTTAAATCGTACAAAATATTTACTCAAACAAGGTGCACAATTTTTCTCAACAAATTAAGGGCTCACATACCCTTGAAATTAAAAAAAAAATGACTTTTTTTCACAGATTTTTATTCTTTATACTTTTCAGAATAAAAAAAAAAAAACTTTTAAGTAAATTCCGCTCCGTTACAGAGTCACAATAAATGTGACCGGGCAGTTGTACGCGCGTTGTACCTAGCAGAAAGTTTAAACGCGTTTTTCTCGAAACCATGTTTTTAGACAGTGTCAGCACCATAACTCAGTCAATTTTTAATATTTTTTAACGTTTTTATTTTTTAAATCTTGATAATTATTTTCTCTATAGTCTGACGAGAGGTTTTTTTATTTTTTTGGTTGGACAATTTTTAATAAATCATTGAACACTATTTTTTTTTTAAATTGCATACTAAAGTTTGAAATACTGTAATTTCATTATTTTGAAAAAAAAAAAAAAAAAACACTCCGTCAGACTATTACTACTACATTATTTTAATAGATTCTTTTTTATTTTTGCAGATTAGATCATTTTTGGTGAAGTTATGATGTCGACAAGGAGGCGCCATGGTTTTCATCAATAGTCCATTTATACCCGTAAAAAATAATGTTAATGATTAAAAAAAAATGATTTTTTTTTCTCATAGTTGAAAAGTTAATAAAAAATGTGAAATCAACAATTTAATTTTCTTTTCACCATATAACCTTTATAATAATTTTTCCAAAGTACTCGGTTTTCAGCGCGCGCAGCGGTATGTGAGCTCATGAACAAAAATTAAGAACCCGTCAATGCCGAAGGGTTTATCCGAATGAAGGGATGCCACATTTCCGGAATATTTTTTTCAATCGATCCGCAGCCAAGTAATTTCGTAATCTTTTGGCAAACAGACCCGTTTTCTTTTTTCATCGGATGTTTATTTTCATTCTCAACGGATTTTCTCACAAAAGCGTTACGAAAAAGTTATATTTTTTTTGTGTTTCCTTTTTGTTTCCCGCCCTCGCGTCATGCTCTGCTTCCGTTTCGAGTCTTCGCGTGACAGCCGATGGCATAATCCTTTTCATTGTTCCTTCACGGTTTCTCGTTTGGTCTCCCCGTGGTTATGTCTTATTTTCCGCAGACGCATCTCCGCGACGTTCTTCTCGACAAAAGAAAAATGTCAGGGAAGTAGACGTCTATTTTTTTCTCTCTCTCTCGTTCAGCATCGAAAGGGAGCTTGTTCTGTATCACTGTGGCGATAGAGAAATTCTTGACTTTCCTACGTCTCGCGATGAGAATCGAAATAATAAGAGATTCGCGCTTCGTTGCTCAACTTCCGCGACCAACAAACCCTTCAAAAACATTTTTCTCCGAAACTTCTTCTCCCTTCTCATGTTTTCCTCGTCTTTCCGTTTCCGGAAATGACCACGTCGTCTCTTGATACGTCGACCCTGCGCTAAGACTAATTTCCCATTGGTGAAGATCGCAAGAAACGACGCGAAAAAGGGGAACGAAAACTTCGATATTTTTTCTCCTCGGTGATTCTTCACGAAAGTACATTGAAGTGAAAATGAGTGAAGAAGAAAGAAAAAAAAAATTTACTTCGAACGTCAAGTTGCTTCGCTAACCGAACTACCTCAATCATTTTGTCCCTTTTCCTCGTTTTCCCGGCAATTCTTTTCTCAACACGTTCGTCGTTCGTGGTGCGCCTCTCACTGTACAACTTTTCTCACTCACTCTCGCACTGACTGTGACAAATAATTGTTGAAGCTTAACATAAGCCAGAACTACTTCGTATACTTAGCTAATAGGGAGAAGAAAAAAAAAAGTGACACCGGGACAATAAAAGCCTGGCCCTCGGCCACCCTAACCCCTCCTCAATGAGGGGGGTTAGGGTCTCAAATTCTTTTTCGCAATTATTGATATTTGTTAGCTTCGTTTTATTGATATTTTTTTAATAAATTGCTCGAATTCTTAATTTAACCTTGGCAAAGAGCTCGATATTTTTATTCAATCTTGAGAAGGAGCTCGAATTTTTTATATAAAAAAGATGATCGAGCTAAAACTATTTTTTTTAAGAGAAAATATATGAGAGATTGATTGATTGATTGATGATTTATTTATACCCTAGTAACACCTTGGGGCAGAGAGAGAGAGAGAGAGAGAGACAGAGCGAGAAAAGCAAGCACGAAAATTATTTAAGGGCGGAGTAAGGCATTCAAACTTTTTTTTGCTTTTTCTATTATTTTTTTTTAAATGAATGTACGAGGTGTGTAAATTAAGTAATGAGACTGGCAACGTAGCGTTCGATCTGGCTACACTTGAGGCGCTGAGCTTGGAGAGACGGCAGGGGAACATGTGATACGCCTTCGGTACGGGTTTGAACTCGCTCGAGTCATTTGGTTGTCCGTAGCGATTTTTTTTTGTCAAACAGTTTTTTCTATTGTGTACTAAAAATGGGTGACATCAATTTCGAGCAACGGTGTGCTATCAGGTTTTGCTTCAGACTTGGGCACAGTGCAGCAGGCCTACGGAGACAGTGTTTTGTCAAGAGCCCAGGTTTTTCGGTGGTTTAAGGCATTTTCAGAAAGAAGAGAGTCGTTTAAAGATGAACCACGAAGCGGAGGGCCTTCATCTTCAAGAACCGATGAAAATGTCGACAGAATCCGGGTTCTTGTGCGTTCAGTTCGTCGGTTGACAGTCAGAACGATCGGGGAAGAGTTGAATTTGACTCACACCACCGTTCATCAGATTTCAATCAATGAATTGGGGATGAGAAAAATCTGCGAAAAATGGTTCGAAGAAACCTTTCGCAAGAGCGAAAGGACATCAGGAGGGAAAGGTGCCTTGACGTTTTGGATTCGATTGAAAATGACTCCCATTTTCTGAAACGTGTCATTACTGGTGACGAGTCTTGGATGTTTGAGTACGACCCCAGAAACCAAGCGCCAGAGCATGGAGTGGCGCACTTCAACCTCTCCGAGGCCCAAAAAAGCAAGAATGAGCAAGTCGAAGATCAAATGCGTGCTGATTTGTTTTTTTTTATACCCACGGAATCGTCCACAAAGAGTTTGTAGCTCAAGGCCGAACGGTCAATCGACACTTTTACCGGGAGGTTCTTGAAAAACTTCGAAAAAGGGTTATTCGTGTGAGACTAAACATCAAGAACAGCTGGGTGTTGCATCACGACAATGCTCCTTGTCACACAGCAATTTCAATAAACGAGTTTTATGGCCAGTACAAACATTCCTGTGGCTCCTCAGCCTCCTTATTCGCCTGACTTGAGTCCTTGTGACTTTTTTCTCTTCCCGAGATTGAAAAATCACCTCAAGGGAACTCATTTTGGGACACTCGAAAACATTAAAACGGCTGTAACCGACCAGCTGAAGGCTATTCTAGTATCGGAGTTCCAGCAATTGCAATGAGTATTGGATGAACCGTCTCCAGCGCTCTGTGACTTCGGAAGGAAGTTATTTTGAGGGTGACAATATAAATTTGTAATTCTATTTAAATAAAAAAAAATGAAAAAAAATCAGTCTCATTACTTATTTTACACACCTCGTATAACATCTCAAGAATATTGTGTCAAAATGATCAAGTCGATCGGAGCAAAATTAACGCAGTTATGAGCATTTGAGCGTCAGTTGCTCCAAACTGGTTTAAAGCATTTTTCCGAAACTTTTCAAAGCTTTAAAGCGTTTTTCTGAAACTTGTCATTTTTGAAGTCGGCGTACGCTGTAACTCAAAATCTAATGCACCGATTCTTTTTTGTAGTATTTCTCCCATAAATCACCAGGTTACGCTGCCGAGTTTTTTTTTTATAATTATTTTTTATGTTACAATAACAAATTTGCCAATTTTTTTTAGCGAAAATCGCGTTTTTGACTTCCAAGTGTCGCCAAAAATGAAAAAATCGATAAAAAAAAAAACTCGGCAGCGTCGAGAAACATCTCACCTAATAAAGCCATTTTGATTCTTTTGTTTCGGATGATCCAGTGACGAGTTATAACGTACACGGCAAAAGAACTTTTTTTCTCGGCGCCTGCGAAGATTTGCTGCCAACGGCTTATTGATCAATATTTTGCAATGAAAATTTAGGAAAATATAGTTCAGATGTTGCATTATTATATGGAAAGTAAATAAATAAACCAGCATTACCGGTATCGTCTAAACAAATTTTTTTAAATATGCTTGGTTTTTTCACCGAATTAACCTTACTCCCCCCCCGGTTAAATGTCTTAATAGGGGGGTGGGGGGGGGGGGGGGGGGGTGAAGGCTTAAATCCAAATTCCTTTTCGCGATTATTGATATTTGTTAGCTTCTTTTTATTGATATTTTTTTTAATAAATTGCTCGAATTTCGAATATTGAATTTTGAATTACATAAAGAAAATAATCGAGCTAAAACTTTTTTTTTTTAAAGACAAAAAAAATATAAGAGAGAGAGAGAGAAAAGCAAGCGTGAGAAGTGTTTAAATGTCTTAATAGGGGGGTGAAGGCTTAAATCCAAATTCCTTTTCGCGATTATTTGTTAGCTTCTTTTTAATGATATTTTAAAATAAATTGCTCGAACTTTGAATTTAACCTTGGCAAAGGGCTCGAAATTTCTATTTAACCATGATAAAGGGCTCGAAATTTTTACATAAAGAAATCCATCGAGCAAAAACAATTTTTTTTCTACGAGAAAACATACAAGAGGATAAGAAGAGAAAGGGCGAGAGAGAAAATCAAGCGCGAGAAGTGTTTAAATGTCTCAATAATCACAAACTCGCGAGAACTCGCTGTTGTTTTCTCGGGCTGGGGCGTTTAGCTCTTAAACGTAAAAATGCTCGAACGGGGCGCCCCAACTCGAAACGACATAATAGTGAGCCACCTTCGTGAGATTACTTTAACTCGGATCCTCTTCGTCTGTTTCACTGGTTTTTCGCGAAAGAACGAAGGAAAGAGAGACAGAGAGAGAACGAGAGAAAGAGAGAGAGATAGAGAAAGCCCAGGAACTCTCGCCTGCTTATACCTTATACTTAATATTGCATTACCGTGCGTACACACTCTAGTATAATTCCAGTGAAGAAAAGAGACGGAGGAGTGGCAGTGAGTATAATTTTTTTTTTTTACTCTTCTCCTCCCCTCACCCTTTATCTCTTCTTCTACAGAATCTCCGGCGAGTCAAATTACGCACTTTTACACGCCGGAGGGCAAAACAAAAGGGGGGGGGGGGGGGGGGGGGGAGAAAAAAAAACGAAAAACATTATGAAGTTATTCACAGAGGGTAGCTGATACGACAACGTGAGATTCCACGATGCAGGCGCGAGAATCAAGCTCGCAATAAATTTTGACAATTCCGTGACACATAAACGGCTTGTGTTCACGTGAATTTCACCAAGTTCCGAACGACAGGTTTCAACGAAAATTCGAGCAATATCACAAGCCTCTAGAGTACATAACGCGAGACTCAAACCCGCAACTAAGAAGCGTTTTAATGAACTATACTTTGGTAAAACCATTAATAATGGCTCGCGGATGAGTTGGCGTTGTAAGAGAGATGATCTTTCGAGTCTGTTACGGTATAAAACGAGAGAGAAAAGATGGAGGGAGGACGACGTTGGGGAAACGTAGCCACATTGAGAAAAGTAGCTGTGTAGGTAGTGTACCGAAGGGAGGAAAGGAATTACGGGAGTGTGACGAAGTTTGAACAAAGTTTTCGCGAACATCAGCGCGGTGGAAACAGACTTCTACGTATATGGGTATATATATATGGATGCTGGATATTGTGAGAACCGTTACTACTTCGTTCGTTTCTCGGTGGGAGAAACTTTCTTTTTTTTTTTTCCCCAAACACTTCCTTCTGCTCGCGATAGTAATCCAGAGAGCGATTTTCTATAGGCGATGCTCCGATAACGCGAGGAAGTAAAGTCCAGTGGCTTTTCGAACTCTTGCCGATTTTTCCGGTCGTCCGTAACGATACTTTGTCGGTGAAACGATCGATCGTGGAGATCTATAAATTCGTGACGTTAACGCACGATTCGATGCTGCTGTCATTTTTTCCATTTCATTTTGATTCCATTTTCTTCTGCCGACAACGTTCGTTAAGGAGGGAAATAGGGTTGGACGGTTCAAAAAATCGTTTTTTTTTTAAATTTCATAAATTGTTAGTAAAACTATTGAGAAATATGTTCCCAAAATTTTAAATGAAAATTCCGACTCGTTCTATTGTTATAAGCCATTAAGGGGGGAAACAGAGTTAGGACAGCGTTTTCTCAATGATTTTCATGAATTTTTTTATAGTATAAAAAATGAATATAATTTATTGAAACTTTGAGATTATTTTATACATATATTTAAGTATATACTATAAAATTTTTGAAGAATTTTCTTGAAGAACACCGAAGAAAATTTATGACTGCCTTGACTTTGTTTTTCTTGGTACTATTTTTTCGAACGCGTTTTTCTGAAAACGACTTCTTTTGAACTTGCGTACGCGCTAGTTTGAAAAGTTTTCGACCAATCGTTTTGAAAATTGGCAGTTACTTTCTTCATAGTATTGCGCTCTATATGAACCTAAAATCGGAATATTATCATTGTTTAAAATAATTTTTTTGATATCATTTAGGTTTATATAGAAGAGAGACATATAATAAAAGTAAATTCCAACCTCGTTTGATTTCAGATGAAAATTGCGACTTCCAGAATGTACGCAAAATGCTGAGTCTGATTGTGACCTGCAATATGGGGTCGCTAATATCTTCGGTGTTTTTCAGGGAAATTCCTCAACAATTTTATAGTATATACTTAAATATATGTATAAAATATTCTCAAAGTTTTAATAAATTATATTCATATTTTATACTATAAAAAAATTTATGAAAATCATTGAGAAAACGCTGTCCTAACCCTATTTCCTCCCTTAATACGAAAAACGAATTAATAAAAATGTGTTCAAAATAGAGGTAGAAAATGGACGTGAATTATTATGAATTCAGTTCAAAGCGCGACAGGATTGCCTTAAGAGGAAACCCCATTGCGACGGGCTCAAAAAAACGTCCTTTTTCACGAATTTTCGTTTGATACTTAATGAATGATTTCAGGATTGAGAAAATAGTATGTTTTTAAGGACACTTTGAAGTTGTTTTATAAAAATTTTCATTAAAAAATAATAAAAATTATGACAGTTATAATTGTTATAAACATTTTCCGTAAAATGTTTTCTTTTAACGATCGAATCTATATCTCTGGCATGGTTTATCTGAAAAATAAAACAAAAATATTTTTTTAATCCGCATTGATGTAGTTTTCGTTAAGCGTAGCCGTTATTTTTTTAAATTAAAACTACATTTATGCGGATGAAAAGAATATTTTTGCTTTATTTTTCAGACGAATCATGCCAGAGATATGGAATCCACGGTTAAGGAGTGTGGGCACGGTAGATTTTTCAAGAAATCGATGTTTTTCTTTCGCTCAAACGATGCTTTATCATCATAAAAATAATTAAAGTTAAGTTAAGGTAGTAGTTCGTATTTTTTTTCATTGGCTTAAGCGTATAACGTTAGCCTACCTCTGGCACAGCCATAGAGTACCCGAGCGCGCCGCGTGATAAATAATTTCGATATTTTTTACCCGATTGACTTGAAATTTGTAAATTGTGTTTCCAATTGCGTTTCGCAGAGAAGTACGTACGTAATTTCTGATTAATCAAAAACTTTCCATTTTATGAGCAGTTTTATACGTAATTTTTTACTGGAAATTCACCTTTCAAGTTCAAACGCCTACAATATTCGAACAAAACAATATTTTTCAAATTCCGTACGTACTCCTCTAGGTATTCTGATGTATATTAATGAGAATTTTTTTTTTGTTCTAGGTCAAAAACTGTGGATGCCAAATGTCAAGCCCGAATAACGATATCAAAAACAAATAACAGTAGTCGGCCACTTTGTATATCAAAGAAACAAAAAAAATATTTTTTACTAGCTTGATATTTATACTAAATAGACGTGTAATTAGTTTTATAAATAAATCCATTTTTCATGAAAAAAAAAATTGTTAAATGTGCACATGATTTTATATCCGATACCGTGGCCATATCCCTTAAACAATTTTTACAGACCGGCACTCTGTTCTATATAACTGTCATAATTTTTATTATTTTTTAATGAAACGTTTTATAAACCAACTTCAAAGTGTCCTTAAAAACATACCATTATCCCGATCCTGAAATAATTCATTAAGTAGCAAACAAAAATCCGTGAAAAAGGACCTTTTTTGAGTTCGTCACAGTGAGTCTCTCCCTCGAGGATCAAAACGATTCTAAGGACTAAAATAGGTAAAGTAGGCTGACAATGACTTTAGATCTTTGACTTTATCAGGAATATTGATCCTTGTCGTGCTTATAGTACGAAAAAAAGGGGTATAAAGACCGAACGTTTTTTTTCGCGGGAATTATTATTTTTGTAATTCTACGAAGTGACGAGGAGTGCCGTCTCGGCGCTAATTTATGAAAAAGTTTTCGAGAAATGTCCGGATCAGTCTCTAAACGCCAAGATGGCTAAAATAATCATAAAATCCGATATTAAAGTCACAAAATGACAATACGTATGTCAGCAGGTTTATTGATCGGTTATTATGACGTTTTACACGTTAAAGCGTGTTAACGATGAGTAACGGTAACGTTGGCCAATTTAACGTTGCACGTTCGGAACTTAGCGAAATAGACAAGAGCGGGAGGGGGATGGAAATTGAAGAAATTGGCGAGAAAGGAAGGAGAATCGCTCCGGAGGGATGTGTTACTGAAAGAAATAAAGGGCGCGGGAACGAGGGCGGCGGGAAAGGAAGAAATTTCTTGACTGCTCTCAAGGACCACTCTCGTATCTCTATTCTTCGCGCAAATCGTAGCATATTTGTCAGATTTTTGTTAGCGAGCAAAACCTTCGGGGACGAGTTTTCTCTGCGTATATCTTTCACGGTCCTTTTTTTTCTTTCGTTCCTTCCTTCATCTAAGTGGATTGGTTTCGCCCGCAAGTAGCCGACGATAAGGGAAGATCCGAGGAGTACGAGAGAGGTTTATAACGTACATATAGATATATGCCGTTGTCTAATTCGACGAGCTTTCCGTTCGACACGGTATATTCTTTCCAAGCCATCAAAGTCAATTTCTCTTACTAAAAGACCCGTCCAAATATCGAAGAAATGTTTTATCATTCAGTAATACAAAAAAAATATATATATATGTATAAACGTACCCTTGAAACCCTTCTCGGGGGAGGTCGCTGCGTCGAGGCTCGTCGCGTCAGATTCAACGTCGGCTTCGCTGTCGATCGGGGTGTCGATCTACAACATTAACGAAACGAAAATAAAATAAAATTAAACAGTACATTAAGAAGGTTCGCAACATTAACGAGACACAAATGTTTCACGACCGAGATGGGCGAGTATCGTTGAAAAAAACAAAAAAGTATTAGTTTTGCTTCCTCGCGACCACTTTTACTTTCGTGGAGGCATTTTCAAAGATTTTCATTTCGGTGATTACGTGAATTCTTCATTAAGCGCTCACATAACCCTAAAATTTTCAAAAAATCGATTTGTTTTTTACAGATTTTTATTCTTTATACTTTTAAGAGTTCAAAAAAAAACTTATAAGAAAATTCCACTCCGTTACAAAGTTATAGAAATAAATGTCACCGGACATCGGGTTCACGTTGTACGAGGTCTGTTCAAAAAGTATCGCGAATTTTGAATTTCCGCGGGCTACGTATATTCGATTTTCGATTTTTTTCTGGCGTTAGGTTGGTACTCATTAGGGTGGTTCTTAATTTGGTGATGTTGGAAATTCTTTAGTATTGTTCCTCAAAAATAATCAACATATCTAGAAAAAAAATTGGGCGCAAGCGGAACTTTGTCCAATAATTCTAACCCACCCCACCGAGCTGTCGAATTTTTATATGAAAAAATGCATTCAAAATTTTGTTAAGAAAATTGTTTATTATTTCAAAACTATTTATGATAAAAGAATTTTCTATAACGTTTTTGTAGGAAATATAATGCTCTACAAAAAAGGTATCTTGTGAAATTCTCGTGAATCTAATATTTATCACGTAATTAGCAAAAAACTGTCATCATTTATTCCGCAAGTCGATCATTATGGTAAAAACAGGAGTTTGACGTCGAATAGCTGCAATTTATT
The DNA here is from genome assembly GCA_958009045.1 of Oxytorus armatus. NCBI lineage: Eukaryota > Metazoa > Arthropoda > Insecta > Hymenoptera > Ichneumonidae > Oxytorus > Oxytorus armatus. The sequence continues at coordinate 8,309,483 of OY253754.1, read as the reverse complement.
TTTCGTATGTATATAAGATTATGAAGAAATACGTAGCGCACTCAACAATGAAATGTAAACAATATTCAAATTTTCAGTTTTATCAATTTTATTGTGAATTATAGTGAATGATGTCATATATTTTAAAAATCAACTTACAATAATGAATTACATCGGTTGGAGCAAAGTTGCTTTGTTAATATCAGGATATTTTTTTTTATATTCTTCATTTATTTGTACAATGAATTGTTTCTGATCTTCATCATAAGTGAGACGATCATTGTACTCTGTAATAAGGTTCACTCCTCTTTCTGCAACATCGTTAACCACTTTAATTCCTTTAACTATTTTTAAGCCTTGTAAATAATGTTCATTAGAAATCCACTCGCTCACATCGATATCAAAAAATGAGGAGTTGATTTCAAATCTTTCGGAAAAAGCCATTGATTTGGAACTGATGAAGAAGTCAATGTCCTTATCGATCAAAGAAGAAAAATTTATCATGAATGATAATAAAATTGATAAAATTAAAAATTTAAATATCGTTCACATACTGTTATTGAGTGCACTACGTATCTCTTCATATTTCTAATTGCATATGAAGAATCCATTGCAGTTTTTCGACGTCAAACTCCGGTTTTGGCCATAATGATGGACTTTTGGAATAAATGATGACAGTTTTTTGCTAATAACGTGATAAATAAAAGATTCACAAGAATTTTACAAGATATCTTTTTTGTAGAGCATTAAATTTCCTATAAAATGAATAGTTTTTAAATAATAAACAATTTTCTTAACAAAATTTTGAATGCATGCATTTTTTCATATAAAAATTCGACAGCTCGGTGGGGTGGGTTAGAATTATTGGACAAAGTTCCGCTTGCGCCCAATTTTTTTTCTGGATATGTTGATTACTTTCAAGGAGCAATACCAAAGAATTTCCAACATCACCAAATTAAGAACCACCCCTAGTACTCATGTCCCTCACTTATGCTGTAAAAATTGGCCATTTTGAATGTTTAGTTAATTGTTGACAGCTGTTTTGGTTAGACGTGTTTTGGCTTGTCTTCGATTTTTGCCTATTCCAAAAAATGGATCAAAGAATCTGTATCAAATTTTGTGTGAAAAACAAAATTAAGTGCGCGGACGCATTCCGAATGTTGACTGTGGCATATAGTGAAGCTACTTTGGACCAAAGCAACGTTTATCGGTGGTACAAAATGTTCTCAGAGGGCCGAGAATATGCGAACAACGAAATGCGTTCCGGACGCCCGAGCACATTAACAACAGACGAAAACATTGATGAAGTGAAGAAAATAATATTGGCCAATCGTCGAATCGCCGTTAGAGAAGTTGCTGAGGCACTAAACATATCGGTTGGCTCGTGCTATTCGATTTTTACCAATGATTTGGGCATGAGACGGGTCGCCGCGAAATTCGTGCCAAAATTGCTCAATTTCGAACAAAAACAGTGTCGCGTTAACATTGCTAAGGAGCTGTTGGACTCGGTCCGCGACGACCCAAATTTGCTCCAGAGGGTCATAACTGGTGACGAATCATGGGTTTATGGTTATGACGTGGAAACCAAAGCTCAATCGTCGCAATGGAAGCTGCTTTTTTGGAATAGGCAAAAATCGAAGATAAGCCAAAACGCGTCAAACCAAAACAGCTGTCAACAACTAACTAAACATTCAAAATGGCCGATTTTTTCAGCATAAGTGAGGGACATGAGTACCAACGTAACGCTACAAAAAAATCGAAAATCGAATATACGTAGCCCGCGGAAATCCAAAATACGCGATACTTTTTTAACAGACCTCGTACCTACCAGAAACTTTTAAACGCGTTTTTCTCGAATCTATGTTTTTAAACAGTATAGGCACGATAACTCAATCAATTTTTAATATTTTATAACTTTTTTTCTTTAAATCTTGATAATTATTTTCTCTGTAGACTGACGAGAGGTTTTTTTTCATTTTTTGGTTGGACAATTTTTTATAAGATATTAAACACTAGACTTTATTTTAATTTGCATACTCCAAAGTTTGAAATACGGTAATTTCTTTGTTTTGAAAAAAAAAAATATTCCCCTCGTCAGACTATTACTACTACATTATTTTACTAGATTCTTTTTTATTTTTGCAGATTTGATAATTTTTGGTGAAGTTATGATGTCGACAAGGAGGCGCCAATGGTTTTTATCAGTGGCCCATTTACACCCGTAAAAAATAATTTTAATATATGAAGAAAACATTTTTCAATTTTTTTTCTTATAGTTTAAAAAGTTAATAAAAAATGTGAAATCAACAATTTAATTTTTTTTTCACCGTATAACTTTTATAATAATTTTTTAAATTTACTTGATTTTCAGCGAGCGCAGGGATATGTGAGCTCTTAAATTAAAATCGTTTCATTTCCTAAAAACAATTTTTTGATCCTAAAGCTAAATCGGATACATTCTGCTACTGTTTTTTTTTGCCTACGATATTTCGTACAGTGTGTTGGGAAAAAAATGGCACAGATAAACGGACTATTCGACTATAAAATGTCACCTATATAATCTTGTTTATTTTTCTTAGCTGTCGTCGGAAGACCGCGATGTTACAACGATGTTTTAAGGGTATATATATAGAACGCAGGGTGGAATATAGTATAGACGTATTCATATATGTATCTTTCTCTTGGTCCCTCGTTGATTCTCGGCGCTAAGATATGTGAGTACAGAGAAAAAGAGAGAGAAAGAGAGAGAGAGAGAGAGTACATGTGTGAACAGCTGCCGACGCCTCGGTCCGGGATCGTCTTCCCACGCGTCTTCTCTCGTCTTCTCTCCTCACCCCAACCATAGAGAGAAAGCGAAAGAGAGAGAGAGAGGGAGGACTCTTTCTCTTTCTCTCTCTCGTCACACATGCCATTCCGATATCGCTCGAGTTTTCGACTCCTATTGCTCGAACAGACTTTTTGTTAATAGCAATTTTTTTTTCTTTTTTTTTCGTCTTTTGTATCCCCTCGAGTTTTTGATGAAGAAACCATGTCGATGACGACGAGTATTTGTCTACATAGTAGATTCATGAATCGACGATTCTCGTTCATTGAGAAATTTCGTTACTGATCAAGGGGAAAGGGGCGAGGGGGAGGGAGGTCGACGACATTCGGACTCAGACTGACGCAGGGGTTCCGTATCTTCCTCCCCCCCTCTCTCTCGCTCTTTCTCTGTTAAATGATCCCTGACCCGTCGTAAAAAAGACGATGGCCTCCACCCCGAAAGGAACAAAAAACAGCCGCCTGTAACTTCGGACGAACTCAGAATGGAAAAAAGGCCCAGAAACTCTCGCTCTCTCTCTCTCTATATATATATATATATATGCTCTCTTTCTTTCTCTTGCGGATGGGAGGATAGATCGTTTTAAAATATAACAGAGAGAGTTAAGAGGAAGAGGAAGCAAAAAAAAAAAAAAGAAAAAGCAAAGAAGCAAGCTCGAAATCTTCATGAAGAGGGACTGATTTAGGGCAGTATTTCGTTCAGTAGATTATTCGTATTGGCGGATGACAGAATTGGGTTTTATCGATCCTTGTCGTCACACCCCTGACAACTTTGTTTCGATAAATAATTGTATGTACATTTTTTGTTACACCCACCCACTTGCATTCAATATGATTTTAACATTTGCTTTTGGAGGGCAATAATTGATTTCAGGAAAATAATTTACGTCAGAATGTATTATGGAGAATTTAGTTTAAGCTTGAAAATTTATTTTTAAGACATTTTTATCATCGAAATATTTATTTTATCGAGGCAATTTCCCGGAAAATCATTATTTTAGAGTGAAAATTCATAAAACGGAGTTTACGCCAATATGTATTGTGGAGAATTTATTTTCTGCTTGAAATTTATTTTAGAGACATTTTTATCATCGAAATATTTATTTTATCGAGTCAATTTCCCGGTAAATCATTATTTTAGAGTGAAAATTCATAAAACGGAGTTTACGTCAATATGTACAATATTATAGAGAATTTATTTTCTGCTTGAAATTTATTTTAGAGACATTTTTATCATCGACATATTTATTTTATCGAGGCAATTTCCCGGAAAATCCTTATTTCAGATCGGAAATTCATAAAACGGAGTTTACGTCAATATGTACAATATTATAGAGAATTTATTTTCTGCTTAAAATTTATTTTAGACATTTTTATCATCGAAATATTTATTTTATCGAGGCAATTTCCCGGAAAATCATTATTTCAGATCGAAAATTCATAAAACGGAGTTTACGTCCATATGTACAATATTATAGAGAATTTATTTTCTGCTCGGAATTTATTTTAGAGACATTTTTATCATCGACATATTTATTTTATCGAGGCAATTTCTCGCAAAATCACAATTCCAAATCGAAAATTCATAAAACGGATTTTACGTTATTATGTACAATATTATAGAGAATTAATTTTCTGCTTGAAAGTCATTTTAGAGACATTTTTATCATCGAAATATTTATTATATCGAGGCAATTTTCCGGAAAATCATTATTTTAAAGTAAAAATTCATAAAACGAAGTTTTCGGGATGTGTAAATCGAAGAGATTTTAGAATCGAGTATTTCTTAGTAAATTTACAAAACTCTCGATGATCGAAAAACCAGAATAAGGATAAAATATGTTTTATCCTCCATCGTTTTTTTTTTGTTCATCATCGGCGCCGTCCACTGGATGATTAAATGGAGAAAACACTCGGCATGGCAATAGTGCGGGAGTCTAAATGAGTACGTAGGTGTATAATGAGTGAATTACAGAGACAGGAGAGAGAGAGAGAGAGCGAGAGAAAGAGGTTGGAAGGGAGTTAGAGTGCAACATAACAGTTCTTGATCTCTTAGCTGAGCGCCAAACTCTCATTTTCCCATAGGCCTAAATATAGCAAGTGTCATCCCGATGGGGTTTGAATTGAGACACACGTGTTACTCTCGCGTAGGCTATCCTATCATCCTCCTCCTTCTCGGTGTTTCTCTCGTCTCGAAGCTAACATGTGGTCGAGATGCTTGAACCTCGCGGAATTCACCGAGACCATGTATATATATTATACCTCCCCTCTCAGCTCCTTAAAAACCCCTCGCGCAACTCCAGTACAATATGATTTATTTTTTAAAGCGACGAAATTCAACGGGCAACATATTCGACGATTTTGCCATTTGGATATCGTCATTGGGCATTGAGATTTGTGAACTTTTGTTTAATACCAAATTTTTTTTTTTTCAACCGTTAATTAAAAAATATTCCATAAAATAATAATTTTTTTCTTCATGATACTTTGGTAGTTCAAAGTTTCAACGTGGTCATTAGAATTTTGAAGAAGTCACTCTCCGCGTTATTTATACACACAGACTTGTTTCGTGAATTGTGCCGAAAGTGCTAAAAAATTGTTCATGGAAAAATCATGGATAACAACAATTTTTTGTTCGTTAAAATGTTGAAAAAAAAAAAACGAGAAAAAAAACGTTGAATTTTATTAAATTTCTTAAAAAATAATATGAAAATTCGCAGATTTGTTTAATAGTTTTATTTTTGTGATTATCGTTCCGGTTTTTGTTACGAGCTACGCGTGAATTGCTGGTAATTGAATGTAATGGAAATAATCGATGTTAAATTCGAATTACTTCGTAAAAGTTGCTTTTTACATCATTAGAAGCGAAAACATTTTTCATATTCCAGAATCACAATAAAATCCCTTCCAACTTTGGCGCATATATACGATATGTGTGTGTGTGTGTGTTTGCATCCGGGCATCGTTAATCGTTCGAACAAAATGAAGAGCCCTAAGTCTATGAATTTTATCAAAAGTGCTAAAAAATGGATCATGGAAAAATCATGGATTACAACGATTCCGTTGCAACAATTTTTTGTTGGCGAAAATGTTGAAAAAAAAAACGAAGTAAAAACATTGGATTTTAATTGATTTCTTAAAAAATAATATGAAAAAAAAAAAAAAAAAAAAAAATTGATCATGGAAAAATCATGAATTACAACGATTCCGTTGCAACAATTTTTGTTGGTTAAAATGTTGAAAAAAAAACGAAGAAAAAACATTGAACTTTAATGAATTTCTTAAAAAATAATATAAAAGAAAAAAAAAATTGATCATGGAAAAATCATGAATTACAACGATTGTGTTGCAATCATTTTTTGTTGGTTAAAATGTTGAAAAAAAACGAAGAAAAAACATTGGATTTTAATTAATTTATCGAAAAATAATATTTAAAAAAAAAAAATTGATCATGGAAAAATCATGAATTACAACAATTGTGTTGCAACAATTTTTCGTTGGTGAAAATGTTGAAAAAAAAACGAACAAAAAACGTTGGACTTTAATTGATTTCTCAAAAAATAATACGAAAACAAAAAATTGATCATGGGAAAATCATGAATCACAACGATTCCGTTGCAACAATTTTTTTTCAGTTAAAGTGTTGAAGAAAAAAAAAAAAAACGTTGGTTATCATTTAATTTCTCAAAAAATAATATGAAAATTCGCAAACATTTGTTTAATCGTTTTATTTTTGTGATTATCGTTCCGGTTTTTGTTACGAGCTACGCGTGAATTGCCGGTAATTGAATGTAATGAAAATAATCGGGGGTAAAAGTTGAATTACTTCGTAAATGTCGATTTTTACGTCATTAGAAGCGAAAACATTTTTCATATTCCAGGATCATAAAAAAATCCCTTCCAACTTTGACGCATATATATTATAAATATATATATATGTGTGTGTGTGTGTGTGTGTGTGTGTGTGTGTGTGTGTGTGTATACGAGCATCGTTAATCGTTCGAGCAAAACGAAGAGCCGCAGGTCTACGGTCGTGTATATTCCCAGATTGGAGGGGGCAAAGTGCGTAAAACGAGGTATACGAGGGGATTCCTCTTTCCTCACGGGTAGATAATATAAGTTTTGCGAGCGAGAGAAAGACGTTTCTGTTGCGGGCGGGAGGGGCGCTGGGCAGTTTTTGAAAATTCACCGCGCGCGGCAATATATAGAGCCGGAGAGTTCGTTATGAGCACCCGGAGCACCGACGTGGTATGGCTCATAATTGTAGAGTCCGGCGCGCACCGGTGGAGGCCCCTTTCATCTCTCTCTCTCACTCTTTCTCGCTCTCTCGTTCCTACCTTCGGGCACGAAGAAACTTTATCGCGAACTAACACCTATTGTCCATACACTGTTGTGTGTCAAGAAAAGTAAGAAAAATTTACGTTCGTTTGATCGACGAGCAATGTTTTTTTTTTTTTCTTCAATCGATCAGCGCCAGGTTAATAAAGTCACAATTTTTTTCATCCCTTATTCCGTAGCTCTTTGCTATTTTCCGTTGATTTTGACTCTTTTTTCGTTCTTTAAACAATAAAAATTCCATGTAGGAGACTCGCGCAGAGATGAAATGAGACTGTTGGTTAAACTTGGGAGGGAGGGGAAAAGAACACAGCACCGGGAATGGACAAAACATTCGAGGGCGTCGAGCCTGAAAATTATTAGTTCGAGAATGTCTTAATCCCCGACGTTGAGGCGAAGTGAAGCGGGGCGCGCGCGTCTTCGCCTCAACATACATTTTTTTTACTATCCTTTCATATTTATGATTGTATATATATATATATATATATTTATATTGAGGCCTCGGTACATAATGCATGTACGTCGGAACTTAAAGTTATTCGCAGCCTCCAAGAGTTCTGAATTTTTCTCTCTCACCATGCAACTGCCCCACACTCAACACTTTTATCTGCAACCTTTTTTTCTTTACTTTTATTTATTTATTTTATTTTTCAATTCTTTTTTCTTCCGCTCTGAAATCTACAATGTTTCTCTTGCCGAGAGAATTGGAGACTCATCGGCAAGATTATCTGTAGCCCGAGAGAAAGAGAGAAAGAGGGCCATTCTCCGAACGGAACGTTCGCGAACATCTTGGGTAAATTATTCTCATGGCGTCTTGGCATATTTATCTTCTCGGTGAGAAGAGAGAGCCGGGCAAGGACGAGAAGCAGGCAGGCAAAATGTATAACAGGCACACACGAGACAAGGGTAGAAAATGTCGAGGGCGGAAGAAACTCACCCTCGTATAATACACGAGACCGTCTTCGAGACCGCGTCTTAATACCGCAAAACCGCGGACTTAATAAACCTTCTCGGCTGTATATACCGGTTAGCAATTTTCGCGAAAATTCGCCGAGCACTTTGAAGTTAATCGTCGCGATATCGCGCTGACAAACGATCGATAAAAAATTGAGATTTAAGACATTTTCGGCAAGAAAATCGTTCGATTTTACGGAGGGCTTTTGAATGTTGTTAAGCATTCGAGTAATTAGCATTGAAATTACTCCGTTATGATTTTTGATTGCACTGCAATGAATTTATGGGTGAAATTACAAGTCGTTCATTTTTTTTTTCCGAAACATTGTAATTGGCAATAGTGTGACAATTTATCTTTGCTTTGAGTTCCAATGAATTCCGAATCTCACTTTGAATCAATTCTTGAAGAAGTTGATTAATGTCCCTCGTTACAGTAACCGAAGAACATTTTTTTACAAATTTTCATCATTTAATTAAGGGGGGAAATAGGGTTAGACGGTTAAAAAAATCGATTTTTTTTTAATTTCATAAATTGTTAGTAAAACTATTGAAAAATATGTTCCCAAAATTTTAAATGAAAATTCCCACTCGTTCTATTGTTATAAGCCAATAAGGGTGGAAATAGGGTTAGGACCGCGTTTTCTCAATGATTTTAATGAATTTTTTTATAGTATAAAAAATGAATATAATTTATTGAAACTTTGAGAATTTTTTTTTACATATATTTAAGTATATACTATAAAATATTAGCGACCCCATATTGCTTGTTTTTCTTGGTACTATTTTTTCAAACGCGTTTTTCTAAAAACGACTTTTTTCGAACTTGCGTACACGCTAGTTTGGAAAGTTTTCAACCAATCGTTTTGAAAATTGGCAGTTACTTTTTTCATAGTATCGCGCTCTATATGAACCTAAAATCGGAATGTTATCAATATTTAAAATAATTTTTTTTTTGCAAATAAAGTAAAAAATGTCAAAAAATCATGCTTTTTAGTTTTGACACCTGTAAAAAATCCAATTTTCTATTTTTTTGATAGCATTTAGGTTCATATAGAAGAGAGACATATAATAAAAGTAAATTCCAACCTGGTTTGATTTCAGATGAAAATTGCGGCTTCCAGAATGTACGCAAAATGCTGAGTCTGATTGTGACCTGCAATATGAGGTCGCTAATATTTTATAGTATATACTTAAATATATGTATAAAAATTTTATAGAATATACTTAAATATATGTATAAAATATTCTCAAAGTTTCAATAAATTATATTCATTTTTTATACTATGAAAAAATTCATGAAAATCATTGAGAAAACGCTGTCCTAACCCTATTTCCCCCCTTAATGGTAATACGTATTTAACGTGTATGCTTAGGGCGATATTTTTTTTCAACTATTTTTTTCTTTTCAGTCCCCACCCGAAATTAGGTTGGATATTTCGGAAAAGAAATTCCCTGAAAGTTACAGCCCTTAATATCAATTCTAAGTACTCTCCCTTAGCGTGAGAAGATTTTCCATCTAAAGAACACGTAAATCGATTTTTTTTTTTTTTTAATTTCTATAACTCAGCCGCATTTTATGCTAACATATTGTTCTTGGTTTTGATTTACTCAGAATAAAACAATCTAAAAAGTGCCTTTTGCGGCGAAAGTGTAAATTGTACTGGTGAGTTGGTACGGGTCACTGAAGTTGATTTTTAACCAAAATTCTCGTTTTTTTGCTGCTATCTCTGAAACAATTGACTTTGCGAAAAAAATGTAAACGAAAAATTTGTTGGAAATTTAATTTCCTTCAAAAAAGGTCCTATCGATCCAATTTCTTAGATCAATATTTCTTGAGATATTGAACTTTTATTTTTTTTTATTATTTAATATTTCATAATTTATAAATGTTATACTACTCATAAGTTAAAGTTCAATATCTCAAGAAATATTAATCTAAGCAATTGGGTCGATAGGACCTTCTTTGTAGGAAATTAAATTTCCAACAAATTTTTCATTCACATTTTTTTTCGTAAAGTTAATTGTTTCGGAGATAACAGCAAAAAAACGGGAATTTTGGGTAAAAATCAACTTCAGTGACCCGTACCAATTCACCAGTACAATTTACAATTTCGCCGCAAAAGGCACTTTATTAGATTGTTTTATTGTGAGTAAATCGAAACCAAGAACAATATGATAGCATAAAATGAGGCTGAGTTATAGAAATTAAAAAAAAAAAAAAAATTCGATTTACGTGTATTTTAGATAAAAAATCTTCTCACGCTAAGAGAAAGTACTTAGAATTAATATTAAGGGCTGTAACTTTCAGGGAATTTCTTTTTCGACACATCCAACAAAATTTCGGGTGGGGACTGAAAAAAAGAATAGTCGAAAAAAAAATCACCCAGTGTATGGTATTAGCATTGAATACAAATTTAAAGGGGGAACCCCTCTATGACAAGCTCAAAAAAGGTCTCTTCTCGTGAATTTTTGTTTGCTGCTTAATGAATTATTTTAGGATTCGGAGAATGGTATGTTTTTAAGGACACTTTGAAGTTGATTTATAAAAATTTTCATTAAGAAATAATAAAAATTATGACAGTTTATGACAAAATTATGTTATGTTGATTATGACAAGTATGACAAAGTAAATTTTTTTTTCAACATTTTGAGAGAAATTAATTAAAAAAAAAACGGCTACGCTTAACGAAATCTACATTAATGCAGAATGAGAAAATATTTTTGTTTTATTTTTCCGATGAACCATGTCAGAGATATATAGATTCCACCGTTAGAAGACAAAATTTTACGCACCGGCACTCTGTTCTACATAACTGTCACAATTTTTATTATTTTTTAAATGAAAATTTTAATAAAATAACTTCAAAGTGTCCTTAAAAACATACCATTCTCACAATCCTGAAATAATTCATTGAGTAGGAAAAAAAAATTCGTGAAAAAGGACCTTTTTTCAGCCCGTCACAGTTTCCCTTCAATACTAATCACTTTTCGAACAACACATTACAGCATTATTTAATCAACAATGGATATAAAAATTGAAGAAGAAAAAGAACAATTTTCGCTCCCGCTGCCTCATGAATACCTCACGTATGAAATGCTTTTGTAATTGAAGCTATGGGGGTGTATTCACTGAAATAGAAATACGATTATTAAAATGCTAGCCCCACCCGTCTTAATGGTTTGGTATTTAAAAAAAATGTACTCGGCCACACCTCTACATTGTCGGTGTGGTTTATTAAAATTTTTGTTAAAACAATATTCCATTAATTTAGCACTCATTTTACTGGCGCTACATCAACTTCGTGTTGAACGATAATACGAAGAAAGGGGGAGTTTGAATACTCGGAGTTGGGGGTCTCTTGGGCCACGGAGAACGAGATATAAATTCAAAGTAGATTAATATTGTCCCCTGTAAGAGAGAGAGAGAGAGAGAGAGAGAGAGACAGAGAAGGAAGGGGCTGGGAGGCAAGTCAAGTAAACTTATGGGGCTAATTCAACGAGAGCGAGTTATTACTGAGCCCGAGTTTCCCGGAGACTCAGCAGTGGTGAGCCCGCGACGGAAGATACTCGCTCTCACCACCATCGAGGACTCAGCTTATAGAAATTCACAATCCTCTAACGTCGGGAGTATAAACTCTCGTCGTGTGTTTTGCAACCCCTTTCCCTCCCGTGTGACTCGTGGTCTCGCGACAGAGATAGGAATCGAGCAAAAAGGGGTTTGTTTCTCTCTCTCTCTCTCTCTCGACCACCCTAAATAAAACTAAGGGTCAGTGGCCATACGCAATCGTCGTAACTGGGCATTTTAAGAAAATTAGAGGGTCAAGATCCCTTCACGCGGTTGCAATGTAAAAGAAAACATCGACGGGACGGAACGTCAATTAGTCAAATTGCCCGTAGGAAGCTTTACACTGATGTTGAAAATTTCCTTGGTCCAACGAAACTTTTTTCCATTTTTCATCGTTTTATTTGAACATCCATTTTCAAAATGGGAAAAAAATCTTAACAAAGGGAAATAAACGCGGTCGAAGGTCTTTAATTTGTGAATGACTCTGTAACGCAGTCGGAGAATCCGAATACAAAACGGAGAAGTGAGAAGAGATCAGAGGCGAAGCATGCTTCCGTTAAAGTACAAAGAACGCCTTCATCGTGTGAGCGAGAACGAAGATATAGGTTCGAGTGCCCTTTTAAGAAACTTTGTACGATCCGTCAAAGGCGTGAATCACGATTTTCAGAATCGTTCGCGTTTACAAGTGAATTAAAAGATCGGATTCTCTTTAGAGTTACTTGTCTCGCGATGCTTTCCCCCTATCCTATCCATCCCTTGCTCATTAAATTCGCGATGATAAGGAACCGACAGGCAATTCGTCAAGACTCTTTAGTTTATCGTTGAACAACGTCTTTGCTATCATTTAACATGAGCTTACGCTTCGTGCAAGTTCGCATCGCGAGATTAGAAAACAAAAACAACAGTCTAAATTTTGCACTTCTCGCTTTGCAACAATTTATGGAGGAACGCGCATTTGATGTCGCTGCTTTTATTTCCAAAATTCCGCTACTAATAGCCGAAAAGAACCTCTTTTTAACGTTCCTAGTCACCCTCGATGAACTTCTCGAAGTCATCGGCGAAATTTTAATTTCATGTTGAAGACAAACTCGAAATTTTCACCCCTGCGTTTGCTTGACATTCATTGGAATTTAGAAAGTGCACAATCATAGCTTCGCGCTTCGTTAAGGCCGTAATCTGGTCTAGAGCGAGATTTTTGACGTCATTTCTAATGTGCAATAACGTTCAAACCGTTGAAATTGTCTTGATGAAAATGTACACATGCATTTATTGATCCTTAGAGAATACTTGTACATTAAAAAAAAAAAATTATTTTATATATTTTCATGTAGTTTTTTGCCTTGTTGCAACATGGTGCGCCGAAATCGGCGCCCACTCTGGACGATGGTGTATGTATCTGAAAAAAAAAAATTATATATATTCTCAATCTGTATGAGTATTCTGAGCACTGGTAGCAGAATTGGTACTTAAAAAAATTTTTTATCGAGTCGAACAATAATTTTGCCGACATTTTATAACTCGTCGAATACCCGAAAATGTATGAAATATCATTAATGAAAGTTCAACAGGCCGTCATTTTGTCAAAAATTTTTTTTTTCGTACCAATTCTGCTACGAGTGCTCAGAATAATCATACAGATTGAGAATATATATATATATTTTTTTTTCAGATGCATACAACATCGTCCAGATTGGGCGCCGATTGAGGCGCACCATGTTGCAACGACGCAAAAAACTACATGAAAATATTTAAAATAATTTTTTTTTTATGTACAAGTATTCTCTAAGGATCAATAAATGCACGTGTAAATTTTCATCAAGACAACTTCAACGGTTTAAATGTTATTGCACATTAGAAATGACGTCAAAAATCTCGTCTAGACCAGACTACGGCCTTAAGGTGGGAAATAGGGTTAGACGGTTCAAAAAATCGATTTTTTTTTTTTTTTCATAAATTGTTAGCAAAACTATTGAAAAATATGTTCCGAAAATTTTAAATGAAAATTCCGACTCGTCCTATTGTTGTAAGCCATTAAAGTGAGTAGCTCTCCTTCAGGCCCCGAGCGCGCCACGTGTTTCAAACGCGTTTTTCTAAAAACGACTTTTTTTTTAACTTGCGTACACGCCAGTTTGAAAAGTTTTCGACCAATCGTTTTGAAAATTGGCAGTTACTTTCTTCATAGTATTGCGCTCTATATGAACCTAAAATCGGAATATTATCATTATTTAAAATAATTTTTTTTTTGCAAATAAAGTTGTAAAAATGGGCAAAAAATCATGCTTTTTTGTTTTGGGCCCTGTAAAAAATTCAATATTCTATTTTTTTTATAGCATTTAGGTTCATATAGAAGAGAGACATATAATACAAGTAAATTTCAACTTCGGTTGATTTCAGATAAAAATTGCGGCTTCCAGAATGTACGCAAAATGCTGAGTCTTTTTTATTTTATAGTATATACTTAAACTTTATAGTATACTACCTAAACCCGGCAGACGTTGTCCTGCCTGTGTATATTTATTTACCTGTGTATATATAAAAATGGATGATGTATAATTGAACTTGAAATAATTTTAACTAATGCTAACATTTAGCGTAACGCGAGTGAATAAACAATATTTTTGGTTTTCTGATTTGGTGTATAGATGTACAGAGTTTTTGGGGTCCCTACTCTGGAGCAAGCAACATATAGTTGACCATGCGAAAAGCATGGATTTTCTAAATTTAATCCGGCAACGCGCAGTGACTGCCCTTGAGCTTTGTTGATTGTGATCGCGAAAGCAAGACGCACAGGAAACTGTAGTCGTTTGAATGTGAAGGGCAAGTCATTGGGAATCATTGGAATACGCGGAATCAGCACATCTTCTCCTTTACATTTGCCGTTAATTATTGTTGCTTCAATCACATTCGGCATCAGTTTTTTTCACGGAAAGTCTGGTTCCGTTGCACAACTTTGGAAGGAAGAATGCAATGTCAATCGTCTCAAAACAAAAGAAGAATATTTATTCATATCGCGCTTATTCAACGGCGTTTTGTCTGCCCTGATAATGACTTTCAAGTCAAGGCTCTTACATTCTCTAATGCCGATTTGAAATCTCAGACCGAACAGCTGTGCTCGTGGAATAATGCTCGTAAGTCAGCAATAATTTTTTGATCTGTCGCTTTCGTGGTGATCGATTGAACGGTATAGCAGTTGATGTGCCGCAGCGCCATCTAGTGGCGAGTTACAACAAAGTGAATAGCGCGAAAATATTCTCCGTGCTCGAATACCTATGTATACCAATTTTAATGGCGATCGGTTGAACGGTATAGAAATTGATGTGCTGCAGCGCCATGTAGTGGCGAGTTACAACAAAATGGATAGCGCAATAACCTTGTTTCTCAAAAAGTCAAGCTCAAACATACAGACATCCTTTTTTATACATATAGATAGTATATAGTATATACCAATTTTATAGTATACGAGGGGGGACCCAAAAAAAACGGGAATTGCGCTGCGGCGGGAAGGGAGAGTGGGGGGAACTCATTGCTCGACCAGGTGTCCGTTGGGGACACGTCTCCTGAGTTAGTGTGCGAAGTTCTGTCGCCTGAGTGCATCGGTTCGCCCGTGGGAATTTTCGTAGTGAAACAACTTTTTCCAGTTCGGCGAAAACGTGATGGCCGATTGTCGAGAGCAACGCGCGGCTGTGAAATTTTGTTTCCTGTTGGGGAAATCGGCCGCGGAAACTACTGTAATGCTTAAGACTGCTTATGGAGATGCTGCCCTAAGTAAAACCAGAGTCCACGAGTGGTTTTCACGTTTTAAAAATGTAGAAATGTCAATCGAAGACCAACCCCGTTCAGCACGCCCCTCAACGTCAAGAAGTGACGAAAACGTCGACAAAATCAATGCTCTCATTCGTGAAGACCATCGCCGAACCATTGAACCATCTCTGTGAGATGTCTGGGATATCGTGGAGTTCAATTCAGAGGATTTTATCCAAAGATTTGCACATGAGCAGAGTTGCAGCCAAATTTGTCCCTCGCCTTCTCACAGACGCGCAAAGGGAGCCTCGACTTCAAGGCATGTTTTGAACTTCAAAATCAGCTCGAAGAGGACCCTGAACTTTTTTCCAAGGTGATTACTGGTGATGAATCGTGGTGCTATGGATACGACCCCGAAACAAAGCAGCAATCAAGCGTTTTGCCACTGTGGAGGAAGTAAAACAAAAATCGCTGGAAGGCCTAAAGAACATCCCGATAAGTGAATTACAAAAATATTTTGAATATTGGAAGGATCGTTTGCAGAGGTGCGTTGTGGTCAAAGGAGAATACTTTGAAGGTGATCAAAATTTAGTGTAAAAATATTTCAAAATAAAGAAATTATGACGAAATTCCCGTTTTTTTTGGGCCCCCCCTCGTATACTTAAGGGGGGGGGGGGGTAGGGTTTTTAAATTCTTTTTTTTGCATTTTTTTAAATTTTTTTTCTGAATGATCGATATGTCGAGAATATTGTGTATAAATTTTAAGTCAATCGGAGTAAAACTAACGGAGTTACAGCGTGTCAAACGACCGGCCGTGATACCTGATTTACCTGATACCTGAAACTTTAAATCGATTTTCCCGAAAACGTCATTTTTGAAGTTTGTGAACATTAGAACTCAAAATCTACTGAACCGATCCTTTTGAAAATTTAAACATTACTTCTTCACATAAATCAACAGGTAATCAGAAGCAGTTTTTTTTTTCAATTTTTTCAATTTTTTAATAACAAATTAAGCGCGATTTTTTTAGCTAAAATTGCGTTTTTCACTTCCAAGTGCTGCAAAAAATAAAATAAAAAAATTAAAAAAAACTCTTCCTGATTACCTCGAGAAATACATCACCTTTAAAATGCATATCAATTTTTTTGTTTCGGATGATCCGGTAACGAGTTATAATGTTCACCGCAAAACCACTTTATTTCAAGGCGCCTCTGGAGATTCAACGTCACCGGCTTATTTATCAATTTTTTTATTGAAAATTTTTTCTGAGATACTTCAATAGTTGTACAATAATATTTAATTATATATATATAATATTTCTATTTAATAAAATTATATTACTCATGTCGCCGCAAAAAAATCACAAAAATATGCTTTTTTTTCGCCTTTAAAACCCTACCCCCCTTTTAAATATATGTATAAAATATTCTCAAAGTTTCAATAAATTATATTCATTTTTTATACTATAAAAAAATTCATGAAAATCATTGAGAAAACACTGTCCTAACCCTATTTCCCCCTTTAATTTCTCGAAGGTATGCCACGGAGTGTCGAAATTTCAATTCCCGAGGAACTAACGCCATTGGACTTTTGTCCAATTTGATTTATATCGCGGTATTAAGTACTCCTGTGACGTTGACGCAGCAATAAAAATGTTTTGTGTTTTTCTTTTTTCGTATTCCTTCGAAACACATTAGATTTTCATACGCGAATGGGAAATTACAAATGTTTCATTTCGTTTTGTTCTTAATTTTTGAAGTCAATGAGACATTCAGCTCGAATAACGTCTGGCCGGAAAGGGGATATCTTCGTCTCGCTGTCATACAGCATCCCCTTTCTCCACCCTTTATCGTCCAGGATACCGTGGCAAATTGCGAGACGTTACGAAATCGTGGCTGGAGAGGTGATAGGGGAGTGGAGGTGTCGAGAGTGTTAGTCCACGAGGGAAGGAGAAAAGTTTAACCGGTTTGGTAGTAGGGATGATGATGACGCTTTGGAACGATGGTGGGCAATGGTTGGGTGGTGATGTGGTGCGGGTGGCGAGATGCGAAGATCGAGGTCTTAGTGTCTCTCGCTTAGCACCCTATCTGCAGGGATCTCTTCTCATCCGGCGGGATCGCTCTAGTTCCTTTTACCCCTCCGGGGGCCTGCGTTTGTCGTGAGCATTACTCACTTTCTAGACGCCTACTTGGAAGAAGGGGCTCTCTCCCTCCTTTACAGTTCAGGATAGCCGGGCTATGTACCATGGTAAAGGGACGAAAGAGAGGAGAGAAAGAGAGAGAGTCCACAGCTCTTGTCGTCCCCGCGAGGCTCACTGACTACATTAGGGGACAAATCTTCCTCCTTCGGGGGACTCTATCCACTACTACTGTCGTGGCAGTTCAAGTGGAACATGCAGTATATATCGTGTCCTTTCGTGATCGTCCAGCGGTCATCCTTCCGCCTCTATGGCTACTTTTGTTCTTCTTTCGCTTGTGCTCCTGGTATTTCGAAGCGAAATCACGAAAAGTCTTGATCTTTGACCAAAAGTCCTACGCATGTCGAACGGAAATAACGAGTTTGATCGACTGCCGATAATTTACTTTCACTAAAGTTACTCCGTTCTCGCTACTGATTCTCTTTATGAACGCGTTTGAATCCTTAAAAACTGGAAAACCAGCATTTTTGTTACACAGAGCTGTCTAATCGCTGAGTGTGTGTAAGATGTGTTTTACACGGCGACGAAGGAATCCTCCCACATGAACCTACTGCTGAGACAATTTTTTTTTACCAATCGATACTTTTATCACGATTTTTCTCTCCGGAGTATAAAAAAAAGTAACAAAAAGCATCCACATATACGATACGGCTGCTGAATCGTGATGATTTTCCTTCTAGGTTTCTCTTCTCTTAATACTTCGTTGCCGAATGTCCAGTGATTGACTTTTTTTTTTATAACCCGTTAGAATCCTTGAAACCTGGAAGAGCAGCATTTTTGTTACACGGAGCTATCTAATCGCTGAGTGTGTGAAAGATATGTTTTAAACGATGACGAAGGAATCCTCCCACAAAACCCTGTTGTTGAGACGATTTTTTTTTAGCAACCAATAATTTTATCACGATTCTTTGCCTGAGTATAAAAAAAAAGTAACTAAAAGCATCCACACATACGATAAGGCTGCTGAATCGTGAAGATTTTCCCTTTAGGTTTTCTTTCCATAACTTATTCAGCGTTTAACGATCCTGTTTGCAGATTCGAACGTTTTCCACGCGCTCTTCGAGGTCCAAATACACAAGTTACTCATAAATCATGATATTTTCAGATTTTCGTTTATCAGCGAGTCAAACTCTCTCTCTCTCTCTCTTTCCCTCTCTATCGCAGTGCCTGAGGAGTAGGAGGGTGTATAGTAGAGAACAGTGACCGCTTGCCCAGGGTCATAAATATTCCCATTAATATTAACTTAGGCGTTCGACGCGGCCAGTACACTGGCTGTGTTTGCGTGTATATAGGTAGATATGAAAGAACGTAAAAAAAAAACGAAAAAAGGAAACGAACAGCCCCGAACGATCGAACGTGGTGCGAGGCAAGGGATGGGGGGTGGCCGAAAAGCGAGTGAAAAAAAATCTTGTATGCCGGGGACGAATCTCATATAGCGACACAGCTGGGAATTGGGAAGGTCTGGCGGGAGAAGAAAAAAAATTCATACGGAGGGAGAAAAACCACGAATTTTCTGGCTCTTGCACAATTTCTCTCTCTATTCTCTTCCTCCTTCACGCTCTTTTTCTCTCACTATCTCTCTCTCTCTCTCACTGTGTCGGTGTTACTCTTGAGCGTATTATCGTCCTATTATCCCTACCGTTATCCATATCACCGGAAGTCGAAAGTACATGCGTTTATATTTCCCGAAAACGATCGGGAAACCATAACGCCTTTTTTTTTAATCCGATTATTATAGAGATCGACGAACGTTCGAGTGTCTCGATACTTTCTTCTGGAGGATATGAATCGTTGAAAAGTTAATATATACGCAAATCCGTGAGTAGATGTTTTATGTACAGTATAGGCAATGGATACTCTATGACGCAATCGTCCGAGACTGTCGAGAGGGTAATTTGTCATTGCCCCGGAGAGAATGGACACTCAATGGACTCAGCCGTAGTACGTTTCAAGTTCCGCAGCCACACTTGACTTGATTTTCATATTACACTCGAGTCCTACTGCGTGTTTAATTTTTTTGAAACACTAGTATGTATCGAGAAATATTTTAAATGGTATCAATGTATTTTATTTTTCATTTTTGTATGCTCGAACGTACTTTTCGGGGGTTTTACCCATGACTCTTTTCACGACCTCCTACTCGTTTCGTGATCTCTGTTCATCATCGTTACTTTCACCAAACGAGAGAATAACAGTCTTAAGGGAGGAAATAGTGTTAGACGGTTTGAAAAATCGATTTTTTTTTTATTTCATAAATTATTAGTAAAACTATTGAAAAATATGTTCCGAAAATTTTAAATGAAAATTCCAACTCGTTCTATTGTTATAAGCCATTAAAGTGAGTAGCTCTCCTTCAGGCCCCGAGCGCGCCACGTGTATAACCGAGCGGTCACTCATTTTTTCAAACGCGTTTTTCTGAAAACGACTTTTTTTTAACTTGCGTACACGCTACTTTGAAAACTTTTCAACCAATCGTTTTGAAAATTGGCAGTTACTTTCTTCATAGTATTGCGCTCTATATGAACCTAAAATCGGAATATTATCATTATTTAAAATAATTTTTTTTTGCAAATAAAGTTGTAAAAATGGTAAAAAATCATGCTTTTTTGTTTTGACCCCTGTAAAAAATGCAATTTTCTGTTTTTTTTAATAGCATTTAGGTTCATATAGAAGAGAGACATATAATAAAAGTACATTCCAACCTCGTTTGATTTCAGATGAAAATGACGGCTTCCAGAATGTACGCAAAATGCTGAGTCTGATTGTGACCTGCAATATGGGGTCGCTAATATCTTCGGTGTTTTTCGAGGAAATTCTTCAAAAATTTTATAGTATATACTTAAATATATCTGTAAAATATTCTCAAAGTTTCAATGAATTATATTAATTTTTTATACTATAAAAAAATTCATGAAAATCATTGAGAAAACGCTGTCCTAACCCTATTTCCCCCCTTACACTTGTTGCGAGTAATACCTCGAGCTCTACAGAGTCACTTCGACTAACCAACTAAAAGGAAACATTTTTTTTCACACATTTTCAAAGTTCTATTGACATATATGAAAAATTGTTTGATTAGAAGAATGTCTAAGGTATATAGAAAAAAATAAAAATAAAACGATAAAATTGCAGAAAAATAATGTTCTCTTTGTCAATAATCCTGAAGGCCGAATCTTGGCGCAGTATTTTTGACGTCATTTTTTAAATATCGATCGGATTTCGATTGGTGGCCGTTTAATTTTGTTTCTTAAAAGATTGTCTATGAATTTACTGATGAACATTTGTAATGATATCAATTGTTTACGAATTACAGCCATTTGTTTATAATGAAAAATTCAATTATTTCCTCCTATCACTCATTATCCGCACTACGCTACCCTGACCTAACTTCCGTATCATTCGCAGCTGCTTTTTCGCCACACGGTATCATATTCGCCGTGGTCACGGGGCAACTGCGGAAGACCCGTGCCGATAAAGACGGATTTAATTTTTTACTGAGCTTCCGTTGAATTCTACCGTGGTATATTTCAAATTCCGCAGGTCACACTTGACTGAGCTCCAGACTTTCATACACGCTCGAGTCCTACTGCGCAGTTTTGTGAAGACCTAGAACGAAGCAAAGAATTAATTTCGTGTTAAACGGCGGAGATTAAAAAATCTTCACGGGGGGAAGACTGAAAAATCGTTAAAATTTAAGATGAAAAGACGAGACGTGTTATGTCCTAGCAGGGAGCGTAACGAATTTTTAGGCTCAAAATTCTCGAGCACGAACGCCCTTACGGATTGTACTTATTGACGGTATCCGCTCGAGTGAAACGCTCAACGATTATTTCGACGTTCGTTTTTTTTTGTCCTCGTTCTTCCCAACGATGGGAAACCCAATGACTAGGCATTATCGCTTTAATTGATTGATTTTTCGGGTAAAGAGCTGCCGACGGTTATCGAACGATGGCTATGTGGGAATGAATAACTCGTTCGTGGCGAGCCACTGAATTACATCGACGTTTTATACAGTGCGTCACCGAGAATTGGAATCGCATAGCGAGGAGAATCTTGTTAATCGAGCGGCTCCGAATAAAAATTGTAATAACGTACGGAAAGGATCGAACTATTTTGTGGGAATTGTTTGAATGAATGAAGAGAATGGATTTATGGGTGGAAATTTGATGATACACAAATAAGTTACTTAAAGGCTCACATATCCCTGAAAATTTTCGAAAAAAATTTTTTTTTTTAAGATTTTTATTCCTCATACTTTTAAGAATAAAGAAAAAAACTTTTAAGAAAATTACACTCCGTTACAAAGTTATAATAATAAATGTGACCGGTCAGTTTTACCTACGTTGTACCTAGCAGAAACTTTAAACGTGTTTTTCTCGAAACCATGTTTTTAGACAGTGTCAGCACGTTTTTTTTTTAAATCTTGATAATTATTTTCTCTACATTCTGACCAGAGGTTTCTTTAATTCTTTGGTTGGACAATTTTTTTATAAATTATTAAACACTATTTTTGTTTTAAATTGAATACTAAAGTTTAAAATGCTGTAATTTCTTTATTTTTGAAAACAAGAAAAAAATTCCCTGTCAGACTATTACTACTACATTATTCTACTAGATTCTTTTTTATTTTTGCAGATTAGATAATTTTTGGTGAAGTTATGATGTCGACAAGGAGGCGCCATGGTTTTCATTGGTAGTCCATTTATACACGTAAACAATAATGCTAATATTAAAGAAAAACATTTATTATTTTTTTTTTCTTATAGTTGAAAAGTTAATAAAAAATGTGATATCGACAATTCAATTTTTTTTTCACCATATAACCTTTATAATAATTTTTCAAAATGACTCGGTTTTCAGGGCGCGCGGCGGTATGTGAGCCCTTAAGGGGGGAAATAGGGTTAGACGGTTAAAAAAATCAATTTTTTTTTTCATTTCATAAATTATTAGTAAATCTATTGAAAAATATGTTCCCAAAATTTTTAATGAAAATTCCGACTCGTTCTATTGTTATAAGCCATTAAGGGGGGAAATAGGGTTAGGACAGCGTTTTCTCAATGATTTTCATGAGTTTTTTTATAGTATAAAAAATGAATATAATTTATTGAAACTTTGAGAATATTTTATACATATGTTAAAACACCGAAAAAATGTATGACTGCCTTCACTTTGCTTTTCTTGGTACTATTTTTTCAAACGCGTTTTTCTGAAAACGACTTTTTTTGAACTTGTGTACACGCTAGATCGAAAAGTTTTCAACCAATCGTTTTGAAAATTGGCAGTTACTTTCTTCATAGTATTGCGCTCTATATGAACCTAAAATCGGAATATTATCATTATTTAAAATAATTTTTTTTTGCAAATAAAGTTGTAAAAAATGGCAAAAAATCATGCTTTTTTGTTTTGACTCCTGTAAAAAATTCAATTTTCTATTTTTTTGATAGCATTTAGGTTCATATAGAAGAGAGACATATAATAAAAGTAAATTCCAACCTCGTTTGATTTCAGATGAAAATTGCGGCTCCCAAAATGTACGCAAAATGCTGAGTCTGATTGTGACCTGCAATATGGGGTCGCTAATATCTTCGGTGTTTTTCAAGGAAATTCTTCAAAAATTTTATAGTATATACTTAAATATACGTATAAAATATTCTCAAAGTTGCAATAAATTATATTCGTTTTTAATACTATAAAAAAATTCATGAAAATCATTGAGAAAACGCTGTCCTAACCCTATTTCCCCCCTTAACGATTAGAAAATACGACATTCTTTATAAGCAATGCGCCAATGGATGACACTTTGGGGACGGAGGTTGAATTACCGAAAATTCAAAAAAATCGTACGGTCGAAATAACGAAAGACCAAAAAGTCTAATACGAAATGGACGCAATCCCGTTATTTCGATTATTCGACTTTTGTATCTTTCGTTATTTCGACCGCCACTCTAACAGCCCTTGGTACTTTTCGATTGTCTCATTTTTTCCAAAGTCCCATTGAATTCGTACAAAATTTTTTTATCCAAATCCCATGTGAACCCTAAAATTTGTCATCGTTGATTATTTTTCTATCTTCGAGGATAATAAAGTCGCGAACGTTCGATTACAAAATACGAATCACCATCGTAATTATGTCTATCGCGAACGTGGTGTGATTTGATTTTAATGTTGCGAGGAAAAGGAGCAAAATATCGTACTTGCACAGGGATAATTATTGCCATTAACTGCACGAGAGAGATGCAGTCCGCCTTTTACTGTCTTCGAAGGGCAAGAATAAGGAACACGTTCTGTATACATATATGTATATTGTACTTCAAACCCATCTCTCGCTTCTCTTCACTCTCGCAATTCCTTCGTTTTCTCTCTCGCTCGCGCACTTTTTTTTTTGTTTTATTTTTTTTATCATTAAACCATTGGAAGTACAACCAAGGATATTGCGGAGAGACCGGGGCGCGAGGCGTCCGGTTTTGTCCGTAATCCCGTGTAAACAGGATCCTCGTTTACCGCGCCAACTGGACGCGGCAATCCAGAGGTATGAAGAGAAGTTTCTCTTCCATCGCGCGGAACGCTGAAGAACGCGACGAGTTCGCGATCTTCTTCTTCTTCTTCCAATGCTTCTTCTCATCTTAAAGCTTGTACTTCGTTTCTTGTTATTTTCCACTCGCGCCTCTCTCTTTCTCTCTTTCTCTCCTTATTTGTATATATATATCGTCGTCAAGGAGCACCCAACGAGAATGTACGTGGTGAATGACGAGGTTTCCTTCACCTCACAAAACTCCTGCTATTATTTCGCATTACAATTCGGAGAATTTATTCGCGAGAGCCTCGAAACGCAAGAGTAAAATTGCCAATTTTCAGATTGGTTGTTTATTGCGAAAAAAAAAAAAAAAACAAAGAAATACATTTCTCAATATCAATGACCGATCAAAAAGAGTATTTACGAATTTCTTGTCACGAGGGTAAATTTACACTCTCCAAGTAACCCTATGGACAATCGAATTGGTTATCACTAAACGTTAGGAGTACGATGACGATCGATAAATCTTTTTCAAGTTAAGGGGAGATATACACCTAGCATGGTCGAAAAAATCGATTTTTTTTTAATTCTCTTGAAGCTTGAGGTCTCAAGGATATCTAGTGAAAATTGCAAGTCAATATCTCGATAAATAACGAAGTTACAGCTGAGAGAGTGAACCGCCTCCGAGAGCGCGCCGGATT
This sequence comes from Oxytorus armatus, assembly GCA_958009045.1. Lineage (NCBI taxonomy): Eukaryota > Metazoa > Arthropoda > Insecta > Hymenoptera > Ichneumonidae > Oxytorus > Oxytorus armatus. Next base: position 8,284,677 of record OY253754.1, on the reverse strand, counting down.
TCGTCTGTGAATGAATATTCTGGGAAAAATGGATAACAGATATAGGGGTTCTCGGAAAGCTCATCGATCCGGATCTTTTCGCAAAGATCGAAGTAAAAAGAAAAAACTGGCTAAAAATCGGCATACTGCCGAAAAACTGGAGCTTTCCGACGAGAATATCAGTTCCAGTGCCAAAAGATTCCATGTAAGTTGACAAATTTCATGACTTATTCATTCCCAAATTTTTAAACGCGTTTTTCTCAAAACCACGTTTTTCAAATCGGTACCGAAAATTTCTCGAAAACCAATGAACCGATTACCTTGAAATTTGTTGTGGTTATTGTATACATCATTATCTAGTACTTGCCATAGGATTTTTTTTTTTGGGTTGCTTAGTTTTTGTTTTACAGGCAAAATAATAACTAACTTTTAGGCGAAAAATCGCTATCTTATGTTCAAACGTCCGCCATTTTGTCATAAATCGATATTTTCAAAATTGGCTATGACAAGTACTAGATTTTAGTATCTAATTTAATAAGCTTTTTGGTTTATTTGTTTCAGATGATTTTTTGAAGAAACGCCAGTTGGTACCGTTTACCCAGATTTTTTTACGGCGCTCCGAAGATTACACAACAACCTCGTCAATTTTTAATTTTCTTTAATAAAAAAAATTGAACATATTTCTGAATGTGTATACTTTTAGATAGAAAATCTCCCAATCCGACATTTCACATAGTTTTCCTTAAGAAAATTCTCAAAAATGATCCTTTTTTTTTTGCGGTTCCTAGGTGTATATCTCCCCTTAAGGGGGATAGTAGTTGTTGAATTTATTCATAGATTACGATTTATTGCATGTTATCACATTGATATTCCTATAGGAACGAAAAACGTCAATCTCGTCTCATCCCCCGTCACGTCAAGGTTTAAGAAATGCCATGACTTACACCACTAACTTCAAAAGGGATCCACTAACTTCACCATTACGGTCGAGTAAAAAAGGATTCTTCTGCATACTCCGTACATTTTCTAATTTGCTTCGAAGGGATGATGTAAATTGCGATTTAGGGTACGTTCGAAAAATCATTGCAAGATTATCATGAAATGGAGAGTGGTATCAACAAAAAAGAAAGCCTTCATCGTCTTGTCCCGAATCAAAATGAGCTTGATGACATTCCTTCGGTCTCTCCGCACCCCAGAGACAGGAGAACGATCGACGAACCCCGAAATATAATGACAAAACGAATATGGTCCGCGTTTCTCTGCGGGCGATCCCACCTTTTCGTTCGTTGCGACGAAAATTTTCGGTGGTTCGCCTATGTGACCGATTTTTCGGTCGCTCGGAGCGTCCGACGTCGCTCTCGTTTGACGAAAGAGAAGGACACGTGAGAAGCAGGGGGAGGGGGTGGGGAGAAAAAAAAAGAAGCACCAGAGGGAGATATATACTTCTCGTGATATGGAATTTCTGGGTTCTGGCGAGAGGGCAGACGAAACGAGGCGAGGGGGAGAGGGGATCAAACGGGAAAAGACGTGGCAAAAGACGCGCGGGTCGGTTATTCCGCTACTGTAGAAACGAGGATGAAGAAGAAGAAGAAGAAGGAAGAAAGATCGAGAAAGGAAGGAAGGAGGCGCATCCAACGCGGACATTCGTCACACGACATCAAACGCGGCTGCCGCCCGTCGGCTGAGAGCCCGTATTGCCGACCGACTCTAAAGACTCCGGTCGATCAGCAGAGCAACAGCAGAGCGCGCAAAGCACCCAGAAAAGCTCAGCGCCAACTCTATACCCGTGGTGGATCGTACCTCGGCAATGGAAGATACTAAAGGGTTGGAAGTGAAGAAAAAAAAATGTGGAGAGGTCCTCGATCAGGGAGAGAGAGAGAGAGCTAAAAAAAAAAGAAAAGAAAAGGAAACAACGACTATTCTGGATCATTTGCTGGTGGACCGAAAAGTAGAAGACTATAACGAAATTAGCTGTTTATCGGACATTCTTGAAGAGGGACACCAAAGTGATTCGGCTCGAGATTGAATAAAAATACCGCGATCCCTCCCGTTGCCGCAATGACAAATTCTTGCATTTCGCGAAATATCCATTTCGGCACGTTCAGCCCAAGCGTGTCCAAGCACGAAATTACAAAAACTGCTTTGACTCTCCCGGCGAACAAAGTATACACCGCGTGTTACTTGAAGTAAGCACTTTTTAACCGACACCCCATTCGCCAGAATAGAAAAGAATTTTTTATGTGACATCATGCATTTAGCGCCTTAAAATTTACCCAATTTTTTTGTCTCGAAAAAATGGCTCGAGGACAATTTGCGGGACACCTTACACTGACTATGTGCCAAATTCCAAGTCGACAGGTTAAGGGGGGCAATAGGGTTAGAGGGTTCAAAAAATCGATTGTTTTTTTTATTTCATAAATTGTTAGTAAAACTATTGAAAAATGTTCCCAAAATTTTAAATGAAAATTCCGACTCGTTCTATTGTTATAAGCGATTAAGGGGGGAAATAGGGTTAGGACAGCGTTTTCTCAATGATTTTCATGAATTTTTTTATAGTATAAAAAATGAATATAATTTATTGAAACTTTGAGAATATGTTATACATATATTAAAACACCGAAAAAATGTATGACTGCCTTGACTTTGTTTTTCTTGGTACTATTTTTTCAAACGCGTTTTTCTGAAAACGACTTTTTTTTAACTTGCGTACACGCTAGTTTGGAAAGTTTGAAACCAATCGTTTTGAAAATTGGCAGTTACTTTCTTCATGGTAGGGCTTTTACTTTCATCCGGGTTAGCCGGATACCCGAAAGTATCCGGGTATCCGGGAAATCGGATCCAACACTTCAGATTCGAATACCCGAATATCCGGGTATTCGAGTACCCGAGTATCCGGGTATCCGGATATCCGAATAATCACGCATCCGGGTAACCGGGTAATAACGAATAATGTCGGGTAATTACCCGATTTTTCGCGTACAGGCTCAAATAGGACCGCCGGCGTCAAAAAAATAATGATATTGTATTAGTGTGGTCATCAAATAAGCCGAAATATAGGGCGTTAATAGTTACCATTGAAAAAAATTGGAAAATGACTTGTATTAAATTTGCTCTGTTCAAAGAAATTGTGTACTACGGTAAAAATGAAAACTTAGTGTTGACGAATCAGACGTCACGGTTTTCCAATTTATAATAATTATGTAGTTACTCGGGAAAACATTTTACATGTGACTCCCAAAATTTTTTAGAATCTGCTGTTACGATCACAATTCCTTGCCTGCGCATATTAAGAATAGCCGAGATCCGCTTCTTCACATTCTATATTTTCTCTCCAACTCTAAAGTTCATAAAAACTGCACACACGCCCATAAAGCAAATATACATTTCGGAAACTAAAGATATTTATTAAATAATAATAAATCGTGATGAAAAAATAATATTAAAGATGCAAATAATGCAGGTCAATGTTGATTACGTTCTTATGAAATGATCATGTGTTTCGCTAACATTGTATAGAAGATTATGTCATTGCTTTTTTAATCTACACAAGAATGTTTTATTGAAATTGTAGTTTTTGTCGGATGTGAATTACAGTAAAGAAATAGTTTGGTAATAATAGTAAATATGCCTGCAAGATTCTTTCCAAGAATCTTCGTCATAATGATAATCTAATTTGTTTAATATTGATATCAGTCGGTAAAAATAGAAAATGGTCAACTAAATGATCGGACATCAACACCGATATTATCCCGGTTTCTCAATCTTCCGGTAATGATTTATTATTCGTCTTATAAATGTACTTCGGAAACATTGTTCTTGGCAACATCTACGCATGCCTCACAAATTGTGTAAATTGAACAATTTTTTTCAGCATTTTCGGCATCAATTATCGACGGTAGTTGCCCGATATTATCCGTTATTATCCGAGTACCCGGTTACCCGGATACCCCGAAACTATCCGTATACCCGAATCCGTTATTACCCGGATATTATCGAGTTATCGGGATATACGGATTTGAAGCGTCGGATCCGTGAAACCCGAATTATTCGGGTATCCGGATACCCGGAAAAGGTCAAGCTCTACTTCATAGTATTGCGCTCTATATGAACCTAAAATCGGAATAGTATCATTATTTAAAATAATTTTTTTTTTGCAAATAAAGTTGTAAAAAATAGCAAAAAATCATGCTTTTTTGTTTTGACCCCTGTAAAAAATTCAATTTTCTATTTTTTTGACAGCATTTAGGTTCATATAGAAGAGAGACATATGATAAAAGTAAATTCCAACCTCGTTTGATTTCAGATGAATATTGCGGCTTCCAGAATGTACGCAAAATGCTGAGTCTTTTTTATTTTATAGTATATACTTAAATTTTATAGTATATAGTATATACCAATTTTATAGTATATACTTAAATATATGTATAAAATATTCTCAAAGTTTCAATAAATTATATTCATTTTTTATACTATAAAAAAATTCATGAAAATCATTGAGAAAACGCTGTCCTAACCCTATTTCCCCTCTTAAACGGTTTAGAAATTGAAGGCTTGGGACGGGACGATAGACGGACGGACGGACAGATAAACTCGAGCCCGGCCACTTTTTCGACACGGATTCGTACCGTTGATGGAAAAAAAGATAATCTTTTCCAAAAAGTTCTTCCACGAGTTTACTAGAATTTTCCGCGTGCACGTCGACGCGCTAAAACTCGTTAATTTGTCACGATTCATTCGGCTCGCGATGGCACGAGTCATGGAAAACTCGTCGTCAAAGAGTGCATCCGTGATCTTGAGATGTCAACGGAGAGTGCATAAGCCAGATATATATATATATATATATATATATATATATATATTAGTTAACGGGTGTCTCGTCGTGGAGCATTCTCTCTGCTTCCTCTCACTCTCTCTCTCTCTCTCTCTCTTGGAGGCTGCCATAAAATCATTCGACTGTGAAGCCGTGGAATGTGTCGACAGAGTCTCTCGGTGCAATGTTGAAATTATATGGTGACTTTGCCCGTTCTCCCCGCCATCCATCGTGTTTTCGTAAGACTTTCCGGTCTCAGCTAAAAAATCTCGTAATATCAATTGAGAGTGTTACAAAATAGCGAAATAAAAGGGGCACGCAATGTTAATCGCGAGATGAATAATTCTGCGAAGGTACGAAAACGATTGTGGAATTGAGAAGCCAATATTTTTGGGAAACGTGAGTTTCCGGTGATTATCGAAAGTGTCCGGAATCCTAAATACAGCCATCCACCAAAGGGACTTAATCCCGAAGAGTCGAGAACTCGCTAAGATCTTGCCTAATGTGCAAAAGGCACCCGGTTCCCTTTTCCACGGTTATCTTACAAACTTGCCTGCCCCCCCCCCTTCCTCCCTGCCGCGAGAACTCTCACGAGCACCATCCCGCCCCCCCAACCCCTTGACTCCTTTCTCTTACGACCATTGTTCCCCGATCCTTTGGGGCAAACATTTTGCTAACAGCCGGGCGTTGGAAAACAAGATCTTAAATCTAAATTGCGAAACGTTTGTCAAGACGCGCGCCCAAATCTGTGAGCTTTATTATTCCAGGGATAAGCAACACCGAATCCCTTGTCTCGCGGTATCCTTTGGAATAATTACTGGGAGACCCGTGTTAGGGGAAGAAGCCGGGCAATGGCAATCATCTAAGAACTTGAATGATCCTCGGACAATTCTCGGTATTCGAATATCCCCGGCCGGTAAATGATTTGGCAAGTTTTCTTTGTAGGATTGAACACCCAGTGTGGTAATTTTTTTTCGAACCATTAGTTCGTATCGAGAAATACTTCAAATGGTATTGATGTTTTTACATACCCCTCCCAATTATTCCCTCCTGTCACTCCCTACCAGCGCTACGATAACATAATCTAAATTCCGTAGCATCCGCAGCTGCTTTTTCGCTGCACTGTATCGCATTCGCCGTGGGCACGGGGAAACTGCGGAAAACCCGTGCCGATACGGACGGCTTTCATTCTTCACTGAATTTCGGTTGTATTACCATCGGTAAATCAGAAAAACTGCCTACTGTCCGGTAGTTGGCGTGCAAATCAATGCACTGCAATTAAGCGGTCACCCATTCCAGTACTGACCGCGACAAATACTGCTTAACATGGGAGATCGCCGAAGCCGCGCACCGACCCGCTACTGTCGGTTACCGATATCGATGTATTACAAAATTATTTAAAGGGGGGTAATAGGGTTAGACGGTTCAAAAAATAGATTTTTTTTATTTCATAAATTGTTAGTAAAACTATTGAAAAATATGTTCCCAAAATTTTAAATGAAAATTCCGACTCGTTCTATTGTTATAAGCCATTAAAGTGAGTAGCTCTCCTTCAGGCCCCCCTTGGTACTATTTTTTCAAACGCGTTTTTTCTGAAAACGACTTTTTTTAACTTGCGTACACGCTAGCTTGAAAAGTTTGGAACCAATCGTTTTGAAAATTGGCAGTTACTTTCTTCATAGTATTGCGCTCTATATGAACCTAAAATCGGAATATTATCATTATTTAAAATAATTTTTTTTTTGCAAATAAAGTTGTAAAAAATGGCGAAAAATCATGCTTTTTTGTTTCAACCCCTGTAAAAAATTCAATTTTCTATTTTTTTGATAGCATTTAGGTTCATATAGAAGAAAGACATATAATAAAAGTAAATTCCAACCTCGTTTGATTTCAGATGAAAATTGCGGCTTCCAGAATGCACGCAAAATGCTGAGTCTGATTGTGACCTGCAATATGGGGTCGCTAATATCTTCGGTGTTTTTCAAGGAAATTCTTCAAAAATTTTATACTATATACTTAAATATATGTATAAAATATTCTCAAAGTTTCAATAAATTATATTCATTTTTTATACTATAAAAAAATTCATGAAAATCATTGAGAAAACGCTGCCCTAACCCTATTTTCTCCCTTAAGGGGGCATTTGAAAAATATTCAAAGTTCGATTATCGAGAAGAAAACTACAAAATTAAAAGAAAAAATTGTAATTCCAGTTGGCAGGGAACGCCATGAAAAATATGGGAACTATAACGTGTTTTTTTCTTTCTATAGAGAATTATACTGCCATCTCGTGGTACTTATTTTTCGAGTATTAAAAAATTCGATCGTCCGACATTTGAAAAACTAAGTTTCCCGATTTCTAAAACACGATATTCGTGATTTTGTTCCTATACAAGAGTCGAAAAGAAGGAAAGTGTGAACGCACCCTCTGAGTGTAGGTCGCGTTCCAATGGGGCTGCGTTTAAAATATATTAAAAAATTATTTGAGGGGAAACGGGCTCAAAAAGGTCCTTTTCTCACGAATTCTTATTTGCTACTTAATGAATTATTTCAAGATTTGGAGAATGGCATGTTTTTAAGGACACTTTGAAGTTGTATTATAAAAATGTTCAGTGAAAAATAATAATGACTATTAACATACCTTTCTTAAGGGAGGAAATAGGGTTAGACGGTTCAAAAAATCGATTCTTTTTAAATTTCATAAATTGTTAGTAAAACTATTGAAGAATATGTTCCCAAAATTTTTAATGAAAATTCCGACTCGTTCTATTGTTATAAGCCATTAAAGTGAGTAGCTCTCCTTCAGGCCCCGAGCGCGCCACGTGTTTCAAACGCGTTTTTCTGAAAACGACTTTTTTTGAACTTGCGTACACGCTAGCTTGAAAAGTTTTCAACCAATCGTTTTGAAAATTGGCAGTTACTTTCTTCATAGTATTGCGCTCTATATGAACCTAAAATCGGAATATTATCATTATTTGAAATAATTTTTTTTTTTTTCAAATAAAGTTGTAAAAAATGGCAAAAAATCATGCTTTTTTGTTTTGACCCCTGTAAAAAATTCAATTTTCTATTTTTTTGATAGCATTCAGGTTCATATAGAAGAGACACATAATAAAAGTAAATTCCAACCTCGTTTGATTTCAGATGAAAATTGCGGCTTCCAAAATGTACGCAAAATGCTGAGTCTGATTGTGACCAGCAATATGGGGTCGCTAATATCTTCGGTGTTTTTCAAGGAAATTCTTCAAAAATTTTATAGTATATACTTAAGTATATGTATAAAATATTCTCAAAGTTTCAATAAATTATATTAATTTTTTATGCTATAAAAAAATGCATGAAAATCATTGAGAAAACGCTGTCCTAACCCCATTTCCCCCCTTGAAACATAGAATTCTCCCGATCCTGAAATGATTCATTAAGTAGCAAACGAAAATTCGTGAAAAAGTAATAAACATACTTCGTTGAATCAATATCGGGACGAGTGATGAAAGTGGTCACATAATTCGGGAAAAACTTCACGGTCGTGTTGTTTGTTGGTCGTGACGGTGCGCGACTCGTTGTTATATGGACTCGCGGCTCCATTAACTCTTAGCGCGTTTATCATCAACAATTTTTTTTTATCGTCGTCGACGTAGCGGTTCGTGAACGGTAGCGGTATTTATTTTTTAAATAACTTCGCGGGATAGCGAACAATCGGCTTCGAAGCTCGTTCTCTCGGTGACTAAGAGCCGACATGCTCTGTCGCTTTCGCTCCTCACGTAAACGAGATTTGTGCAATATCCCCGATGAACTTACGGCACAAATTACACGCACCAAGGGAACCGAATAACATCCGTAGAATTTACATAATCGATTTGCTTATAATTTTTACGTTCTTCTATTTTTTTTTCGGCCTTTTTTCGCAGCGTTCTCGCACAGCCACAAAAATAGAGCGCAGCATTATCCGAGTCTTGTTGCAGTTTTTTTTTTCAACAAGCTCGAAATACGTCGTAATGGTCAAACCGCAGTAAAATTTATGGCCAAAATAACACATTTCAACGTTTGCTAAATTCCCGACAAAAAAAGAATGTGAAACAAACCCCGACTGTTATGTTTGGGCTTTTAGCACATTTCGATCTGCAGTTCGACCGAACTGCCAATTCGATAAATGAAAAATTCCGTTTGGTAATGCAAGAAATGTGAAAAATAAAAATAAAAAAAATTCTCTTTGCGTAACCGGCTGATAAATAAATGAATAATCGTGTCGTGACTCACCTTAAGCGTGAGGAGGGCGCCAGGAAAAATGCCGAGGGACGCTAGACTCTGGCTATGATCGGTAAGTTCGTGCTCACCGAGCATCAAATGTTGATCATAAGGACCAGCTCCACAAAGTGGCATTGTCTGTGAAAATAATGGATAAAACAAAAATGAAAATTTACGTTCAACAACATGGTGTCACTATGGCAAAATCATGAAAATCATTAGAGAGCAATTTTTGGACGTTACAATTGAAAGAGTTAACGTTACTTCTGTAAGTGTGCTTACAGATGGCGCCAGCGACTAGCAACTTTTTTTTTCTTCTTCAAATAATTACCGATAGGGATTTATGCGCAGTTGGCGTACGGCTTCGGCGATTTCCAAAGTCAAGCAGCGATGTTTGGGTCCTTTACTTTGACGGTTGACACGCTTAGCCGTGCGCCGGCTGGCGCATTCAATCGCTGAGCGGGGGAGGTTATTAATCTAATCAATTTGGTGTTTACATTGAGTTTACTCGCGTCAGTATCAAAGAGTTAGTTAAGGTAGTAGTCTGCTAACTTAAGCCGATGTTCATGTCGTTTTTGGAGAGCGTTTTCTTGTAGGAAAATAAAAATGAATCGTTTTGGATATTTAGGATGTTTTTATTTACATATTAAAGATACAAAAAAAATTTTGTTTGAAAAAATTTAATAGTTTATTATTATTATTATTATTGATCGAAATTGGCACCTCGAAAAAAAAGCGCGTGGGTGGCCCCGGTGATTTTGGCTCTTGATGTTATGTGAAATCAAAAATTCTTGATAATTCTTAATCTATAGACATGTCATTCTGGTCGGAACTACTGAAGTTAAATTTCGTGGATAAATAACAAAATGGCGGACTTTGGAAAAAAAAACTTTTTCCACCATTTTGTTATTTATCCATGAAATTTAACTTCAGTAGTTCCGACCAGAATGACATGTCTATAGATTAAGAATTATCAAGAATTTTTTATTTCAGATAACATCAAGAGCCAAAATCACCGGGGCCACCCACGCGCTTTTTTTTCGAGGTGCCAACTTCGATCAATAATAATAATAGTAATAAACTATTAAAGTTTTTCAAAAAAATTTTTTTTTGCATCTTTAATATGTAAATAAAAACATCCTAAATATCCAAAACGATTCATTTTTATTTTCCTACAAAAAAAACGCCCTCCAAAAAAGACATGAAAATCGGCTTAACTTACCAGACTACTGCCTTAAAATATGAACGTCTCTATCGTTACCGGTTTTTCGTACTTTCCCTTGTGCCCTCGTGCAAATGCGATTACAAGTGGGGATGTAAAACGGTTTGCGACGCAATAGGAGAGGGAGGGGGATGAACGGGAGAAAATAACTCATCAAAACGGTGCAAAAAAATGGAAGGATGGATTCTCAATTCCCTCAAGGCTTTTTATTTTCTCTAATAGTAATTTGAAAAAGGAAAACAAATTTTCAAATAATTCTTTGCATTTGTATTTTTTGCTCACTCATTAGAGTTAAAAAATCAGTCACCGGAAGGCAGGAGCAACGGGAACGAGTTAACGCGATATTAAAAATTCACGAAGACACACACCCTTCAAAATAATTATTCCCATTTCAAATTATCCGTATTAGAAATAAGAATATTTAATTTACAAAAAAAACCCGTACTACGTTTCTGTTCAATTGCAAACACGAAAAAGAACTTTCGTCCTTTCAATTCCCACGGCAATTAATTTCCCACGTTTTCTCATCTCGTTTTTTTTCCCCGTTCCTCGAAGCCTAGTATATGATAAGCCAGTAAGCGATCTCGGGGAGAGAAAGAAGTATATAAAAAAATTAAATGAAAGAGAAAAAAAACAGAAAATTGGTGATAAACGAAGCCTCGGGGGTTTTCACGACTGTTTGTTTAAAACAAAACGAAAAAAATAAAGAAAAAAAATTGCGTAACAACCAACGAATGAGTGTAACGGAAAAGAAATAATGTTGAAGATGAACGAGGGGTAGAAAATAAAGAGAGCGAAAGGAAGAAGAAAAAAAAAATAAGACGCAGGCTTCGAATTTCTGGTACGGCAAAACGGAGAGAAAGGAGAGAGCGGAGAACATGCGCGTCTGGTAATTGCTTAATTTGTGGAAGCGCAGAGTTTTGCCGGTGTGAGTTTGTGCAAGTTACTCGAGTGTGACTCGTATAAGCCCTGGTTGTTTGCCCTCTCTTTCTCTCACGCGTCTCTGGATACACACGTCTCGACGAGGATGTAAAAGAGTGTTCAATCCTGGCCATTTCATCCCCGTTGTATGCTGTATACATGTGTCGGGCGCAAAACGGTATTCAGTTTCGTTTTACGAGCGAGAAACGAACGCCGAGAGGCGTAAGTACATTTACCACGGGGAACAAGCCGAAGAATAATAATAAAAGAGAAATACATTCGTGTTTGTTTGTGTGTGTGTATGAGTATAATGTACACGAGGTAAAGTGGGCGTTTTGCACGGACTAAGGGAAAACAGGAACGGCCGAAAGTTCTGCCTCCGGAGCTCCTTAGAAATTAGACACACGAGTCCCGATATTCTGCATACATTTGCGAAATTCCATTCTTCCGTTAAGGTAGTAGTCTGGTAACTTAAGCCGATTCTCATGTCTTTTTTGGAGGGCGTTTTTTTGTAGGAAAATAAAAATGAATCGTTTTGGATATTTAGGATGTTTTTATTCACATATTAAAGATACAAAAAAAAAAAATTTTTTTAAATTTAATAGTTTATTATTATTATTATTGATCGAAGTTGAGACCTCAAAGTTGACAGCCCGGGTCCTAACTTTTTTTCTACCGAACCGATTGCTTTCAAATTTTAACAGGCTACTCTACACACTTATAGTTCTCGTCGGAAATACCGAGAAATTTTTTCACCCCTAACTTTTTATTTTACAACCCCTTCTTTGGAAAATAAAAGGACTTTTTTTTTCCAAAGTCCGCCATTTTGTTATTTATCCATGAAATTTAACTTCAGTAGTTCCGACCAGAATGACATGTCTATAGATTAAGAATTATCAAGAATTTTTGATTTCAGATAACATCAAGAGCCAAAATCATCGGGGCCACCCACGCGCTTTTTTTTCGAGGTGCCAACTTCGATCAATAATAATAATAATAATAAACTATTAAATTTTTTCAAACAAATTTTTTTTTGTATCTTTAATATGTAAATAAAAACATCCTAAATATCCAAAACGATTCATTTTTATTTTCCTACAAAAAAACGCCCTCCAAAAAAGACATAAAAATCGGCTTGAGTTACCAGACTACTACCTTAATAATACATAAGTTCACAAATATATGGACCACACCATGACAAGTCAGCCACCACCTAATGAAACAGTTATTTCGCCAATGAATAAAGTTGCAAGATGAAAAGTATGGGAACTAGAACGTATTTTTTTTTCTTTTTATAAAGAATTGTACTGCCATCTTGTGGTATTCATTTTTCGAGTAAGAAAATCGATCGTTTGACATTTGAAAAACTAAGTTTTCCCAATTTCTAAAACACGATATTCGTGACTTTGTTCCTATAGAAGACTCGAAAATAAGGAAAGTGTGAACGCACCCTCTGGCGGTAGGTCGCAGTCCATCGGTGCTGCGTTCAAAATATAATGACGATATTCCGACGAAATATCTCGGAAATCCGATCTCGAGACAATTTTCCGCGGCGAAATAACGCTTGGAAAAAAATTCAAAGTTCGATTATCGAGCAAGAAAATATAAAAGTTAAAAACGAAGTAAAAATAAACCAGAGAGGGGCGTTTCAGAGTAATAATGTTCTTGGCCATAGTTGACCGGGACAGTGAAATAAGTAGTCGTCTCTCGTTCCAAGTGTTTCACGGCGCGAACTCCGATATTAAAAGAAAAGGAAAAAAAATCTAAGGATAGACAGAGGGAGTTATAGCGTACAACGGGACATAATATGCATATATGGGCATGCATGTAAGATGGAACGAAAAATTGTATGGAAAAGATCAGAGAGGGGTGTGCGTATACGAGAAGGTACACACACTTATATATATAAATAAATTGGTGAGGTCGTAGAATATAGAGGCCAACAGAAGAGAAAAAGAGAGAGAGAGAGAGAAGAGAGTGTTCCGTAGAGTGAAGTGGACCCGGTTGGAAGAGGCCTGTTATTAGCCCCTGAGGTTTATGCTCTTTCGGGTTTTTGTCGATGAGATAGAAGGAGGTGGTTGGTTATAGAGGCCACCGGTTTGCTATGCGTGTAACTCGCTCTTTCGTATATCCCAGCGCTTTGAAGAATGGTGATTCCGGCCGGGGGCCCACATGAGATACCTCGCGCAATATAAATACGCTTAATAGTTTAAGCACACTCCCAAAGATGTCGAGATACTCGGACAAAAGAGAAAGAGAAAGAACTTGCATATACAAATACATATAGATGTATATATTTGGGCGATTTTTTTTTTGACTATTTTTTTTTTTCAGTCCCCACCCGAAATTTCGTTGGATATGTCGAAAAATAAATTCCCTGAAAGTTACAACCCTTCATATTAATTCTAAGTACTTTCCCAAAGCGTGAGAAGATTTTCCATCTAAAATACACGTAAATCGGTTTTTTTTTTTTTTTTTTTTAAATTTCTATAACTCAGCCGCATTTTATGCTATCATATTGTTCTTGGTTTCGTTTTACTCAGAATAAAACAATCTAAAAAAGTGCCTTTTGCGGCGAAAGTGTAAATTGTACTGGTGAGTTGGTACGGATCACTGAAGTTGATTTTTACCTAAAATGCTCGTTTTTTTGCTGTTATCTCCGAAACAATTAACTTCACGAAAAAAATGTTAACGAAAAATTTGTTGGAAATTCAATTTCCTATAAAAAAAGTCCTATCGACCCAATTACTTAGATTAATATTTCTTGAGATATTTAACTTTTTTATTTTTATTTTTTTTATTATTTAATATTTCATATTTTATAAATTTTATACTACTCATAAGTTAAAGTTCATTATCTCAAGAAATATTAATCTAAGCAATTCGGTCGATAGGACCTTTTTTGTACGAAATTAAATTTCCCACAAATTTTTCATTCACATTTTTTTTGTAAAGTTAATTGTTTCGGAGATAACAGCAAAAAAACGAGAATTTTGGGTAAAAATCAACTTCAGTGACCCGTACCAACCCACTAGTACAATTTACACTTTCGCCGCAAAAGGCACTTTTTTAGATTTTTTTATTCTGAGTAAATTGAAACCAAGAACAATACGATAGCATAAAATGCGGCTGAGTTATAGAAATTTGAAAAATAAAATAAAATTCGATTTACGTGTATTTTAGATGGAAAATCTTCTCACGCTTTGGGAAAGTACTTAGAATTAATATTAAGGGCTGTAACTTTCAGGGAATTTCTATTTCGACATATCCAACCGAATTTCGGGTCGGGACTGAAAAAAAAAATAGTCGAAAAAAAATCGCCCTAGTATACGAGGGGGGACCCAAAAAAAACGGAAATTACGTCATAATTTTTTTATTTTTTAATATTTTTACACCAAATTTTGATCACCTTCAAAGTATTCTCCTTTGACCACAACGCACCCCTGCAAACGATCCTTCCAATGTTCAAAACATTTTTTAAATTCACTTATCGGGATGTTCTTTAGGCCTTCCAGCGATTTTTGTTTTACCTCCTCCACAGTGGCAAAACGCTTCATTGCTGCTTTGTTTCGGGGTCGTATCCATAGCACCGCGATTCATCACCAGTTATCACCTTGGAAAAAAGTTCGGGGTCCTCTTCGAGCTGATTTTGAAGTTCAAAACATGCCTGAAGTCGACGCTCCCTTTGCTCGTCTGTGAGAAGGCGAGGGACAAATTTGGCTGCAATTGTGCTCATGTGCAAATCTTTGTATAAAATCCTCTTAATTGAACTCCATGATATCCCAGACATCTCACAGAGTTGATCAATGGTTCGGCGACGGTCTTCATGAATGAGAGCATTGATTTTGTCGACGTTTTCGTCACTTCTTGACGTTGAGGGGCGTCCTGAACAGGGTTGGTCTTCAATTGACATTTCTCCATTTTTAAAACGTGAAAACCACTCGTCGACTCTGGTTTTACTTAGGGCAGCATCTCCATAAGCAGTCTCAAGCTTTACAGTAGTTTCCGCGGCCGATTTCCCCAACAGGAAACAAAATTGCACAGCCGCGCGTTGCTCTCGACAAACGGCCATCACGTTTTCGCCGAAATGGAAAAAGCTGTTGCACTACAAAAATTCCCACGGACGAACCGATGCACTCACGGCGACAGAACTTAGCACACTAACTCAGGAGACGTGTCCCCAACGGACACCTGGTCGAGCAATGGGTTCCCCCACTCTCCCTCCCCGCCGCAGCGCAATTACCGTTTTTTTGGGTCCCCCCCTCGTATATGTACCAATATTTATAGTTATATACTGTAGTGTCAGTTGAGTAGCTCTCGAACGTCATGTATGCTAATCAGCGATAACTTGAAGGGTAGTTCCTACTTATTTCCCAAATCAGGAAAAAATGCCGGTGGAAAAAAATGGCAGGGATAAAAAAGGCCGAGGGAAAAATGTCCGCCAAAAAAGAGGCCAAAGAAAATAAAGCCGATGGAAGAAATAGCCGGGATAAGAAAGGCCGAAGGACAAAATGGCCACGGACAAAAAGGCCGATGGAAAAAATGGACTTTCCTTTGTTCTTTTGAATGTTGTGAGCTTTGTGCGTGTTTTGTTACTTTGTTAGTCGTGTGTTATTAGTGTTTGTCTCAGTTACTCCAACATAAACTATTTTTCGTCTCCATCGGCCTTCTTTTCCTCGACTATTTTTGCCGCGGCGATTTTTTCCTAGATCTCCCCAAATTCATGTGAACGACCGTAAATCCATATAATAAATAAATCAAATAACCTTTCTGACGTTTTGATAATCCGAAGAGTAAATATTTTTTCGTTACAGGACCAATGCCATTATTCGTAAAATTTTTCATTTTCGTTTGTGACATCGTATTGTTAAAGTAGGAATTAATGAGGTTAGATATCTCGCTTCAGATAATAAACGCCTAATTAACAGTTAATTATGGTTAAACGGTTCCGTACGAAAGACTTACCATTACTTTGAGCTCTTTTAAGGTGATGTCCGAGGATACCTTGAGCTCGTGAGAACCTTTGAGTTTCCGTCGTGTTCTCGAGGGCCTCGTCGTCTCCATTTTTGGCCTCTTGGCTGATATCTGTGTGAGAATATTGATTGTAAACAAAAACAGAAAAAAATAACAAAAACGAAATTGGGAGATGCAACTTTTCATTTTATTTTTCAACCGCAATGACGATAATTCGCGAAGGACCGGTGTCTCTTTCTTTTGGGGTCTTATTGAGAATGGATTAAAACGAAAAAATGGACGACTAAACGCTCTTGTAGCAGGGCACTCAAACACGAGGAAGAAGTGCAACGGTTAAAGTAGCAATCACGTAATTACGATTATTATTGTGAAACGGATGAGAGATTGGAAAGGCAATTTTCTAATCATTCAAGCGGCATCAATCTGACGTTCTTCGCGACTTGGTAACATAACGTTAAAGACCGGTTTTTTGGGACTCTTCGAGCAATGACTAGACATTATTTTTATTGTACAAAGCGCGATGCGTTTTATGATTCGAGAGTGCTATAAAACACGAGTCTTGTTTTCGATAAGATTGCCTCCTTTCTTCAAGCATTTGTTTTTTTTTTACCTTCACTCTCGTATTTTGTGCAAAGATCCTTATTTTTTTTCCGAAGTTTTTGCGATCGACGAGTTTACCATTGTTTTGTGGTTCGTAGACTGTATTTTTTTTTTACGTCGTAGATTCCAAATTCTCGACTCACCTTACTATCGGTGTCCGATTTTCCATCCTCACCATCGTCGATGCACTTTATGTATATGGAGGCTTTCTCGTACTTCAGACTCTCGAGTCTCTCCTGTTCGACTCTGGCGAGCATACATACGGCGCAGGGACCTTCGAACAGAGTAGCGGGAAAAAAAACAGGCCGTGAATTAAAATGGCGATAATATATTTGCGAATTTTATGGAATGTCTTAAATATAAGGGTTGAATTGTTAATCACAGTTTTGGGGACATCGAAAAGGGTTTGATAACCCTTAGCAAAAGCTAAGGGTTGTCGAACCCTTTTCGAAACCAGTAACTGCCAATGGCAAAGGCTAATTACTGTACACTTCCAATGCCAATTGAATGGCAAAGTCAAGGGAAAATTTTTAATGGCAGCAAGCTGAATGGAAAGTCAATGGCAAACTCGAATATGGCAATTTATTTCCATACAAACTGAATGGAAAGCCATTGGCAAACTTCAATGGCAGTTGTTTTCCATAGAAACTGAATGGTAATATTACCTTTCAGTTTCATTTTGAATGGTAAATTCGTATGGCATTTCTTTCTTCTTTTATAAAATAGTGTATGTATCGAACTCGGATATATATACTACTAATATTATAAACTTATAATATTATTATCTCTTATTATAATATTGTTATTTCTTTGCATAGATTTAAAAAAATTGCTATAACGATTAAAAGGACGGAATATATATATATATATATATATATATATATATATATTAGGGCGATTTTTTTTTCGAATATTTTTTTTTTCAGTACCCACCCAAAATTTTGTTGGATATGTCGAAAAAGGAATTCCCTGAAAGTTACAGCCCTTAATATTAATTCTAAGTACTTTCCCAAAGCGTGAGAAGATTTTCCATCTAAAATACACGTCAATCGAATTTTTGGAGTTTACTCCTTAAGAAACGATTTACATATATAGACCGCGGTATGAAATTATATGAGGAGTAAAAGCGAGCGTTGACAAAAAGTGAAGTTTTTATGTGCGTTACGCGCAACATATGGGCGCATCTTATACTGGAACGCACATGAGCTCTGCGACAGTATAGCTCTCACGTATCCTCGGGTCTCGGGTATGTATATCTATATGTATTTACCGATCGAATGACACAAAGCGTGCTGTGTTCTCTCGGGAGAATTTTAAGTGTTTTCCGTGATGGTATTAGTAGTGTCCGTGCCTATGTCCTATCTTCTGGCTACGAGTGTGTGGTCACTGTAGAGTGCCCAGTAGAGAGACAACCAGCACGCACTACGCGTCGTTCTTACGAGGAAAATTGCTTCATATTAAAGTATAAAGTTATTGAACGAAAAAAAAAAGGCATAGTGGAAATAATACAAAATTGAGAATAGAGGAAAAATTGAGAGTTAGAAAGAAGAGTGACGTGGAAGTGAATTAAAAGAAAAAGAAGTGAGATAGAAGGAGAAGCACGAGGAGTTTACAAAGGTTATGGAAAAACAAAAAAAAAGAGTGAAAAGTGCTGGGAAGTAGCGACTCGTGCACAGGAGGACGAGAGGATTATCGTTTAGCGATGTCATTCCCGAGTTTGTCACGAACCACGTAAGTTTTTGGTTAATTTTTCTTAATTCCCGAATATTAACACGTTGAGCGCGGCACCGGTCCCTGGGGGCCAGCAGCGAACTTTCCGTTTGCCCGGCGTCGGTTCCAAGGGAAAGCCGCCGGGCATTGGCCGGCGACGGGTATTGGCCGGCGCTCGCTCGTTGCCGGCTGAACAGAATAGACAGCAACTTCGGCCGCCGCGCTGAACGTGTTGATACGAGTGTCGTGTGAGAGACTCGCACGAAACAAAGCGTAGCGCTGATAGCATTACCGTGGGTCTCGGGGCCGAGGATAATATTTTAAAATTCATTTCATATTTAACCCTCTACCAACGAATAAGGCTGCGGCTTTGCCTGGAAGATCTTGTGAATTCGTTGTCGGGATAAATACATTTTTTCGTGAGAGCTTCTCTCTTACGGCTGGAGCCTAACCGACATCGAGCTCTCGAGTATTTTGTGCGTCCATCGTCCACCGCTGGGAATCGGCGTCACAATATAATATATTATTAAAATTGATGTGATTCGACATCTGTATACTGAGATGAAAAATACTTACATCAAGTAAATTTTCTTGACATCAGAATATATATTTTCGATAATTACTGAGAATTTATATTCTTGTCTCAAACTTTTTTTAAATTTATTAATTTTTAATTTGTTAAGTAATCTTTAATTTGTTTAAATAATTTTTTTTATCTCATTCTCAATTCAAATCAAATCATTCTTTTGTTTCGTTATCACTATGAAAATAAATATTGATTTTCTTTTGTCAAGAAATTAGTTTAAAAAAAATTTATCTAAAAAAATGTATTCTAAAAACTTTTTGAGTCAAGAAATTTTTCTCTGGACAATAGTGTTTCTTTTCAGTATACTCCTCAATTTGAATATGCTCGGATTTGTCTGTTCGCAGTTCTGTAACCAGCCCGTCATTAACAGCAGCTCCCAAAAAAATAAAACCTCCGGCAGAGCGGCAGCGAGAGTACCGACAAAAACAGAAAGTACTAAACAATGCTGAGGAGAAAATAAACAATGCGGAGGAGAAAAAAATTAAAAATCCACAAAATAAAATAGAGTATCAGCAACAATACAGGAAAAAAAATGAAAAAAAGCACAAAACATTAATGGAGATAATCCAGCCAAAAAGTCTAAAGCTGATTGGCAGCGAGAATACAGGTTAAGAAAAAGGAACGAACTCAAAGCAGAGTTAAACTCTGATTCTGCTGAAATGATTGCGAGGGCAAGAAGCGGGACCTTCCGGGTACTTGGCACCCGTAACTACGGCACAGTCGTCGCCATTAAGTCCTGATGTAGGACCTATAATTATACAACACCAAGCAGTCATTGAGACCGTAGAATTACCAACTGCAAAACCAAAAAATAAAGCACAAGAGCAACTTAAAAATGTCAGCACAGTTCGAAAATTGAAAAGAGTGCGACAAAACCCAACAGGAGATCATAACGTTGATGAAATTTGCCAGCTTCCGAGCCAACCCATACTGATCTCACATTTGCCGAATGATGGAATGCGACAGATATCAAATCAGTACGTGGAAAATTTAGAATTTGACGAGTTGATGCAACCGCAAGACTATTATAATGGTAATGACAGCGAACATTCAGAGCCAGCCATTGAAAAAAAACACATTGAAAATGAAAATGATGTCAATATGGATGAGGAGTCACTATCTGAAGATAATTCGAGTGATCCATACATCGGCTACCGCTCGTATCAATCAGCGCATAAACTATTCAAAAAGATGTTCGTGCAAAATTCTTTTGGTCACATCTGTAATGTTTGTGATCGCCTGTGGTTTTTGGAAGATTTAAAAAGTGGAACACTTGATGAAGAAAATCTACTTAAACAAATCACGGTATGTTGAAGCTGTGTTTTATAATTTATATTTGTCCGATACCTTACTGATTTTTCATATTTTTCAGACACATACAAACGTTGCTGAAGTCAAGATGTGCAAGACTTGCAATGCCAGTGTTAGAAAAGGCAATATTCCGTCTTTGGCGACCTACAACGGCTTCAAATATTCAAAGAGACCACCGGATTTGCCGGAATTAGACATCATTGCTGAGAGACGCATTTCGCCAAGGCTCCCGTTTATGCAGATACGTAGATTGCGACATTTTAGCGGTCAATTCGCTATAACCGGGCAAATAATTAACGTACCTATCTCGGTTAATAATAAGGAACTGGTCGAAATTGAAAATTTCAATCGCACAACTCAATACAGACGACCAAGCATTAAACGCGGGGGAGGGGTCGGCATCTATCAAAATGTTGGCGATTCGCAACACGACCTGACTGTGTGTGATGATGCTCACTTGAGAAAAAATTGCCACCACGTTAATCAATCCCAGTCTGCTGTTGGAGACATATGCGCCACGAGATGTACTTTGCCTAACGGTAAAGAAATTGTTATGGTCACAGTTTATATTTCAGTCAATCAGAAGGCGTACACAGAAAGGGGTTCAAAAGTATTGAAGAAACGTTATCATGAACTTCCGCTCATACTTTGCGGCGATTTTAATGTTAATTTCGGTAAAGATGATGGATTGCGCTTAGCAGAATTAAAAAAAAAAAGAACTTAATTTAGATTTAGTTTCTGATATAACGCTAGGGACGACTAGATATGGTACAACCATTGATGCGATGTTTTCACGATTCGTGACTCATGTAACTTCCGAAGTTTACGTATCGTATTTTAGTTACCACAAACCTATTATGTTTGTCTGTAATAAAAGTGATATATTTTTATGTTACATGATTTATGTAATACACTTTATCGAATCAATATAAATAAGTATGAATAAAAGTATATACATGCTTTCAGTATTATAAGAGATGCGTTCATTTACCCCCTTTGCCTATTGTATATATTCCAAGACAATCGTTCTTAAGGAGTAAACTCCGATCGCGCGTCGGAGCTGACAGGCACTTTTTTTTTCAAATTTCTATAACTCAGCCGCATTTTATGCTATCATATTGTTCTTGGTTTCGATTTACTCAGAATAAAACAATCTGGAAAAGTGCCTATTGCGGCGAAAGTGTAAATTGTACTGGTGAGTTGGTACGGGTCACTCAAGTTGATTTTTACCCAAAATTCTCGTTTTTTTGCTGTTATCTCCGAAACAATTAACTTTACGAAGAAAATGTAGATGAAAAATTTGTTGGAAATTTAATTTTCTACAAAAAAGGTCCTATCGACCCAATTGCTTAGATTAATATTTCTTGAGATATTGAAATTTAACTTATGAGTAGTATAAAATTTGAAAAAATATGAAATATTAAATAATAAAAAAAATTTGTTAAATAAAGTTCAATATCTCAAGAAATATGAATCTAGAAATATGAATCATTGCTTCAGACGCAATGGAAATTGAAGGCACTGTTGCCAAGGATAAAAACTCCATTGAAAATCGCATTGGTATTGCTATTGGTGCCTATGGGAAATTGAATGGTAAAATTTTGTCATTGGCAAAACTGCCTTGGCATTTTTTCCGATGACAAAAATTCCATTCAAACCCCCAATGGCATTGCTTGTGTCCATGGGAAATGAATGGTAAATTTACCATTCATTTCTCATAAATGACGGCAATGGCAATACCGATGCGATTTTAAATGGACTTTTTAGCCTTGGCAAAACTGCCTTCAATTGCCATTGCGTCCGAAGCAATGGAAATTCAATGGCATTTCTTAATGGCAATAAATGGCAAATATTGTTAAAGGAAGGGTCGGAAATCTTAGGGATGTAAAAAAAATAATCGTGAATTGATATAATGAAAAATCGAGGAAATTGTTGACCACGTCGGGCTCAAGAGTTGAATAATTACCTACAGTTTTAAAACTTCGGAAAAAAGGTCAGTAAGGGTTGGTAAGTGTTGGGAATATTTAAAAAAAAGAATTATGAATTGAAATAACAATAAAAAATTTAGTAAACCGTTGACCATCTCGTATTCAAGGGTTGAATAGTTAAATACAGTTTCGGAGCTTTGGGAAAGGGTCAGCCAGGGCTTCGAAAGTCTTAACATGTATAGTAAATATCGCCTAGCCCAGAGCCTCGAGTGCGGTGATTAATACAGTAATTAATAATATACGGTGACCAGTCGAGAAGAGAGAAGAGAGAGAGAAAGAGAGAGGAGGAGGGAAAATCTGGAATAGGGCTGGTATGCTGTTGTAAGAAGCGTCGCCATTGTTACCGATCGTGCGGACACAGCAAAAAGTGCTTTTTGGCACTCTCAGGAGTGTTACGTCATGTTCAGACAGTTTTCCAAGGGTTGAGAGAGCCCCTCTCATACTTGTAGGAGGGGGTGCTAGATTACCGTGTGGGAAACAAGGACGTATATTCTCTCTCTCTCTCTCTATCCTTCTCATCGTAAACGAGAATGGTAAAGGTCCGAGGGTCGACACACACGCGCCAACGAGAATACCGCACACCATTCACCAAATGAATTCGAATGTCCAACCTGGACTCCTCTAATTACCACCCTTCTCCCGTTCCCTCAGGTCCCGTGATATTATCCTTTCTCGGATAGGACAAACCGATAAGGCGAATATCCGAACGATATCGGTAGAGCAAGGATATACGAGAGATCTAAGCTAATGAGAGGGATGAAAATCCGATTCTCGAGTATCCGTAATCACGCGGCAGGAATGCAAGTGTCATTGGGTAAAATTTCGAAGTCTCGAAAAAAACATTTGACTATTTATACTAATTTAAGGGTTCACATACCCCTGCGCGTGCTGAAAACCGAGTAAGTTTGAAAAATCGTTATAAAGGTCATATGGCGAAACAAAAATTGAATTGTTGATTTCACATTTTTTATTAACTTTTCAACTATAAGAAAATTTTTTTTTTTTAATATTAACATTATTTAAACGCGTTTTTCTCAAAACTATGTTTTTAGACAGTATCAGCACGATAACTCAGTCAATTTCTAATATTTTTTAACTTTTTTGTTTTTAAATCTCGATAATTATGTTCTTTATAGTCTGACGAGAGGTTTTTATAACTTTATAAAAACCTGAGCAAAATGCTGAGTCTGATTGTGACCTGCAATATGGGGTCGCTCATATCTTCGGTGTTTTTCAAGGAAATTCTTCAAAAATCGTATAGTATATACTTAAATATATGTATAATATATTCTCAAAGTTTCAATAAATTATATTCATTTTTTATACTATAAAAAATGTCTTGAAAATCATTGAGAAAACGCTGCCATAACCCTATTTCCCCCCTTAATGGATATTCGTCATTATTTTTTTTGAACAATTACATGGAATTTTTGATTCTTTACAAAAATCCGCTGCGCTTAGTAAACCGTAAAAAATTTAGAAATTTCAAAGCTTCATAACCATCATTCTATCGCTTTAGTCTTATTCTGGGGATGGTGATGGGGTGTATATTGAAGTTAATAGCAATAAAACTTTATCGATATATTGATAATATTAATTATTGATTATTAAGAACTCGTTATTGGTAATGTTATTCGTACAATCATAAAAACCAAAAATGCCCCCCCACACTGTCCGGAAGTAGAATCGAGTCGAGAACTAAGTGAGATACGAGAGATTCCAAATATCACCGAATTGCCCCCCTCAGACTCGCGCGAATTCTGCAACAAACACAACGAGAGGGATAAACTCGTGGGCAACAGCCACGAGTTTTATTGTCGAAATGACACATAATACACGACACCACCGAGAGAATTCCAATGGCCAAGAAATCGTTCGTGTATTTCCCTAAAGTGCCATCCGAGGGCAGTCAAACCATAAAGCGACCGGGGATGCGAAGCCCGCTCGAAAAGCGACGCCGATACTGTGTGCACGAAACGTAGGAATGGGGGGTAGGAAAAAAGAAACAACTTTGTCGTCTTAACCGAGTGTCGAACGATAGACAAAGTTTTTCTTCGTCGTGGAATTTTATTCGAATCTTCTACGGACCGTGTACATCGTACTTTTGTACGGATTCTCCTGGGAAATGCGATCTTTTGTTCTGGTGCATAATATGCAGGAACAAAGTGGCAAAAAAACCGATATAAATACTATCGATCTTTAATAAAGTACGATTATAGTCGTGGACGGTGTTTGCATAAAATCCAATACAAAATTTAAGGGCTCACATACCCCTGAAATTTTCAAAAAATCGATTTTTTTACAGACTTTCATTCTTTGTACTTTGAAGAATTAAAAAAAAAACTTTTAAGAAAATTCCACTCCGTTACAAAGCTATAGCAATAAATGTGACACTAGCCGTAAGCTCACGCTGTACCTACCAGAAACTTTAAACGGGTTTTTCTCGAAACTATGAATTTAGAAAGTGTGAGCACGATAACTCAGTCAATTCTTAATATTTTTAACTTTTTTTGTTATTTTAATGTTCGTAATTATTTTCTCTATAGTCTGACGAGAGGTTTTTTTTAATTTTTTGATTGAACAATTTTTTTACAAATTATTAAACAGTAATTTTTTTTTTAAATTGCATACTAAAGTTTGAATCATTGTAATTTCTTTATTTTAGAAAAAAAAAAAATTTCCCTCCGTCAGACTATTACTACTACATTATTTGACTGGATTCTTTTTTATTTTTGCAGATTGGATCATTTTTGGTGAAGTTATAATGTCGACAAGGAGGCGCCATGGTTTTCGTCAGTAGTCCATTTATACCCGTAAAAACTAATGTTAATATATTTTTTTTAATTTCAGATTTGTTTCCTTATAGTTGAAAAGTTAATAAAAACTGTGAAATCAACAATTAAATTTTTTGTTCGCCATATAACCTTTATAATAATTTTTTTAAATTTACTCGACTTTCTGCGCGCGCAGCGGTATGTGAGGCCTCAAGTTCAATAGTAGGCGGGGATTGAAACTAATAATTCTACCTTTTTGATTGAACGAAACGAAAATAAAAAGTGAAATTACGTTAAACGCTGATTGGAACGTCTTAATTAACGTGATGGCCAATGTTCCCGCTAGGATTTTGTATTTTATACGAGGGGGGACCCAAAAAAAACGGGAATTGCGCTGCGGCGGGGAGGGAGAGTGAGGGAACCCATTGCTCGACCAGCTGTCCGTTGGGGACACGTCTCCTGAGTTAGTGTGCGAAGTTCTGTCGCCGTGAGTGCATCGGTTCGCCCGTGGGAATTTTTGTAGTGAAACAACTTTTTCCATTTCGGCGAAAACGTGATGGCCGATTGTCGAGAGCAACGCGCGGCTGTGAAATTTTGTTTCCTGTTGGGGATATCGGCCGCGGAAACTACTGTAATGCTTAAGACTGCTCATGGAGATGCTGCCCTAAGTAAAACCAGAGTCTACGAGTGGTTTTCACGTTTTAAAAATGGAGAAATGTCAATTGAAGACCAACCCCGTTCAGGACGCCCCTCAACGTCAAGAAGTGACGAAAACGTCGACAAAACCAATGCTCTCATTCATGAAGACCGTCGCCGAACCATTGATCATTTCTGTGAGATGTCTGGGTTATCATGGAGTTCAATTCAGAGGATTTTATCCAAAGATTTGCACATGAGCAGAGTTGTAGCCAAATTTGTCCCTCGCCTTCTCACAGACGAGCAAAGGGAGCGTCGACTTCAGGCATGTTTTGAACTTCAAAATCAGCTCGAAGAGGATCCTGAATTTTTTTCCAAGGTGATTACTTGTGATGGATCGTGGTGCTATGGATACGACCCCGAAACAAAGCAGCAATCAAGCCGGTGGAAGACACCTCGCTCTCCTCGTTCGAAAAAAGCACGCCAAGTGAAGTCAAACATCAAGACAATGCTCATTTCTTTCTACGATTGCAGAGGTGTTGTGCACGCGGAGTTCGTTCCCCCGGGTCAAACTGTCAACCAGAAGTTCTACTTCGAGGTTTTGAAAAGATTGAGGGAGAGTATCCGGAAGAAAAGGGCAGATCTTTGGCGCACAAGTGACTGGCTCCTCCATCATGACAATGCGCCGGCCCACGCCGCTCTCTCCGTAAAGCAGTTTTTGACCAAAAACTGCATGACACCAATTGTCCACCCTGCCCCTACTCACCGGATCCAGCCCCCTGTGATTTATTTTTGTTCCCCAGACTCAAAAGGGACATGAGAGGAAAGCGTTTTGCCACTGTGGCGAAGGTAAAACAAAAATCGCTGGAAGGCCTAAAGAACATCCCGATAAGTGAATTTAAAAAATGTTTTGAACATTGGAAGGATCGTTTGCAGAGGTGCGTTGTGGTCAAAGGAGAATACTTTGAAGGTGATCAAAATTTGGTGTAAAAATATTTAAGAAATAAAGAAATTATGACGAAATTCCCGTTTTTTTTTGGGTCCCCCCTCGTACATACGACAAACGAAACGCACTAGCCAACGTGAATTTGCTTTCTCCTAGAATCGCCGGCTAATTAGGAGCGATAAATCTAAGGTTCTACCCCGGTGACTCGCGTGTCCCTTTCAGTCGCATCCTGTTGAAATACAAGAAGGATCTCCCGACGGTTGGCGAGGAACGCTTCTAGTGGTCAGCGAGCATCGAAAAATCCTCGAGGGAATCCGTCGTGGACGAGGAAGGAACGAAATTTGAAATCATTCGAGGGGCACGGAGGTAACGTGACGGAAAAAAAAATCGTAGAAACCAGAGATAAAAAGGGAACGAGCATGGGAACACAGGATGAAGAGAGAAAAAAGAAACGAAGATGAACGAACGCCGAAAACGAGAGGAATAGAAGAAAAAAACGTAGACAAAAAAAAATGATCTCGTCACGGTTATACGAGGCGGGAATTGTCTCCGACTGATCCGAGAGGCATAGAGAACGATTTTCTTCACAGTCGTATGTCGCTTCTGGCGTTTCTGCTCGTTTCACTGATACGCTACTGCGCGCAGGGGGGATGGTAACGATATATACGAAAGACAGAATTCTTTTGCTCCCTCTCCCTCTCTCTCTCTCTTTCTTTCGTCGTTGATGGAGTCGTGATTAATGCGAGAGAGGATCCTGTCAAAAATTGTCAGAGGTCGCGAACGCCCATTAACTCCCTCTCTCTGCGGACCGGACAAGGGGATGACGAACGGAATGATAAAAAAAAATATACAGCGAAGAGGTGGAAGGGAGGAAAATGTGGATTTTTCATTCATTTCAAGCGATCGTTTCTCCACTCTGACAAGTTGAAAAATAGAATTCACCGGCTATCCACCCGTATTAACCAGTTTATCTTCAAGGGTGGTTCTGCGCCTAAAACAAAATAATTAGAAACAATATAAGCCGGATAAAAAGAAATTCTCATTTCCCTTTGCACTGATCCTTCTTTGTTTTTAATACAATTCTTAATAAACGATAAACGAAAAAAAAACAGAAACTTCCGGTTCGTTGTTCGTCAAAGGTCTTCGATCAAAATCTTAACTGCGTTAGCGAGAAGACTAATCTGTCTTCGACACATGCACCGTATACGAGTATAGCACGTTGGAGGAGCCGCGTGTCTCAGAGTTTCGTTCCCAAAGCCCCATTACGGAGTCACTCGGTGAATATTAAGGATTGATGTTTGGCGAATATTTCATTTTTTTTTTACGATCTCCTATCACGAAGAGATCGTGAAACATCGAGAATGGTTGAAGAAAAAAAAACGTTAAACAATCGTTTTTTTTTTCTAAAGTGAATTTGAGAAGCAACGAAAATCCCTGTTAATTGTTTTGTGCATTAAGGCGAGAAATAGGGTTAGACGGTTCAAAAAATCGGGTTTTTTTTATTTCATAAATTGTTAGTAAACTATTGAAGAATATGTTCCCAAAATTTTAAATGAAAATTCCTACTCGTTCTATTGTTATAAGCCATTCAAGTGAGTAGCTCTCCTTCAGGCCCCGAGCGCGCCACGTGTTTCAAACGCGTTTTTCTGAAAACGACTTTTTTTTAACTTGCGTACACGCTAGTTTGAAAAGTTTTCAACCAATCGTTTTGAAAATTGGCAGTTACTTTCTTCACAGTATTGCGCTCTATATGAACCTAAAATCGGAATATTATCATTATTTAAAATAATTTTTTTTTTGCAAATAAAGTTGTAAAAAATGGCAAAAATCGTGTTTTTTTGTTTTGACCCCTGTAAAAAATTCAATTTTCTATTTCTTTGATAGCATTTAGGTTGATATGGAAGAGAGACATATAATAAAAGTAAATTCCAACCTCGTTTGATTTCAGATGAAAATTGCGGCTTCCAGAATGTACGCAAAATGCTAAGTCTGATTGTGACCTGCAATATGGGGTCGCTAATATCTTCGGTGTTTTTCAAGGAAATTGTTCAAAAATTTTATAGTATATACTGAAATATATCTATAAAATATTCTCAAAGTTTCAATAAATTATATTCATTTTTTATACTATAAAAAAAATTCATGAAAATCATTGAGAAAACGCTGTCCTAACCCTATTTCCCCGCTTAAGAACATCCGCTGCAGACTAGAAACTCATTACTTTCGTTCGGCGTCCCTGAGTTTGTTACGGACAATTTTTTTCCTCACCACCCATTTCGTAATCAGAAGCCAGAGAGGTAAAATGTCGAAAATAATTAACGCAAATCTGATTGTCACGATCTTTGACCCAAGTCAAACGATGTAAGACGCGAAATTCTCAAGTGGATTATGCCAACGTTGTATAATGCAACCGGAAGTGTTCTTCCTCCGTTAGTTAGTTGGTCCCGTGAGTTACCGGCAAAGATTCGACTAACGAACGTCTTGGGCGGGAGGGTTAACCACAACAAAGTCAAACGGGAGGTGGGGGAGTTGAAAGGGGGCAAGGGGGTGGTAAATATTTTAATCCTCTCAGGAGTCTTAATGCCACTGGGGAATGATGTATTATTAAGGAGGACACACCCCACTGTAAACGGGCTCAAAAAAGGTCCTTTTTCACGAATTTTCGATTGCTACTTAATGAATTATTTCAGGATTGGGAGAATGATATGTTTTTAAGGGCACTTTGAAGTTGTTTTATAAAAAGTTTCGATAAAAAATAATCAAAATTATGACAGTTATAATTTTTATACAAATTTTCCGTAAAAATGTTTCTTTCAACGGCAGAATCCCTGTCTCAGGCACGATTCGTCTGAAAAATAAAACAAAAATATTTTCTTAATCTGCATAAATGTCGTTTTCTTTAAACAGAGCCGTTTTTTTTTTTTAATTAATTTTTCTCAAAATGGCGACATGTTAGAAAAAAAAAATTCCTTCAACGACTCTGCTCAACGAAAACTACATTTATGCGGATTAAGAAAATATTTTTGTTTTATTTTCCCGATAAACCATGCCAGAGATAGGGATTTTACCGTTAAGAACAAAAATTTGTATAAAAATTATAACTGTCATAATTTTGATTATTTTTTAATGAAAATTTTTATAAAACAACTTCAAAGTGTTATTAAAATCATACCATTCTCCGAATCGTGAAATAATTCCTTGAGTAGCGAGCCAAAAATTCGTGAAAAAGGACCTTTTTCGAGGCTGTTCACAGTGGGCTTCCCCCTTAATATTCGCGATGCATAACAAGGTGTGCGGGCGTGCCGAGCACTTGGAGAAAGTTGTCTGTCCAAAGACGAGCAATCGGCGAGCAGCAATAATTTTTACTACTTTACCATTTTGTTTTTCTGTAGGATATCGTGTCACAAGGGCTGTAGGGGATGATTTTTTTTTTGTTGGCTTGTCCGAGGGAGGACGTGCGACTAAGCGCGCTTTATCCTTGTTTTATCTTGTTCTTGCGTTCTCGCTCGCTCGTCAACGAGCATCGGTCATCTAGGCGCTCCATTTAATCCTGGAGAAAAGCCCTGTAGCGAAGCTAAAGAGAGAGAGAGAGAGAGAAGACGAGTGAGAGAAAACGGGAGATCGCCCTCCCGTGGCGATTTCGCGAGTGCCACCATGACAGAACAAGTGGGGGATCTTTAGCCAGGATAAGGGAACGCCGAGAAGTGGATAGAGGGTCCCCGCACGAGGGAGGTCTTCGCCGAGATCCGTTAATTTTCTCCCGCAACGAAATTCTTCTGTTTTCTCAACAAACGACGACTTTACTCGCTACTTCCGCCTACGATTAGATGTTCCCCGTCGTGACGTCCGGGACTAAAACAGTCCCGACGGTACGAATTCTTCAGTTAAGGCCGTAGTCTGGTCTAGAGCGAGATTTTTGACGTAATTTCTAATGTGCAATAACGTTTAAACCGTTGAAGTTGTCTTGATGAAAATTTACACGTGCATTTATTGATCCTTAGAGAATACTTGTACATTAAAAAAAAAAAATTATTTTAAATATTTTCATGTAGTTTTTTGCCTTGTTGCAACATGGTGCGCCGAAATCGGCGCCCACTCTGGACGATGTTCTATGCATCTGAAAAAAAAAAATATATATATTCTCAATCTGTATGAGTATTCTGAGCACTGGTAGCAGAATTGGTACTTGAAAAAAATTTTTGACAAAATGGCGACCTGTTGAACTTTCATTAATGATATTTCATACATTTTCGGGTATTCGACGAGTTATAAAATGTCGGCAAAATTATTGTTCGACTCAATAAAATTTTTTTTCAAGTACCAATTCTGCTACCAGTGCTCAGAATACTCATACAGATTGAGAATTTTTTTTTTTTTTTTTTCAGATGCATACAACATCGTCCAGAGTGGGCGCCGATTTCGGCGCACCATGTTGCAACAAGGCAAAAAACTACATGAAAATATTAAAATAATTTTTTTTTTTTAATGTACAAGTATTCTCTAAGGATGAATGCACGTGTAAATTTTCATCAAGATAACTTCAACGGTTTAAACGTTATTGCACATTAGAAATGACGTTAAAAATCTCGCTCTAGACCAGACTACGGCTATTGCGCGTGCATTATTTTTCTAGGTCTTGATCCTTCAGGCTCGGTGTGTCGAATGAAGCGAGGAACCGGCGGTGATTGTTTTAGTTTGATAAAAAAAAAACCCCAACATGGGAAGCTGGACAGAGTGAACGAAAAAAAAAAATGATTTTCGTACGAAAATTGTTGACGAACGTAAACAAAAATAAAAAGACCACAATTATCGTCGAGCAATATGTTGAATTTATCGAAAAGCCAAGATGGATGCGATAACGCCGGTGGCACATTGTAGCCACGCTGTTTCAGGGAGGATACATATTTTCGGAAGAAAACGAAGGGACGTGTCCGGCGCACTTGTCGCTTCGCTAAATAATATTTGTCTCCTGGATGTCCGCTAACCTACCCCCCATCCCCCAAGTAAAGTCCACGATTTTCGACCTCTCACCCTCGAGTTAATCCTTGGCTAACGGACTCCCTTGCGTTTCCATTTACCCCTTCACCAGCCGCCCCTCTCGCGATCCTTTCGCTGGCCAGACTGGCCGCCGTTCCGTCGTCGGTTACGCGAGCAACCCCTAACCGGCAAAACGCTACTGGAGCATTTGTTCGATGGGATAAATGAGAGAGTAGGATCGAGAGAGAGAGAGAGAGAGACCGAGAGGAGAGAGAAAGACGAATGTAAACTAATCGGGGAAATTTGTGTTCTAAATCTAAACGCCCGGTAGGAATATTAATTCTTGCGGGGTGTAAGCTAGTACGGTCACCACCGCAGTCTGTTTGTCTCTCTTTCTCTCTGTCCCTTTCTCTCTCTCTCTCTCTTGACTGTACTCTTCGCCTTGGTGTGTTTTGTGATCTCGATACGCAGCGAACGCGCCCGCTTGTATCACGAAGTCTTGTCCTCCCTTTGATTTGTGACACCGGACCAACGTGCACAAACGCAGACGCACACATACACACTTACACGAGAAGGTTTCGCCTCGCGGTCGCCTCGAAGCAAGAGGCGCTAAACGATATTTACGAGCGGCGCTAACCCGATTGAAGAACTGCTTGTAAGCTTGTTCCCTCGTGCACAACTCACTATAACTGTTTGTTCTCAAGTTGGCTTGAGAACGAGTGGATTATATCTCCGATATAGAGCTCGCATGGCAATTGCCAAGAGCGAATGAGACTAGACATGCATTTTTGAGGGATAAACATAAACGAATTATTAAGGTAGTAGTCTGGTAACTTAAGCCGATTTTCATGGCTTTTTGGGAGGGCGTTCTTTTTGTAGGAAAATAAAAATGAATCGTTTTGGATATTTAGGATGTTTTTATTTACATATTGAAGATACGAAAAAAAAATTTTTTTTTTTTAATTTAGTAGTTTATTATTATTATTATTATTGATCGAAGTTAGCACCTCGAAAAAAAAGCGCGTGGGTGGCCCCGGTGATTTTGGCTCTTGACGTTATCTGAAATCAAAAATTCTTGATAATTCTTAATCTATAGACATGTCATTCTGGTCGAAACTACTGAAGTTAAATTTCATGGATAAATAACAACATTTATTTGCTAAAATAAAAGGACTTTTTTTTCCAAAGTCCGTCATTTTGTTATTTATCCATGAAATTAAACTTCAGTAGTTCCGACCAGAATGACATGTCTACAGATTAAGAATTATCAAGACTTTTTGATTTCAGATAACATTGAGAGCCAAAATCACCGGGGCCACCCACGCGCTTTTTTATCGTGGTGCCACATTCGATCAATAATAATTATAATAATAAACTATTAAATTTTTTCAAACAAATTTTTTTTTGTGTCTTTAATATGTAAATAAAAAAATTCTAAATATCCAAAACGATTCATTTTTATTTTTCTACAAAAAAACGCCCTCCAAAAAAGACATGAAAATCGGCTTAAGTTACCAAACTACTACCTTAAGCGAACGAGGAGAAGCCTTCTTGATATGCCATCTCGGTCCATACGTCGAGTTCGTTTGTTACTTCTTACTTACTACAAAGTCGATCGAGTGTTACCTCGATATCCAAATTAAAATTCACCACTGTCGTACTAACTTAACTATCGTGGTAACTCGATATTTCCAATCCAGCACACTCAAGGGAAGGTTCCCGTCCAAATCGATGAAAAAATCGAAAAATTTTTTTTTGCTCAACTTTCATCTTTATGTTGTCGAGAATACGTGGGAGAAAGGACATTTCGATATATGATGTAGTTCTCGAGATATACGGGCTCGGTCGGAGAAGTCTGACCTGACGGGTGAGTCTATGGTAGGTAGCATAAAACTTTAAACGCGTTTTTCTCGAAACAACGTTTTTCGACGCGCGGTACGCACTGCAGGTTCGACGAATGCACCGATTTGCAAAGTTTCACCGCTCAAATTAAAGCTAATTAAATTTGGGGCGCCCTGACGGAGTGTTTTTTTCGAAAGAATTATTGTAAATATTTCTTTTTTAACGTTAAAGCCCAAAAAAAGCATGAAAAAATGAGTTTTTTTTAAACGGCCGCCATTTTGTTGCAAAGGGCTTTTTTAAAAATCGGAAACCGATAGGGCTCCACAAATTTCATCTATTTCAAGAATCTTTTTGGTTTTTGGATTTCAGACCACTTCGCGCCGGGAGCGGCTTCTTTGGCGGAAGCTGGAGCCGACATTTTGAATTATTTTATCGTGAAAAAACTCAGTACAATACTTCTTTTATATACAAATTAAACCGACAACAAAATTTTCGCAGAATAATTTATTTTGTTATGAAAAAAAAAATTCCTCAAATTGAGGTATTTTTGGGGTCTTTGGACGGGAACCTTTCCTTAAGATAAGCCCGTCATACGTGGGATCGCAAAATAACACGTGTCTTCCTAAAACTGACGTAAAGTATCGCAACTACTTTCGACTAACAACATTTTCTTTTCGCATATGCCCTTTGATTAGAAAATACGGAGATCATTGAATCAGAAGAGTTATTCATTGAATTTGATCGATCATTAATCCAATCTTGTACCCTAGTCTCTGTAATGTTTCACCTCGAACGATGCTCGAGGTTATTAGATTTGATGCAAAAAGGAATTACAAGAACGTGGAGTAACGGTATCCGGCTGAGCGGGGAAAAGCCAAGAGGGCTGACGGAATGATGACGAGTAACGGCCGGAATCGTCGAAGAGCGGAAAATCTTGGAGGACGAAAGAGTGGGTGGTGATTGATACGAGTCCGGACGGTGCCTAATGTTGCCTGGCAGAAATGCGACCCCTTCCAACGCTCGCGACCACCCTCTAAAGCTTTAAGAGTTCGAGAGGAGTGGGTGGGTTGGATGTGGTTGCCCCTCGTGATGCTTCGGCATCGTTTGCCAGTATTAGTGACGTTTTATATATACGTATAATATATACGTGGGTATCCTGGGCTTCGTCGTCGGTCTGCGCCTCGTTAGTCGTCCGGGTAGTCCCCGTATCAGTCAACGTAAGCGCGCCCAACCCCTGATTTTTCGTCACACGACCAGACTCCTCCTCCTCCGCGTGCTCATCCCCGACACAGAGAGCTCGGACTATTCCCTCGAAGCACCCTACTTGAAACGAGCTAAATTGTCTGTTTGTTCTGGACCTGTCGCCTCCTCCCGAGTATCACCCGTCTCTTTATCTCCTTCGGGGATTTTTCATTCGTTTATTCCGCTTTCGTTGTGTCATCGCGTCGCAGAGTCGATGCAAAAAAAAATCTCTCACGGTGCATGTAACTGTCCTCATTAGTGGGCAACTCCCTCGCGTCCGGTTGTACACATTAACATGGAGTTGCGCGAAAAGTAGAGGAAATAAACGAACAGAATCCCATATGAATGTCTTCATCAAAGACTCTTCCTGAAATCGTCCTGAAATCATGAAATCTCTCGTGCTCCCTGAAACCTCAAATCGTAATGCAATACCGAAGTCATGACGATCAGGACCATCCTAAAGTGGTTTCAGAACCGTTCGTTTTCCATTATCGAGGAATCGCATACCTGAAAGCTCGAAAAGAAAACGATAAAAACCAGTGTACAGTCCGAGGAGTTCGACAAACGATATCTCCCCTTCGCGCGAAGCCTCGCATTTAACCCTAAACGACGTCTCCGTTCGGGGCAAATCCCACGGCTACGGAGGGGATTGAAGTCGCGGCGAGCTCTCGCGGGTGGTTACGATAGGTGACACGGATAGCAGAAGGAGAGAAGGAGGATCGGAGCAAGCGGGCAATTGAGCTGGAGATACGGTGGAAGAGATGGTACAGGACGAAGGGAAGAGGAGAATTCTGGCACACGGGACAAACGTGGGATTCGATTTAGTTCGGTTTTGCAATTCAAATGGGCCACCTTTCTCTTTCTCTCTCTCTCTGTCTCTCTGTCTCTCCGTGTGTTCGTAGCGCGAGGAGAATGAGACGAGAGCACACGCGTTCACCGGAAAGAGTCACAATGCGAAATTCAGCGCCACCTCATCACAATCTCAGCATCTCGCGAGAGAGGAACCGGCGGAGGAGATAGTCGAGAGGCGAAAGTGGGCCCTGACAAATGTTGGAAAAAAAAAAAAAAAAATTCGTTGCACGGGATTCTCAATCTCCTTTCCGCTATTGGGTGCTGGGGCTGTTGCTCGTCGTTCGTTTCGTTCGAGTACGAAGAGACGGACAAGACAATGGGATGTTTAGAAGGAACGACGGGCGTTACATACACAACAGGCCCATATAAGCGCCAGTTTCAGGGCACGTGTACGCACCACCCCGGACCATCCAAGAAACCCATGAACTGTGAAGAACCTCCGGCCACCACCGCCACCACCACTTCTTCTTCTTCTTCTTCTTTCTCTTCTTTTTTCCTCATCATCGATTCCTTTTTCCCCTCTTTATTCTCATTTTATACCGCACATACGTCTTACCGCGCGTTGCGCTCAGTTGGACAGAAGGCACGCGACGAAACTGGCGAGAGGAACACAAGGAGGGAGAAGGAGGAGAAGGAAGAGGCAGACGAAGGATCTGAATATACTAATGGACGGACTTTTGTCTCTCGTCTCTACATTAGCCCCCACGGTTGCGCGGCTGTTGTCGTTGTTGCATTTCTTTTTTTTTTTATCTTCTGTCCCGTCCCTCTTCCTTTCAAGACTCCCTCCACCGGCCGGATGTCTTTCACTCGTCGCTTAATTTTCAGGATACTTGGTAATTATAATGAGACACTTTGGTGCAGAAGAGCGTCGGAGTTAGAGGGCGAAAGGGAGAGACGGGAGCGAACGAAACGGTGGGAGACTGGACGGACGGGCAACCCTCGTAAGGATTTATGTAAATGAGGAGCTAATGTCTTCTGGCATTATTCGTTGCGCCTTTTCTCGGCTAAAGAGAGGAACGCCGAGCCATCGCCGCGTTGAACTTCATATGCCTCGCCGTGGGGGTGGAGGGTTATAGACATTGAGGAAAAGTAATGAACGGTACTCACCGGGATCCGTGACAAGATCCGTGTCCTTCGTTCCTGTCTTACGTATGGTGATCGGATGATCGGCCTCGTAAAATTGCAACAATTTCGTCCACTCGTCGGCCGTTACTATTGTGTATCTGTAATCATTGGAATGACGGGTAACCCGATGAGATACCCTGAGAATGACGACGTGGTTTCGATGGAAATTTATCGTTGGAGAAAGAAGCTAAAGTTGAGGAGGGAAAATACAGAGCGCGGATGTGAGTTTGCTTAAAATTACTCGACTGGCCAAAGAGCCGGCGTGTAGATAGAGCGGGTTACGAGGAATTCACCGATTTTCCCGGTACGTACACGATCTATACGTATATATACGTTCTCGAGCATCTTCCAGTCTGAGAGAGAGAGAGAGAGAGAGAGAGTATCTCCGTGCAGCTTCGCATTTCGCGTTGAATCCCTCCTCGCGATGCTTTTTGCCAAGCCGCCCTTAATTATACCGCAAATTAGAAATTTCTTGCCCCCACCGGCTCCCTTCCTCCCTTCCTCTCTCTCTTCACCCCTCCTCGCCCAAGCGCAACTCGCTACTTTCCTTTGCTCTCGCTCGTTCTCTCTCCTGCGAGCAAGTTTTTGCTCACGTGTGTTACAAGTCGGAACTAGGATCACCGTGAGCCAGAGACGCGGCTATATATACGAGACTCAAGGATTTTTGTTATTTTATTTTATTTTATTTTATTTTATTTTTTTTTCAGTCCTATTTATACAAGGGAAAATCTCTCACTGTTGTCCGTGAGAACCATAAATTAATATGATCTTTATTTTTTTTTATGCTGCAACGTTAAAGTAATAAAAATGCAAATAAAAATGTTCTCATCCCCTCCCAACAATCGCGATAGATCGTCGGCCCTACCAACGGATAATTAGTGACGGAGAATTAATTTCGATTCAGTGCAATATGCCGCGGCTAATTTGAATTTTCCAATGTCACCGGAGAGTGAGCTCTCTCTTTCTCCCTCTCTCGTTATCCCTTCTGTGTACTGTGTGTTCCTGGAGCCCAGGCTTTTCGGCAAAAACTATGGGAACGAGCGTGTCCCGTATACCGCCGTCCACTTCTCCTCCACTGTACTGTGTTGTACAATATTTGCCTAACGCTCGAATAATAGGGACTCGTAGAAAAACAAAAAAAAGTGGAATTAGCAATCGTCGTTGAGGATCTTTCTCCCTGGTCTCGTTGCGATTTCATTCCTGCTTCATTCGTCGCGTTGATTCTTTTTTTCTTTCCTTCTTCTTTTTCATCGGTTAAAGAAAAGAAACCGCAATTTAACGCGTATCGAATGTATTGAGCACTTCTCGTGGCATCGAGCTCAAATGACGTTTCAATTAACAACGAGTTAAAATGAATGAGTACGGATGTTTCTAAAATTTGTAAAATTAATTTCACTAATTGAGGGGGAATCCCACTGTGAACGAGCTGAAAAAAAGGTTCTTTTTCACGAATTTTTGTTTGCTACTTACAAGGAACGTACCCGAGGTATCTCCCTCTGATTTTGTTGAAAATCATATATGTTATAGAGCATTAAAAACTAAGCGACACGTTTTTTTTTTTATCGCGCGGAAAAACGGTTTCAAGGGGTGAAACCACCCCCTAAAGTTGCACAGGTCAAGGGCCGATATCGGGATGATCCAAAATGCATTCTCTGAGTCTACCCGAGACGTTTTGAAAACGCCCGTCAAAACCCAAAATCGATGAAACGGGAGCCAAATTATGACCATTTGAAAATTCGAGATTTTTAGGTTTTCGAAAAGGCGGGCCAAAAATTACAAAAAATTTGTTTCAAATAACACCGAGTTTTTGACGGAAACTCAAA
This sequence comes from Oxytorus armatus, assembly GCA_958009045.1. Classification (NCBI taxonomy): domain Eukaryota; kingdom Metazoa; phylum Arthropoda; class Insecta; order Hymenoptera; family Ichneumonidae; genus Oxytorus; species Oxytorus armatus. Next base: position 8,246,114 of record OY253754.1, on the reverse strand, counting down.
AAATCGATGTGAAAAACGCGATAATCGAAAAAAATCACTTTTTGGAGCCCCGCTCTGTGCAAGAAGTTGCAAGAAGTAGATGTTCAAGGGTCTTTCGACGCCTTGAGGTAGTAGTCTGGTAACTTAAGCCGATTTTCATGTCTTTTTTGGAGGGCGTTTTTTTGTAGGAAAATAAAAATGAATCGTTTTGGATATTTAGGATGTTTTTATTTACATATTAAAGATGCAAAAAAAAAATTTGTTGAAAAAATTGTATAGTTTATTATTATTATTATTATTGATCGAAGTTGGCGGCCCGGGTCTTAACTTTTTTTCTAACGACCCGATTGCTTTCAAATTTTAACAGGCTACTCTACACACTTATAGTTCTCGTCGGAACCACCGAGAAATTTTTTCACCCCTAACTTTTTATTTTACAACCCCTTCTTTGCTAAAATAAAAGGACTTTAGTAAAGAAGCGGTTGTAAAATAAAAAGTTAGGCGTGAAAAAATTTCTCGGTGGTTCCGACGAGAACTATAAGTGTGTAGAGTAGGGCTGTTACTTTTATCCGGGTTAGCCGGATACCCGAAAGTATCCGGGTATCCGGGAAATCGGATCCAACACTTCAGATTCGAATACCCGAATATCCAGATATCCGAATAATCACGGATCCGGGTAACCGGGTAATAACGAATAATGTCGGGTAATTACCCGATTTTTCGCGTACAGGCTCAAATAGGACCGCCGGCGTAAAAAATATAATGATATTGTATTAGTCTGGTCATCAAATAAGCCGAAATATAGGGCGTTAATAGTTACCATTGAAAAAAATTGGAAAATAACTTGTATCAAATTTGCTCTGTTCAAAGAAATTGTGCAAAACCACGGTAGAAATGAAAACTTAGTGTTGACGAATCAGACGTCACGGTTTTCCAATTTATAATAATTGTGTATTTACTCGGGAAAACATTTTACATGTGACACCCACAATTTTTTAGAATCTGCTGTTACGATCACAATTTCTTGCCTGCGCATATTAAGAATAGCCGAGATCCGCTTCTTCACATTCTATATTTTCTCTCCAACTCTAAAGTTCATAAAGACTGCACACACGCCCATAAAGCAAATATAGATTTCAGAGACTAAGGATATTTATTAAATAATAATAAATCGTGATGAAAAAATAATATTAAAGATGCAAATAGTGCAGGTCAATGTTGATCAAGTTCTTATGAAATGATCATGTGTTTCCCTAACATTGTATAGAAGATTATGTCATTGCTTTTTTAATCTACACAAGAATGTTTTATTGAAATTGTAGTTTTTGTCGGATGTGAATTACAGTAATGAAATAGTTTGGTAATAATAGTAAATACGCCTGCAAGATTCTTTCCAAGAATCTTCGTTATAATGATAATCTAATTTGTTTAATATTGATATCAGTCGGTAAAAATAAAAAATGGTCAACTAAATGATCGGACATGAACACCGATAAATCCCGGTTTCTTAATGTTCCGGTAATGATTTATTATTCGTCTTATAAATGTACTTCGCAAACATTGTTCTTGGCAACATCTACGCATGCCTCACAAATTGTGTAAATTGAACAATTATTTTCAGCATTTCCGGCATCAATTATCGGCGGTAATTGCCCGATATTATCCGTTATTATCCGAGTACCCGGTTTCCCGGATACCCCGAAACTATCCGCATACCCGAATCCGTTATTACCCGGATATTATCGAGTTATCGAGATATACGGATTTGAAACGTCGGATCAGTGAAACCCGAATTACTCGGGTATCCGGATACCCGGAAAAGTCCAAGCTCTAGTGTAGAGTAGCCTGTTAAAATTTGAAAGCAATCAGTTCGGTAGAAAAAAAGCTAGAACCCGGGCTGCCAACTTCGAGGTGCCAACTTCGATCAAAAATAATAATAATAATAAACTATTAAATTTGTTCAACAAAATTTTTTTTTTGTATCTTTAATATGTAAATAAAAACATCCTAAATATCCAAAACGATTCATTTTTATTTTCCTACAAAAAAACGCCCTCCAAAAAAGACATGAAAATCGGCTTAAGTTACCAGACTACTACCTTAAACTAAAAAAAGACGGTGAATCATCAATTTTAGCTTAATGAGAAGATTTCGTATTGGCAAACACATTTGGAATGACAATGAGACAACTGGAATGTAGAAACTCAAATAGGGGTAGCTTACTACCTTACAACTGATTTCTTGTAGAAATACAAAAATGCGTGAACTTTAATTTTATTTCCGCTATAAACCAGCATAATTTTTTATTCCGATCGATTCGCAAGTTTTCAATGTAGGGTGCAAGAAGTAGATGTTCATGGGTGTTTCAACCCCTTAAAATATATATATATTTTCATAATCTGGTGGGTTCTTCATTACTTCGCATAAGAAACATTTTAATTTTTGTTTCGTCAAAATCGATGCACTGCTTGTATGTGAAACTGCAAAATCGCCCTTTGACCTGTGCAACTTTAAGGGGTGGTTTCACCCCTAGAAACCGTTTTTTCGCCTATAAAAAAAAATACGTGTCACTTAGTTTTTAATGCTGTATAACATACATGAGTTTCAACAAAATCGGAGGGGGACACCTCGTGTACTTTCCTTGTTAGTGAATTATTTCAGGATTGGGAGAATGGTATGTTTTTAACGGAACGTTGAAGTTGTTTTATAAAAATTTTCGTTAAAAAATAATAAAAATTATGACAGTTATAATTTTCATACAAATTTTCCGTAAAAACTTTTAACGTGCCGCTATTTTAAGAAAAAATAATTGAAAAAAAAAAAACGGTTCTGCTTAACAAAAACCACATCTATGAAGATTAAGAAAAGTATTTTTGTTTCATTTTTCATAACATACTTGAGTTTCAACAAAATCGGAGGGGGACACCTCTTGTACTTTCCTTGTTAGTGCATTATTTCAGGATTGGGAGAATGGTATGTTTTTAACGAAACGTTGAAGTTGTTTTATAAAAATTTTCGTTAAAAAATAATAAAAATTATGACAGTTATAATTTTCATACAAATTTTCCGTAAAAACTTTTACCGTGCCGCTATTTTAAGAAAAAATAATTGAAAAAAAAAACGGTTCTGCTTAACAAAAACCACATTTATGAAGATTAAGAAAAGTATTTATGTTTCATTTTTCGGATGAATCACGCCAGAGATAGGCATTCTACTGTTAAAAGAAAAAATTTTACGAAAAATTTGCATAACAATTATAGCTGTCATAATTTTTATTATTTTTCAATGACAATTTTTATAAAACAACTTCGAAGTGTCCTTAAAAATATACCATTTTCCCAATCCTGAAATAATTCACTTAGTAGCAAACAAAAATTCGTGAAAAAGGACCTTTGTACAGCCTGTTCACAGTGAGGTTCCCCCAGAAGTTACATCGCTTACGGACTTAACTACAGTTTCCTCTAACTCCTTACCACGCTAGCTACTGCGGTGAGTCATTAAATACCAATAATCCAAAATATAACAATCCAATCGTGCAACTGAACGTTATGCATACATACAAAGTGAAAATCGTTCCACCGGAAGTGATTGAAACCCTCTTCTCGAAATCCACCAAAATCACTGCGAACGTTTATTTACGAAGATAGGGAGAGAAAAGGCCAAGAGGTGCGTTTCACGAGTATTTTTTTATAACAATTATAACTGTCATAATTTTTATTATTTTTTAATGAAAATTTTTATAAAACAACTTCAAAGTGTCCTTAAAAACATACAATTTTCCCAATCCTGAACTAATTCATTAAGTGGCAAACAAATATTCGTGAAAAAGGACCTTTGTCGAGCCTGTTCACAGTGCGGTTTCCCCTCAAGTTACATCGCCAACGGGCTAACTAAAGTTTCCCCGAACCCCGTGCCGCGCTAGCAACTGCGGTTAGTCATTAAATACGAATAATCCAAAAAAAGACAATCAATCGTGCAACGGAACATTGTCCATGCATACAAAGTGAAAATCGATCCGCCGAAAGTGATTGAAACCCTTTTCTCAAAATCTGCCAATCACTGCGAGCTTTTATTTACGAATACAGGGGGAGAAAAGGCGAAGAGGGTCCGTTTCACGAGTATATTCGTAACAGGGGTCGTCGAGAATGGGGAAAAAATGATTTTTTAACGGTGTGTCATGTCGAGATCGTGAGGAGAAATCGGGTAGAGGGGAACTCTGTCTTTCGATGCGGGAGGGATGAGATCGGCCAGAGAACTGGATGTGTGGTGGAGACCGTCGGTGGTTTCACGGGCGCGAAACGCTATCTTAGTCCAGATAGTGGACAATGCCTTAGCATAATGGTCAGAGAGATAGAGAGTGGGGTCGCTGTGCAAAGGACGAGGAAAACGCGAGCAACTCGAGGGATAACCGGGAGTTCACCCCCGGGGCATGCGGCTGACATCTTCGCGTATCCATCATAAACGCTCTGTGACCAAGCGAGCGTGAGAGGGAAAGAGGTAAAGGAAAGAGCTATGGAAAGTCATCTCTCTTTCTCTCTCTCTCTCTTGCTCTTGAAAAGGACTCAAACGTTATCCTGGCTCTGAGAAGGTCATGCACTCTCACTTTATAATATAGTGCCATTCCTGTCCTCTTCCGCGAATTTCGCTTAACGCGTGTTAACTCCAATGCTCAAGTTCCCTCGGTTAAGCTAGTACACCGATTAACCATTTCACCCTTGAACCTTTTTTTTTTGAGATTTTACGTAAGGGTTGATTTTTTTCAATCCTTCTAGCTGTCACGTTTTGTGTCACGATTGAAAATGCAATGTGATGTCATTTAATGGGTGAAGAAAATTGAGTTTGTCGCGGGGAAAGATAACGGTGACTGGAATTGCATGGAATTTTGAATAGATGGGAAAATTACGGGGAAGCGAAATGTGAAAATTTTCAATTTGCAACATCTCAACCGTTTCTTCTCGGTTCAAACTTCCGTTAACGAATTAAGGGCTCACATACCCCTGAGATTTTCAAAAAAATAATTTTTTTTTTCAGCTTTTTATTCTTCATACAGTTAAGAATTTTTCGAAAAAAAAAAACTTTTAAGAAAATATCAATAAATGCGGCCGGACATCGGGTTGGGAAGGATACCTACCAGAAACTTTAAGGGGGAAATAGGGTTAGACGGTTCGAAAAATCAATTTTTTTTTTACTTCATAAATTGTTAGTAAAACTATTGGAAAATATGTTCCCAAAATTTGTAATGAAAATTCTGACTCATTCTATTGTTATAAGCCATTAAAGTGAGTAGCTCTCCTTCAGGCCCCGAGCGCGCCACGTGTATAACCGAGCGGTCACTATTTATTCAAACGCATTATTCTGAAAACGACTTTTTTTTAACTTGCGCACAGGCTAGTTTGAAGAGTTTTCAACCAATCGTTTTGAAAATTGGCAGTTACTTTCCTCACAGTATTGCGCTCTATATGAACCTAAAATCGGAATATTATCATTATTTAAAATAATTTTTTTTTTGCAAATAAAGTTGTAAAAAATGGCAAAAAATCATGCTTTTTTGTTTTGACCCCTGTAAAAAATTCAATTTTCTATTTTTTTTATAGCATTTAGGTTCATATAGAAGAGAGACATATAATAAAAGTGAATTCCAACCTCGTTTGATTTCAGATGAAAATTGCGGCTTCCAGAATGTACGCAAAATGCTGAATCTGATTGTGACCTGCAATATGGGGTTGCTAATATCCCCGGTGTTGTTCAAGAAAATTCTTCAAACATTTTATAGTATATACTTAAATATATGTATAAAATATTCTCGAAGTTTCAATAAATTATATTCATTTTTTATACTATAAAAAAATTCATGAAAATCATTGAGAAAACGCTGTCCTAACCGTATTTCCATCCTTAAACGCGTTTTTTCTCGAAATCGTCTTTTTAGACAGTGCCAGCACAATAACTATGTCAGTTTTTAATGTTTTTTAACTTTTTGTTTTTTTTAAATATTGATAATTATTTTCTCGATAGTCTGACGAGAGATTTTTTTAATTTTTTTGGTTGGACAATTTTTTATAATTTATTAAACACTAATTTTTTTTTTTAAATGGGATACTAAAGTTTGAAATACTCTAATTTCTTTATTTAAAAAAAAAAAAAATCCCTCCGTCAGACTATTACTACTACATGATTTTACTAGATTCTTTTTTATTTTTGCAGATTGGATAATTTTTGGTAAAGTTATGATGTTGACAAGGAGGCGCACATGGTTTTCATCAGTAGTCCATTTATACCCATAAAAAATAATGTTAACATTGTTTAAAAATTAAAAAAATTTTTTCCTTATAGTTGAACAGTTAATAAAAAATGTGGAATCAACAATTCAATTTTTTTTTTCACCATAAAACCTTTATAATAATTTTTCAAATTTACTCGGTATTCAGCGCGCGCAGCGGTGCGTGAGCCCTTAAGACAATTCTCACCGTTTCATAAGGAAAATTGGACAATTCGTCATTTTGTTTATCAAACAAGTATTCAAGTGTACTCACAGTTCGCTCACAGAATTGGGACAATACAAAAATCCGCCGTGTCCCTCGCAGAGCAACTGACTGTTTTGTATGCCCGGAGGTGGTGTTCTGCAGTAAATCTCGGCGTAGCTGAAACACGAGAGAAAAACAAAAAGGGCTAATGTAACGGAAGCAAGCAAAAAAAAAAATTTATATATATATATATAACAATGAAAACGTTATGAAAAATGATCTCGCGTTACGGATTCATTTTGTAAATATTTCGAGATCGAGATCGTGAAAATGTTCGCCGAGAGATTGACAAAACGATTATTTACTGAAGTTGTCAGGGTGCTTAATCGTTTTGAGCAGGACTACCGTGAGCTCGTACTCCCCGTGGACCACCCTTGAATAATACTACATATCCCGTTGCTGCTATGCCATGACACTCATACATGTATATGAAACATATCGTTGACTACACGTTGATTCTGCGATTCCTCGTGGAGGACCCGGGGGCGCAACGTCACCCAACGAAACGAGACGACGTTTTGTTGGGTTTCCTTCGGGAATCCTCTACCGGGATAATGCGTATGAGAGAGTGGCGCACGGTGGTTGAAGTTACGGGAAAACTGAGTGAGATAGCCGGGGATAAAAGGACGATTTGAGAAGAAGGAGATTCGTGTGTGTCTCTCTGTAAACGCGATCGGTATATATACCGTCGCTTCTGGAAATCGGGGGTTCTGCATCATTTTTCACATAGCAAAGAGAGAGAGAGAGAGAGAGAAAGAGAAAGAGAGAGAGAGAGAGAGAGAGATGGGGCGGATCGTTTTTGTCATCCCTCTGCACACTCCCCCTTCTCCTCTTGTCACAGTCGCCCCTTGGCATGGCCCACGAGATAATGTCCTTAAAGAACGATATCTCTTAAGGATGAAAGAAGCGAGAGAAAGAGTGAAAGAGAAAGGGAGAGAGAGAGAGAGAAAGATGATTGGAGAGTCATCGGTCGGACGAATTTTAGAATTCTTCATCCTCTACTCGCGCACGATTCAGAAGACGTCGCGAAATCGTTGAAATTCTTGTCTCGGAATTCACGTCGAAACGAGGAGATACCGATCGTAACAAGCCACATATCGTTACACCTTCTCCGTGTATCCTACGAGAAAAATTATTCTCATCTCAAACGCTCGGACTATGGTATTATTTATGATTATTGAATCGAATCATATTTCTTTTTCTTATTATCGCTATCCGGAAAGGCCGCAAGCAACAAAACTTCTTATTCTTTTGCGATGTATTACCTCGAAGAAAAATATGAAATTACTAATGTATATCGATATATCGAACGAGCCGTGCCCCGCGGTTTCACCGGCGATAAATTTCCGTCCCCCGATTCAACGCGCCGCCGCGGCCGCTCCTCAAGCCCAAAGCATAAAGTTATATGGCGTAAAACCTTCCTGAATGAACCGGCTATCTAATACAAAGAGAATTTTTCAAATCGGACAAGTATTTCCTGAAATTAGCGCGTCCAAACAAACAAACTCTCCAGCTTTATTATAGTATAGTATTAACGGGCCATACGCAATTGCAAGGCCAACAAAAGTCGATTTTTTACGAATTTTTTCTGAAAAGGGATTTTATTTGACAAATACAAGAAGTATTTATAAATGTAGTGGTAGCTTACCACTATAAAAAAAACTATACTATAAAAAAAATCATGAAAATCATTGAGAAAACGCTGTCCTGAACCTATTTCCCCCCTTAAGATAGCTAGATTAGGGTCGTAGCATTAAGTTATATGGTCTAGAGCCTTCCTGAATAAGCGGGCTATCTAATGCAAAAAGAATTTTTCAAATCGGATCAGTATTTCCTGAGATTGGCGCGTTCGAATAAACAAACGAACAAACAAACAAACTCTCCAGCTTTATTATAGTAGTAAGATAATCGATGTACAAGACTATATTTTGGCATTATCGATATATCGATATATCGATATATCGATATATCGAATTATCGATAGATCGAGAAATTGCAGTATATCGAGTTAGTTAGCGTGAACTGTATAACGGGCTAATACGAATATCGAAAAGTACGATGAAACATGAGGATAAAGCCGAGGAGCGTTGGAATATTAGTTGTACGATACAAAAGTGTGTAACGATCCTTTATTGTCTTCCCCGTTCGAAAAAATGAGATAAAGCTTATGGCGTCGAGTGAGAGAAGACACAGCCCCAACGAGAATTTTACTCCTGGCAAATACTAATAATACCGTCCGAGTTAAAAAATTGTTCGTGTTCGCGCGGGGGGGGGGGGGGGTCGAGTATAGCTGCTATTTCCCGCAGCTATACTCGACCGAATGCGTATTAATTATGAGGCTTGTTCAAATATTGCAGAACAGAGAGTCGAAACGTTGGTGTGGTCAGCGAGTCGTGACCATACACATACGTGTGTCTCGTCGTTGCTTGCCGGTCGTCCCCTTATTAAAGTAGGAGAGTACAGTAGCACATTTTTTTTTTCTCTCCTCCTATCTCCTCCTCCCTCGGCCCTTTCTCATTTCTACTTTTCCAGGCCTTGTCCATAAGCCATACGAATATTCACGTTATCCCATGCTTTGTTTAACTTGTGTAGCGGAATTTTTCCTCATCACCCGGCTCTTCTCGTGCGCTCTCTTTTATCACGATGGAAGGAGACACGGAAAACCCATGGTAGAACACCGTTCAACGGGTATCCGGGACTGTTTGTGCTCGCACACAATGCGCTTCTGTGTCCTCCTCGCTGCGGTAACGACCGATATTGCTCCCCCGAGAACGTCAACGAAATTTAACGAAAACACGTACGTCGTATAATACGAAAAACGGGAACGCGAGAGAGACTTTTTGAAATTAAGTTGCTATACCCCGTTGATACGTAGGAACAAACGTTCGTCTCTCGGCCAACCAGCGTCGATAAAGACGGAAGAGGAAATGTGGGAAAAAAAAAACAGAAAAGAAAATTGCATCTCGGCTCGATAAATATCGGGCTTGTCATTTCGTTCTGCGGTCGGACCAATATCCAGCCTCCTATTATCGTTCTTCTTAGTCCAAGGCTCACGACGATTCGATTTATAATCATATCCTGTTCTATGCACGAACGAGTACGGCGACAATCCGTCGAAACCCGAAGGTTCTGATCGAGCGAGACCGCAATTTGTTCGTGGGATTACATAAATATTGGAATATGGACGAAAGGGAAAAGAAATACGTTAGGTGGGAAAGACGTGTGATTAAGGCCGTCGTCTGGTCTAGAGCGAGATTTTTGACGTCATTTCTAATGTGCAATAACGTTTAAACCGTTGAAGTTGTCTTGATGAAAATTTACACGTGCATTTATTGATCCTTAGAGAATACTTGTACATTAAAAAAAAAAATTATTTTAAATATTTTCATGTAGTTTCTTGCTTTGTTGCAACATGGTGCGCCGAAATCGGCGCCCACTCTGGATGATGTTGTATGCATCCGAAAAAAAAAAAATATATATATTCTCAATCTGTATGAGTATTCTGAGCACTGGTAGCAGAATTGGTACTTAAAAAAAAAATTTGACAAAATGGCGGCCTGTTGAACTTTCATTAATGATATTTCATACATTTTCGGGTATTCGACGAGTTATAAAATGTCGGCAAAATTATTGTTCGACTCAATTCTGCTACCAGTCCTCAGAAACAGGCTAGCTAAGGTACGTGCAAAATTTGAGCTCGATCGGTCCATTAATTATCGAGATATCGTGGTCGCCGATTTGAAAAACATAGTTCTGAGATAAACGCGTTCAAAGTTGCTTCCCGACCGCGCTACCTGAGCGCGCGGCTTGCTTCGAATTTTTATTTCTCGGCTAATTTTTGAAATATCAATAAACGGTTTTCAGGAGCGTATGAAGAAAGGTCTAAGGAATAAGAAAATGAAAAAAAAAATGGATTTTTCCAAATTTCTAGACCAGACGACGGCCTTAAAAGATTTACCTCAATCAGTAGTAAAGGAATTAGTATTGTTACCGTTTGAAAAAAAAAAAAAAAAAAACTGTATGGCGAATGTGTCCCGCTATTAGTTTTCAACGATTATTCGTTTGTCGTATTAGGGGAGGAAATAGGGTTAGACGGTTCAAAAAATCGATTTTTTTTAAATTTCATAAATTGTTAGTGAAACTATTGAAAAATATGTTCCCAAAATTTTAAATGAAAATTCCGACTCGTTCTATTGTTATAAGCCGTTAAAGTGAGTAGCTCTCCTTCAGGCACCGAGCGCGCTATTTTTTCAAACGCGTTTTTCTGAAAACGACTTTTTTTCAACTTGCGTACACGCTAGTTTGAAAAGTTTTCAACCAATCGTCGTGAAAATTGGCAGTTACTTCCTTCATAGTATTGCGCTCTATATGAACCTAAATTCGGAATATTATCAATATTTAAAATAATTTTTTTTTTGCAAATAAAGTTGTAAAAAATGTCAAAAAATCATGCTTTTTGTTTTGACCACTGTAAAAAATTCAATTTTCTATTTTTTTGATAGCATTTAGGTTCATATAGAAGAGAAACATATAATAAAAGTAAATTCCAACCTTGTTTGATTTCAGATGAAAATTGCGGCTTCCAGAATGTACGCAAAATGCTGAGTCTGATTGTGACCTGGAATATGGGGTCGCTAATATTTTCGGTGTTTTTCACGGAAATTCTTCAAAAATTTTATAGTATATACTTAAATATATGTATAAAATATTCTCAAAGTTTCAATAAATTATATTTATTTTTTATACTATAAAAAAATTCATGAAAATCATTGAGAAATTCTGTCCTTACCCTATTTCCACCCTTGAGGGCAGCGATCAGAAAAGGTACGAACAATCTTTTCCTTGCTCTTTCAATCCTCTGCTCTTGATTTTTCATCTCTGTTCGTGCGTTCGCTCTCTTTTCATCGAAAAGACCTACCCTCGTGGCTCGCACGTGCTTTCCAACCCTCTCCAACCCCCTCACGTACCGCACTCTTTTGCTCGTAGAAATAAATCTTATGTTTTTCGCGTATAAGCGGCCTTTTAATATCACCACTCTTGATTTACCGTCGCATAGACCGTGCATCCATGCCCCACGGTGTTCGCGATTCCTCTCGTTCTCTGCTAGTGGGAACATTTCCTCCCCTCGCTCTACTCCTTCACTCGCTCTCTCTCTCTCTCTCTCTCTCTCTCTCTCTCTCTCTCTCTCTCTCTCTCTCTCTCTCTCTCGTATCCTCTGACATTTGTCTTCCCGCCCGGAGGACATCGCACAACGCGCAGAGAGTCATACCCTGCGGGAGACCGCTGCTCCTGCCGTTGCGAGGCTCTACGAGAGGCAAGGCTTTCTGATTTAGCACCCGCAACCCCTACGAGCTATTTGACTAAACGCTGAGCAACTTGGATGCTTCTCTTAATTCGTTTCAACGAAGGAATTTTCATTTTTGACGAATGACTAAAAAAAGTTTCATGTTCTTCGCGTACGTGTAATTCCTCCTTGTCCGCGTAACATTTACAGCAACAAAAGCTGCGAGTAAAGTTTACAATTTTTCGTGATCTATTTGCGAGTAGAGCTTTTGACGTCGCAACAAACCACGTAAGAAATTAGAGAAAAAAAAACATAGGAAACGGCATTCTCCGGGAATCAATTTGAGGGGGAAAATAGGGTTAGACGGTTCAAAAAATCGATTTTTTTTTATTTCATAAATTGTTAGTAAAACTATTGAAATATATGTACCCAAAATTTTAAATGAAATTTCCGACTCGTTCTATTGTTATAAGCCATTAAGGCCGTAGTCTGGTCTAGAGCGAGATTTTTTATGTCATTTCTAATGTGCAATAACGTTTAAACCGTTGAAGTTGTCTTGATGAAAATTTACACGTGCATTTATTGATCCTTACAGAATACTTGTACATTAAAAAAAAAATTATTTTAAATATTTTCATGTAGTTTTTTGCCTTGTTGCAACATGGTGCGCCGAAATCGGCGCCCACTCTGGACGATGTTGTATGCATGTGAAAAAAAAATATATATATATTCTCAATCTGTATGAGTATTCTGAGCACTGGTAGCAGAATTGGTACTTAAAAAATTTTTTTATTGAGTCGAATAATAATTTTGCCGACATTTTATAACTCGTCGAATACCCGAAAATGTATGAAATATCATTAATGAAAGTTCAACAGGCCGCCATTTTGTCAAAAAATTTTTTTAAGTACCAATTCTGCTACCAGTGCTCAGAATACTCATACAGATTGAGAATATAGATATATTTCTTTTTTCAGATGCATACAACATCGTCCAGAGTGGGCGCCGATTTCGGCGCACCATGTTGCAACAAGGCAAAGAACTGCATGAAAATATTTTAAATAATTTTTTTTTTTATGTACAAGTATTCTCTAAGGATCAATAAATGCACGTGCAAATTTTCATCAAGACAACTTCAACGGCTCAAACGTTATTGCACATTAGATATGACGTCAAAAATCTCGCTCTAGACCAGACTACGGCCTTAAAGTGAGTAGCTCTCCTTCAGGCCCCGAGCGCGCTATTTTTTCAAACGCGTTTTACCGAAAATGACTTTTTTTTAACTTGCGTACACGCTAGTTTGAAAAGTTTTCAACGAATCGTTTTGAAAATTGGCAGTTACTTTCTTCATAGTATTGCGTTCTATATGAACCTAAAATCGGAATATTATCATTATTTAAAATAATTTTTTTTTTGCAAATAAAGTTGTAAAAAATGACAAAAAATCATGCTTTTTTGTTTTGACCCCTGTAAAAAATTCATTTTTCTATTTTTTTGATAGCATTTAGGTTCATATAGAAGAGAGACATATGATAGAAGTAAATTCCAACCTTGTTTGACTTCAGATGAAAATTGCGGCTTTCAGAATGTACGCAAAATGCTGAGTCTGATTGTGACCTGCAACATGGGGTCGCTAATATTTTCGGTGTTTTTCAAGGAAATTCTTCAAAAATTTTATAGTATATACTTAAATATATGTATAAAATATTCTCAAAGTTTCAATAAATTATATTCATTTTTTATACTATAAAAAAAATTCATGAAAATCATTGAGAAAACGCTGTCCTAACCCTATTTCCCCCCTTAAAGCTCGAAAAAAAAAAACAGTCATCACCGAGTAATTCTTATCAGAAAGTATTAAAACACTGAGAAGAAAAAGTGGAACGACTAAATCGGCGTTCACTGCTCGTTAAACGGAATTTTTAGGCTGGTACTACAAATAGTCTTGTTAGCCCTAAGGATATTTTAGTCGAAACGACCCTAATGATCATCGAAGAAACTAATAATTCATTTGTACTAAGTAAAAATTCGTTCTAACGAGGGTGAACGCCGATTTAGTCGATCCAAACGTTTGTTTTTTTCTTTTTCTCCATGAAAGAAAAACTCGAATAACTTTGTTCATAATACTTGCCAGTGTCCTAAACACACATCGACAGGTCATATGCCATCGGAAAATGATAATGATTATCGCCCGAATACCCACCCCTTAACGGGGAGTGCAGAAACATAGATATAAAAATATCGCCGTCGAATGACTTTCTCGCACGGCAACAATGATTATTTGTTAGACTTAACAAAAAAAAAAATAAAATAAAATAATACTCCGTCGCAACGATATAATCGTTGGCACGGTCTTTCTCGACCCAAATTCCGCAATTTTATTGTGCGAGAGAGGATTCTAACCTCGAGCACGTTCAACATGGTCAGGATAATAATCGCACACCCGAGAGTGCACTGTCTATCTCCCTCTCTTTCTTACTTTTACCAGAGATTTTTCGTTGTTGCCCCGAGTTGAGATCGTCCAGTATCGCCGGTATCGATGATGAGAGAGAAAGGGACAGAAAGAGAAATGTTGAATAGGTCGACGAGGGGATCGGGTAATATAGCGGAGCGGAAGCTGCTCTCGCGGTTCAGTTTCTACAATAACGCGAAAGCTAATTATGCGCCTCGGTCGCGAGCGAGTGAGCCCCGCTCGCGCGTTCACCAAGCGCTCGAAGCCTCTCCGGTTGTATATAAAGGAAAACGATGAAACGAGATGAGCGGAGGGAGATCGGTGGTGGCGGCGGCGAGGGAATCATGGCAAAAAGCGTCGATAATCGACATCCTGCCCGTAGTTTGCCGGCCAGTCAAGTGGACGTTCGACGGCCCCGACCACTCGGGTGTGTATGCGAGAGCACCCAAGCTCGTCGATAGACACGGACCAAAGAGAAAGAGAGGGAGAGAGAGACCGAGAGATGAGACGAAGCGGCGAATCTACTTTGGTCCATGGTTAATCTTCTTCGTCTCTCGCCTGGTCTCTTGGTTGGGTTGTACGTTGTAACGCTACGAAAAGACAACAACGACGACCGCGATGAGGAGGACAACGATTGCGGTGCACGGAGAACGAGAGAGAGAGGGATCGGTTCGATGATCACAAGGAGAAAAGAGGAGAGAGAGAAAGAGAGAGGCTGATAGCTCCCTTTCGAGAGCTTCTGATGCTCGCCGATCGAACTGTGGCGACAGACTTTTAAACAAATAATCAGAAACCGCGAGAATACAATGTATATATACGTATATTGATGTATAAGATTGAAAAAAAAAAAGGATAGTCATCGCTCGCTCGTTCCTTTTGCCGTTTGGTACACAGCTTGTGTGCCTATAAGAATCGACGAGATCCGATACTCGGTGCCAAGGCGCCCCACGTTGCAAAAGCCCACTGACTCGATGGCTTGCTGAGAAGAGAGAAAGAGAGAGAGAGAGGGGTGAGGGCCAAAAGAAATCGGTTGACGATCGCGGTTCGGTGAGCTTACGGTATGCCGGTGATTTTTAAGCGGGAGGATATATCCTCTTTTGACTCTCCTCTTTCTATACGTGACGATCCCTGAACGAGTGCCGCATCGAACGCATTCATCGCGAGAACTTCTCGTCTCTTCATCTCCCTCCTCATCTTCTTCATCCGTTCTTCTTCACGTTCTTTACTTTCCTCATCTCTTATTTTTGCCCCCTTTGATCTCGTTCTATGCCTCCTACCAGCTTCTTCGTCCGTCCTCGTTCGACTGATTTTTGTCCTCGTCGTGTGGCCGTCTCTGGCCATCGATGAAAAATCATCGTTGCCAATCCTCCGACGCCAAGATCGAGTGGATTAAATTAGAAAACATACGAAGAAAACAAAATTAAATAAACGAAAACGTCTTGTCGATTGTCGCGAGAGGCTTCGTGCTCGATCGCGCCTGACTTCTCTTTGTATTTACATTTTCATTCGGCCAATCAACGAACAAGGATATCGATGTGGATCGATCGATCGTCGATTTACACTCGCTAAAGGATCGCTTTCATCAGCTCTTTCTTTTTCTTCTTATCCCTTATTCTTTTTGTCACGTTGATATTTCTGTATCGCAATGTAAGAAAAGTTACAATTTTCTTTTCGTCCTCTTGTTTGCACTGCGGTTGAAAGCTTGACGAATGGGCCACGGGCTTTGTTGAAGGTGGGAAGAGAATGGGCATTGGCCAAGGGAATTCGCATATTTCAGGTACGCTACGAGTGACTGTGATCCTTGGGACTGAAGAATTCGATTATCACACGTGTAACGGTACAAATAACATCAGTTTTCGATCGTTTTTTTTTTCCTAATTCTGATATTTCAGGGATTTTTCGTTTCACAAGAAACGAATGATTACCCACGTAGAAATTGCCAGTATAATTCTACTGGCCAAGCTTTGGGTCAGTATAAAATATCGTCTTGTGCCAGTACTGGTTGTCAATCTGGCCGCACTACGGGCCGGTATATTAACCAGATATGGGCCAAAATAGGCTATAAAATACGGCCAAGCTCTGGCTTCGATACAGACTTAGTACTGGGCTATAGAAAATGCCAATACTGAGAGTATTTCACTTTAACAGTTGCGTTCTGTAATGTAATTGTAGATTAGGTTATTCCGATCAAAAGTCCATTATTTTGCAAACAACCAAATTGTTGAATTATAATTTGCCCCGAACTTGAAATTGCACCACTAATACAATATTTTTTAGTGTAATATTTGCTTCATATAGCCTATATTTTATAAACACTGTTCTATAAACATTTAAGTACGTATTTTAGACCTGTATATGTACTTAGTCTCTTATTAATAAAAACTACTCCGAGTATTTAGTATATATCAAGTGCATTTAATTATCAAACATGTATGCATAAACAACCCAGACAACACAGACATCCAAAGGACGTCCTAAAAACATCCGAAGAACGTCCTTACGTTCAAAGTACATCCTTCGGACGTAAGTGTGCTGCTTGGGAAACATCTAGTAACGTGGTAAAAAGAAATATAAATGACTCCCAAAGAGAAATAGAATTTAAATAGACATTGGATCGGCGTCCACTAGACGCCAAAAGTGTCTAGAAGACATCGATTCGATATCTATTTAATTTGTCATTTCTCGCTGAGATGTAATTTGCACCGTCGGCAAAATTGTCTGCCAAGATCTGGCCCAATGAAATAACCAGTATTGGTACGACCGTTGGTGCCAGTAGTAACCCAGAAGTTTGCCAGATCTGGGCCATAGTCCGGGCCAAAGTCTAGGCCAAAGTCTGGTCCAAAGTCGGAGCCAAAGTCCGGGCCAAAGTTCGGGCCAATTAAATAACCGGTACTGGCCCGACCGTTGGTGCCAGTATAACGGCCGGCTATTACACTCCTGTACCGAATCTGTACTGGCCCAATAATGGCAGCCAGTACCGGCACTACGGCAACCAGTATTGGCCCAACGCTCGGCCGTTACAATCTTTCTACGTGGGTAGATCCAAATCTGAGGGCTTTCAAATAGAGTCCTTTTTAGGACATGAAAAAGCACTCAAGCCTCGTTAATTTTCGGGTCGCTATGCAAGTTAAGTGACAACATGCTCTTCTTCTTATTTGCATTTACAACGAACTTGACGAATGGGCCACTGACTTGTTGAAGATGGGAGGAGAATGGGCATTGGCCAAGGGAATTCACAAACTTCAGGTACGCTTCGAGTGACTGTGATCCTTGGGACTGAAGAATTCGATTATCACACGTGTAACGGTAAAAATAACATCAGTATTCGATCGTTTTTGTCCTAATTCTGATATTTCAGGGATTTTTCGTTTTACAAGAAACAAATGATTAGATCCAAATCCGAGTGCTTCCAAACAGATTCCTTTTTAGAACACGAAAAGGCACTCAAGATCTGCCATTGATCTTCAGCCATATTTTGATTACTTTAAGACTTCTCCACATATATGGTTTCTTCCTCTTTTACCCTCGTTAATTTTCGCGTCTCTGCGCAATTAAAGTGACAACTTGTTCTTCTTCTCATTTGCATTGACAACGAACTTGACGAATGGGCGACGAAGGGACCCACGGAAAAGTGAATAGTGGCCAAGCATTTCAAACGAGGATTCTTTTGATGCCCTGTAACGTAACTGTGTACTAGAATTTTCTCGATGACCATAGTCTAATTCCACGGTTGTCGACGTGTCTGCCACTTATCTTAAGCCGTTTTGACGATCACTTTGGGATTTTTTTTTCACCGACGATTCGTCGGGTTTTCCGATGCTCGTGCGAATTTTTCGCGAGAGCGACTAGAACGAAAGAAGAAGACGCTGCCCAGGGTTGGAGGGATGCTGGAGGAGAAATGTGAGAGGAAGAGAGCGAGAGAGAGAGAAGGAAGAGGAGGAGGAGAGTTGGGAGAGACGCGGTCGAGGCGAACGGGGGCGAAGCACACGAAGCGTTCAGCTCGCTTTGCCGAGCACTGATGATAGTTTTTGCCCCGGTAAGATTTTTTGCCTGGCCACCCCTGGGAGGGGGTGGATGATATATGACCGCCCCCCGAGACACTGGCCGCCCTCGGTTGCCAGAGGAAAAGAGCTAGAGAGAAATTGAGAGACAGAGACAGAGAAAGGAAGAGAGAAAGAGAGTAAGAGAGATTCATTTCTGTCTTTCTCGCTCGCTCGTGAACTCGGTGATGGTGTAGACGAGCGTACAACATTTCCTTACGTCGCGCATGATATAACTATATTTTAGCGCTTTTCTGGCTAACGTTCTGCGTGCGTTCATATCGGAGTCACTGCTGTCCCCGACGAGCGGGATGTTTTTGTGATATTGAGACACGCGTGATTTCATATTTATTCTTTACACTCGCCCGTTGAGATTTCCAATCTTACTAAATATTATTTTTCAAAATATAAAAGCCATCCGAACAAAAATACCGATTTTACCGATCAGCTGGTCACCGTGGGTACGCGGACATATTTTATTAACGATCAATTGGCTTCGGATCTAAATGCCATGTGAAGCTCAACGATCTATTGACTTTACGCGTACGAGGAACCTTTTTTTTTTCTTGTCATTTGTTAACTACAACAATTGCCCACGAGGTTACGGAAATGTAAAAATGATCAATTTGGCTTGCGAGTCTAAATGGAAACGTTTCATTTTCCGAATGATCAATTGCGTTCGACGGAAGATGAAATGTAAAAATTCAAGGGTGAAAACTTATGGAACTAATGTGAAAATAGAGTCGGAAAGACTGCGACTCGATATTTCATCTGTTCCGGTGGATGACGTTAAATTTCACAACGAAACCCCTGCCGCGATCGACTAGCGAAGAACAGGGGTTGATACTGTTAAGTTGCGTGTGGATGGAGAATTCTCGAAGCGTAAAGGGAACGAAAAGCGTAGTATCGGGGGGTATAATCTTTCGGGAATTAGCAAAATATCAACAAAACTGGTAGGGTTGAAATGGAAGAGGCAAGAAGAGAGAGAAAAAGAGACCAAGAAGTGGCGCGAGCGGATTCTGAGTACGCGTGTGTTCCGACGGGGTGAGTCGGCCCGGCAGCAAATGTATATCGTCGCTAGGGGTAGAGAGAAAGAGAAAGAGAGAGGGAGAGAGAGAGAGAAAGAGCAATGAATCAACTTATTTAAGGGTAGTTGGATTTCGCGAGTCGATGCACGAATACCCCAACCCCATTCTCCTCCTTATTCCCTCTTCGTCGTCGTACAACTCAGACTCCTCGCCAGTTTTGTCCAATGATTTATCGTTTTACTTCCTTCATTCGGGAACTCTACCCCCTAGCCAAAAGTGCAACACTCCAATTGTCATAGTTATAATACAAGCGTGTATAGTTTAATTTACATAGCACTGACGTTGATATCCACCCAATTCCTTCTTTTTTTTTTCTTTCATTCCGGAAATATAAATTACAAACAGTCGCTTTAAGCTACAAAAAAAAAAAAAAAAAAAAAAAGATAGTCGCAAACCCCGAACCGACAACAGTGGACGCGCGGTCGGTGCGCCGATTCTGGCGTTCACCCAAGTTAAGCAGCTTTGTTCGCGGCCACTACTTGGATGGATGACCGCTTAGCCGTGCGCTGCCAACTGCTGAGCGGAACGCGCTTTTATTGAGCTTTCGATGCAGTAAATACAACCGAAACTCCGTGAAAACAAAGCCATCTGTATCGACACGGATCTTCCGTGGTTTCCCTCTGTTGATGGCAAATGCGATACAGTCCAGTTAAGATGTCTGCGGGCGCAATGGAAGTTAGGTTAGCTCAGCGAAGTGCGGGTAAAGAGTGATAGAGGGGAAAATGAAAAGGAGACCAGAATTGGGGAGGGTCATACGTAAAAACCCGAAAGGGTACAATGAATACAAAGTTTCCCGTTGGAACAAAGGAAAAAATAATTCCGTGGCCGTAGTCTGGTCTAGAGCGAGATTTTTGACGTCATTTCTAATGTGCAATAACGTTTAAACCGTTGAAGTTGTCTTGATGAAAATTTACACGTGCATTTATCGATCCTTAGAGAATACTTGTACATTAAAAAAAAAAATTATTTTAAATATTTTCATGTAGTTTTTTGCCTTGGTGCAACGTGGTGCGCCGAAATTGGCGCCCACTCTGGACGATGTTGTATGCATCTGAAAAAAGAAATATATATACATTCTCAATCTGTATGAGTATTCTGAGCACTGGTAGCAGAATTGGTACTTAAAAAAAAATTTTGACAAAATGGCGGCCTGTTGAACTTTCATTAATGATATTTCATACATTTTCGGGTATTCGACGAGTTATAAAATGTCGACAAAATTATTGTTCGACTCAATAAATTTTTTTTTTAAGTACCAATTCTGCTACCAGTGCTCAGAATAATCATACAGATTGAGAATATATATATTTTTTTTTTTCAGATGCATACAACATCGTCCAGAGTGGGCGCCGATTTCGGCGCACCATGTTGCAACAAGGCAAAAAACTACATGAATATATTTAAAATAATTTTTTTTTTTTATGTACAAGTATTCTCTAAGGATCAATAAATTCACGTGTAAATTTTCATCAAAACAATTTCAACGGTTTAAACGTTATTGCACATTAGAAATAACATAAAAAATCTCGCTCTAGACCAGACTACGGCCTTAACAGGGAACTCGACTGTTCCCAAAACTCAAGCCAGAATTCGTGAAAGCGTTTTTCTCACGAAAAAGTTCCGTTTTCACGAATTTTTGTTTGCTACTTGATGAATTATTTCAGGATTGGGAGAATGGTGTGTTTTTAAGGACACGTCGAAGTTGATTAATAAAAATGTTCATTAAAAAAAAACAAAAATTATGACAGTTATATGGAACAGAGTGCCGATCCGTAAAAATGTTGTCTCTTAAGTGGAAAAATAGGGTTAGACGGTTCAAAAAATCGATTTTTTTTTATTTCATAAATTGTTAGTAAAACTATGGAAAAATATGTTCCCAAAATTTTAAATGGAAATTCCGCCTCGTTCTATTGTTATAAGCCATTAAAGTGAGTAGCTCTCCTTCAGGCCCCGAGCGCGCTATTTTTTCAAACGCGTTTTTCTGAAAACGACTTTTTTTGAACTTGCGTACGCGCTAGTTTGAAAAGTTTTCAACCAATCGTTTTGAAAATTGGCAATTACTTTCTTCATAGTATTGCGCTCTATATGAACCCAAAATCGGAATATTATCATTATTTAAAATAATTATTTTTTTGCAAATAAAGTTGTAAAAAATGGCAAAAAATCATGCTTTTTTGTTTTGACCCCTGTAAAAAATTCAATTTTCTATTTTTTTGATAGCATTCAGGTTCATATAGAAGAGAGACATATAATAAAAGTAAATTCCAACCTCGTTTGATTTCAGATGAAAATGCTGAGTCTGATTGTGACCTGCAATATGGGGTCGCTAATATCTTCGGTGTTTTTCAAGGAAATTCTTCAAAAATTTTGTAGTATATACTTAAATATATGTATAAAATATTCTCAAAGTTTCAATAAATTATATTCATTTATTATACTATAAAAAAATTCATGAAAATCATTGAGAAAACGCTGTCCCAACCCTATTTCCCCCCTTAACGGTAGAACGCATAAGTTTTGTATGGTTCATCTGAAAAATAAATCAAAAATATTTCCTTAATCTGCATGAATGTAGTTTTCGTTAAGCAGAGGCATTTTGAAAAAAATAAATAAAAATTTTTCCAAAATGGCGGCATGTTAATAGAAGAATTAAAAAAAAACTTTTCAACATGCCGCTACTTTGAGAAAAATGAATGAAGAAAAAAACGGCTGGGCTTAACGAAAACTACATTCATACAGATTGAGAGAATATTTTTGATTTATTATTCAGATGCACCATACCAGAGATATAATTTCTAACGTTAAAAGACAACATTTTTACGGACCGACACTCTGTTCCCATAAAGCGTTCATGATTTTGATTATTTTTCAATGAAATTTTTTATAAATCAACTTTAAAGTGTCCTTAAAAACATACCATTCTCCCAATCCTGAAATAGGTCATTAAGTAGCAAACATAAATTCGTGAAAAAGTTTCCCTTTAAAAATAAGTAGCAACCCCGGAAGAAAAAGCGCCACTACTTATCACTGTGTTTTTTTCAGGAGACTCTTAATCGTCGAAAAGTAGTTGCAAGAGAACGAGAATAATGATAATTACAGGCTGAACATTCTTAAATATCATAAATATAATCATTAACTACCTATAATTTTTCGAAATTCGAACGTCCGTAACAACAGCGCCACGCGATTGTTAATGCGCTTTACCACCGCGTGCATTATCTCATCGCAAAAGACTCACGGAGAATGCACTCGTGTCCGGTCTCCGATAAACACGATGTAGCGAAAGGGATAACACGACGTAGTGTGAGAAAGTGGCCAGTGAGTATAATTAGTCATTTATGAAACCGTAAGTGGAGCCGCAAATGGGCATCTCTTTTCCTCCCTCTCTGTCTCTTTTCCCCGGAAGGACGGAAGGGTCCAACGACTCCCGGGCGCGTTATCTCAAAATTATTAATCATATCCGCGGAGCCAAGGGACCAAGAGAGAAAGCCATCGTCCTACCACCTTCGTGATACCTATATATAGATATATATATATAAATATATAGACGTTACATATAACACACGATGTAATCCGGCTGAGCCTCTCGAGGACCTCTCTCGCTCTTATAGACTTATCTGACACCTTAATCAATTTCAAGTTATTAATTATGGGGCTGATGTTAGAGCGTGAATCGGAAGTACGTGTGCGTTTCCCACTGGCAAGCATTTTGGACCAGCCGCAACACCGTCCCATTGTCCCTTCTCGTAACAATGCGGTGTCAACAAGATCAACGCGGTCGTCGTCAAATTTTCCCTCGCTCTCAATATTCCATTCCTCCCCCGTACCTCGACGGATCATTAATAATTAATTCATAACCGATTTCCGACAAAGTCACGAAGTCACGACGTCATCACACACGCGCGATACTTCGAAAGCTCTACTGAGAGCTAAAGCTCTTTCATTTTGTCGATATTTGATTAGCCGCAACGGTTTTTATACGAGTTCCGCGGGCAGTCAATGACCGGAACATCCCACCACTCAATTCACCCCCGAGGATGGATTCTAATCCACCAACGTTTTGGCTAATTATCAAATTGTCGTTAACCCTCCACCCCGACGTCATCGTCACCAAGTCACGTTGTACTTGTCCTTTTTGTTTTTCTTACGAGAAAAAGAGAACGCGATTGAGAGGACCCGGTGAGACCGGGAGAGTTGAGCGATTGTCCTATGCAAATGCCTAATCCTTTCGAAAATCCTTCGGAGCGACGTTGACAGATTGGAGTGGAGGGGAAAAGAGAGCGAGGTAAGGGGCAAATGTTAGGTGAGAGCTCGTTGGCATTTTAGATGGGATGTGGTGCCGAGATGACACAAGCATACGGACAAATTTCAAACTTAAAGGGGACCACTAGTGTGACGCTTTCAAAAAATCGATGTTTTTTTTTTTGCATTTTTTCGATAGTCTATACCTTCAGGAATAACATACTGAAATTTCAAGTGCGGATCTCAAATAATTCTTGAACGACAGCCTTTTAAAGAGCAGCTGCTCGTCGATCAGAAACGTGCGTACGCTGAGGGGAACGCGTTTTTTCTCAAAACGACATTTTTTAAATTTGCTGCAGTTCTAACACAAACACAAATCATCCGATCGACTTGAATTTTGTTTTAGCATATTTAATATTTGTTTCTTCATACAATGACCCTCCAGTTTTTCGATTAGATGAAAACATGTCAATTTGCCATGCAAAGAACCATCAGATTAAGCGTAATTTGGAACTTTTTTTTTTCAAAACACCGCCATTTTGTTGGATTACATTTTTTTTTCATAATCCTGCGTCATTGTAATGGCAATACCTTCTAGTTTAACGGACTTTTGTCTTCATTTTAGCCACTCTGAAGGCTGCAATAACTGCAGCAGTGGAAGAACGTTTTTTTTTTTTTGAGACTAGGGAGATGGCGCATAAGTCACTGAAAGTGGAATATTTTCATACGAAGAAAAATTACTGTATATACACAATTTATACACAAATATGTCCTCGAAATTTCAAAACATTCGATGCAATAGTTTTCGTTCGATAAATTCCCGAAAATCACCATTTTTTCGGCAGTCACACTAGTGATCGCCCTTAGGGGCGAAATAGGGTTAGACGTTTAAAAACATCGATTTTTGTTTTATTTCATAAATTGTTAATAAAACTATTGAAAAATATGTTCCCAAAATTTTAAATGAAAAATTCGACTCGTTCTATTGTTATAAGCCATTAAGGGGGGAAATAGAGTTAGGACAGCGTTTTCTCAATGATTTTCATGAATTTTTTTATAGTATAAACAATGAATATAATTTATTGAAACTTTGAGAATATTTTATACATATACGAGGGGGGGACCCAAAAAAAACGGGGATTTCGTCATAATTTCATTATTTTTTAATATTTTTACACCAAATTTTGATCACCTTCAAAGTATTCTCCTTTGACCACAACGCACCTCTGCAAACGATCCTTCCAATGTTCAAAACATTTTTTAAATACACTTATCGGGATGTTCTTCAGGCCTTCCAGCGATTTTTGTTTTACCTCTTCCACAGTGACAAAACGCTTGATTGCTGCTTTGTTTCGAGGTCGTATCCATAGCACCACGATTCATCACCGGTAATCATCTTGGAAAAAAGTTCAGGGTCCTCTTCGAGCTGATTTTGAAGTTCAAAACATGCCTGAAGTCGACGCTTCCGTTTGCTCGTCTGTGAGAAGACGAGGGACAAATTTGGCTGCAACTCTGCTCATGTGCAAATCTTTGGATAAAATCCTCTGAATTGAACTCCATGATATCCCAGACATCTCACAGAGTTGATCAATGGTTCGGCGACGGTCTTCATGAATGAGAGCATTGATTTTGTCGACGTTTTCGTCACTTCTTGACGGTGAGGGACGTCCTGAACGGGGTTGGTCTTCAATTGACATTTCTCCATTTTTAAAACGTGAAAACCACTCGTAGACTCTGGTTTTACTTAGGGCAGCATCTCCATAAGCAGTCTTAAGCATTACAGTAGTTTCCGCGGTCGATTTCCCCAACAGGAAACAAAATTTCACAGCCGCGCGTTGCTCTCGACAATCGGCCATCACATTTGCGCCGAAATGGAAAAAGTTGTTTCACTACAAAAATTCCCACGGGCGAACCGACGCACTCACGGCGACAGAACTTCGCACACTGACTCAGGAGACGTGTCCCCAACGGACACCTGGTCGAACAATGGGTTCCCCCACTCTCCCTTCCCGCCGCAGCGCAGTTCCCGTTTTTTTTGAGTCCCCCCTCGTATTTAAGTATATATTTACATACATTTTTGAAGAATTTCCTTGAAAAACACCGAAGAACATTTATGACTGCCTTGACTTTGTTTTTCTTGGTACTATTTTTTCAAACGCGTTTTTTCTGAAAACGACTTTTTTTTAACTTGCGTACACGCTGGTTTGAAAAGTTTTCAACCAATCGTTTTGAAAATTGGCAGTTACTTTCTTCATACTATTGCGCTCTATATGAACCTAAAATCGGAATATTATCATTATTTAAAATAATTTTTTTTTTGCAAATAAAGTTGTAAAAAATGGGAAAAAATCATGCTTTTTTGTTTTGACCCCTGTAAAAAATTCAATTTTCTATTTTTTTTTATAGCATTTAGGTTCATATAGAAGAGAGACATATAATAAAAGTAAATTCCAACCTCGTTTGATTTCAGATGAGAATTGCGGCTTCCAGAATGTACGCAAAATGCTGAGTCTTATTGTGACCTGCAATATGGGGTTGCTAATATCTTCGGTGTTTTTCAAGGAAATTCTTCACAAATTTTATAACATATACTTAAATATATGTATAAAATATTCTCACAGTTTCAATAAATTATATTCATTTTCTATACTAAAAAAAAATTGATGAAAATCATTGAGAAAACGCTGTCCTCCTAAATGCCATTAATTTCATTCACGTGTAACCCTGATAAAAGTTGTTAATCCCACACCTTGAACATATTTGTTACCTTGCGATGCGACTAAATTTTCGTAAAATAATTTTCAAAAATTCCGCGAATGAATGGCAAACGTTGAGTCCTCGGTACTCGTGATCTTCCAGGCGGTAGGACAACAAGACGCAAAAGCTTCGTACACGAGTGAATAGAGGGGTGAAAAATTAATCATTCTCGCGCGAAGCTTTGCGGGAAAGGTTACAAAAGAACCGCGGTACCTATAGAGACAATGTGGCTCTACAGGCGGGAAAAATATTTTCGCTTTATCCTCCCGCCACATCCCGATAACAAATCGCGTTCCGAATGTAACAGCAACCCCCCCCCCCCCCCCCCCCCCCGTCCTTTTCCCGCTCTCGCATATAGACTCTCGACAATTTTTCCATCCTCACACGCGACCATTCTTTGTTTTCGTGAATTTTTTATTTTCATCCCAGTGCGTTCAAAGCTAGAAATCTTTCCTCCCCCATTCCTCTGCCCCGATAAACGACTAATTGCTCTGTGTGACACCACACTAACGATAATATTAAAAATTCCAACTAGCAGAAGAAAAAGAGGGCCGAAAGTAAAGAAAAAAAAAAAATACGACAGTCATTTTGAACCCCCTCTGACGTGAAATTTCATTCCCCATTAGCGAGAGGGATCAGAGACGCGCGTTTACGTGTAACAACGTACCGGAATCATGTGTGGCATGACAGTGCGGTAATCCGCGGCAAAGAGTTGATCCCGGTTGAGCCAAGTGTCCGTTCGGTGTAACGATTGGATTACATTTCATACTTGTACGGTGGCTTTTCGTACGTACGAGGAAAGGAAGGAAGAGAAATCCTTGTGTTACAACGAGAAATCCGTCAATCAGTGGTCATATGGAGATATTTCTTTCTCTTCATCTCGCTGTGTTACCCGGGAACGGAGAGACAAGAATAATCCCTTATAATTCCGGAAGACAGAGAACACCCCGAGCGGACACCTCGAAATGAGTTGAAACGATTGATAGTGGAATGATGGATCGCTGACCGAATTCGACGACGGAGTTAATCGACAATTTTCTAATTACCCTCGGGGTCTTTAGGGAGAAAAGTGAGAAGGGAGAAAGGATCGTCTTGATGATGCGAGAACGAGAGAGACGATTTTTCGAACGAAGAACCGAGTGAGCGAGGGAGGGAAAAGGATCGTTGAACGCGAAATTGCATTTTCGTACGATCCTACTTTTCTCGATGGGTATTCCCGAGGTTATATAAGACGGAAAACGGTATTAAGAGACAAGCGATTCTGCGTGTGTGAGTGTGTGTGTGTGTGTGTTTTTTTTTTTTCTTCTCCATCTCTCTTTTGCTCACGAGAACGATCTCTTTTGGTCCGGGACTCGATGTATCATTTGCCGTTTGGGTCGTTAGGAGGTTTCAATTAGTTTTCCCTGTTTCCTCCTCTGTATCCAGCAAACTCGTTCTCATTTCTACCGCGAGATGGGCCTCGCTACAACCCCAAACCTCTCAACCCCTCGACCGCCATCCCCAAACCCCCGAAAAGCTCACCTTAATCGCGAGAGCCTCTTTTTTTTTTCTCTTCTTCTTTCTCATCTTCTTCGTACAATTAAGGAGAAGGTCGTTAATGCGCTCGGGATAACTCGGTCACGAAACATGGGGCTTTTCCAAGCAGGATACGAGAAATTGGTCGAAAATAGAGACGTCGGGGATCCCCACCCTGATCGAGTGCAGTTCAGGTCGGCTCGTTTACGATTATTTTCCATTACACGACTCAGTTAATTTGCAAAACGTGAGAGTTCGCTCGGCGTCTTCATTTCTTTAATCGGCAATTTTTATAAAGTTCGCAAAAAATGGCCGAAAGTCATGGAGCCGGTTATTATTAGTATTATTAGCATTTCCATTTTTCTCAGTTTCTTCATCCGTGCCTCGCGTTCACATTATCAGTGCGATAACGGATGAAGAATCGAAGATAGTTTGAAACGAGTGAGAAAAAAAAGTAGCGCGCGGAATATTTCTACTAAAACCAGAGACTCTCGTGCCATCTAATGGAAAACTGTCAAAGTTCGAAGATATTTTTCTTCTCACTTACCAACAGTTGATACGCACAAAAGTGTTAACGGCAATCGGTAAGACAGTGAATTCACTATTTTGTTAACGGGACAATGTCAAAGTCCCGACAGTCAAAATCCCGACAGTCAAACTCCCGACACGGCCTATCGCGCGTGTACCGACTGTTTTTCGTACGTGTACAGCCGCGAGATGGCAATAACGGTTAAAGCGCAAACACATCGCGGTTAGGCAATGAACGTAGCTCCAGGTGTTGGGGTTCTCAATAAAATAGAGGGACGTGACTGACTAGCAAATTATTTAATCAAATAATACACGCGGGTTCCTTTTGGCTATATCGGAGCGAGAAAAAGTTGAATTACATAAACAACTGTTTTTGGTTGAATTTCTATATAAACAATTTGTTAACCAAACCAAGAATAGATAGTATTATGATTATTGCCGTTAATTGTTTAATGAACAAATTGTTTAATGAATAAATAAATTATTCAAATAAATTGAAATAATTGTTTTTATTGTCGTTGTTATTATTATCAATACATTTCGTCGCAAAGATTTGACCGGATAATACACGTGGGTTCCTTTTGGCTATATCGGAGCGAGAGAAAGTTGAATAACATAAACAACTGTTGTTGGTTGAATTTCTTATAAACAATTTATTAAGAAAACCAGGAATAAATAGTATTATGATTGTTGTTGGGTTTCGTTTAATGAACAAATGGCGAATGGATGAATAAACTGTCCAAATAAATTGAAATGATTGTTTTTATTATCGTTGTTTTTATTATTGGGTCAAAAAAAGTTAACTTTTGTGTAATCATGAAAAAATCTTCAGGGAACAGAGGTACACATTTTTAAACGAAATCCAACAATAATCATAATAGTAATTATTCCTGGTTTTTTTAAATAAATTGTTCATAAGAAATTCGACCAAAAACAGTTGTTTATGTTATTTAACATTTTCTCGCTCCGATATAGCCAAAAGGAACCCGCGTGTATTATTTGATTAAATAATTTGCTAGTCAGTCATGTCCCTCGGTTTTATTGAGAACCCCAACACTTGGAACTACGTTCATTGCCTAACCGCGATGTGTTTGCGCTTTAACCGTTATTGCCATCTCGCGGCTATACACGTACCAAAAACAGTCGGTACACGCGCGATAGGCCGTGTCGGGAATTTGACTGTCGGGACTTTGGCATCCTCCCAGAAAAGTTAACGGCAATCGGTAAGACAGTGAATTCACTATTTCGTTAACGAAAAGAAATTTTTGTCATCAAATTAAAAATCTCATTATAAGAGGATGTTTCACATCCGCCGATCACTTCGAAAACGCAAAATGTACTTTCTCCGAAATGACACAACAAATTTGAATGAAAATAAGCTTAGCCACTGGAGTACGGTGGCGAGAATTGGCTAAGCTATTTTCATCCCGATCGGTTGTACCGTTTTGGAGAAAGTACCGA
The DNA here is from genome assembly GCA_958009045.1 of Oxytorus armatus. Taxonomy (NCBI): domain Eukaryota; kingdom Metazoa; phylum Arthropoda; class Insecta; order Hymenoptera; family Ichneumonidae; genus Oxytorus; species Oxytorus armatus. The sequence goes on along the minus strand of OY253754.1, from coordinate 8,216,244 downwards.
TAAGAATTTTCATCTATCTCTCTCGCACTCAGGTGTCACGTGGTACATGTGCGCTTTTCTCTTAAGAGGATGTATCACACCCGCCTATCACTTCGAAAACGCGAAATGTACTTTCGACAAAATGATACAACCGATTCGAATGGAATAAGCTTAGTCACTGGAGTACGGTGGCAAGAAGTGGCTAAGCTTTTTTCATGCCGGTCGGTTATATCGTTTTGGAGAAAGTACCGATAATAATGTCGAGTTATCTCTCTCGCACTCATGTACCACGTGGACCCATGAGAGCGAGAGAGATAGCTAAAAATTGTTATCGGCACTTTTTCCAAAAACGGAACAACCGATCGGGGTCCGTGTCATTCCGGAGAAAGTACATTTCGCGTTTTCGAAATGACCGGCAGCGTGTGATACATCCCATCAACTCGAATTATGACGAAAATAGGGGATACAGATAAAGACTCGAACGCACAAAATCCCGAAAGGATAAACTCTCGAATACCGTGTTACGTCACTTCCTGTGTCGGTGTGTCGCGCTTAGGTTTTTCACGACGCTGGGGAGATGGCGCTGGTGGTCAAAGACAGCGGTCATCGCGGATGTTAGTCAGTGAGGGGTCTTACCGGCAGATAAATCATCATCTGGGATAAACACGTGAACGTAACTACGTCGTGTTTGTCCAAAATGACGCTGATTAGTTAATCCGTTGTTATATAGTGTTCAATTTTATATTATAAAACTTTCAATCTTGAGACAAGACTTTTAGTGTTTACGATTTCGGTTATGTCACACCATAACCTGACAGAAAAGCAAACCGCGAATTTGCTGTTACATCTGTGTTTATCTCGGATGACGATTTATCTGCCGGTAAGACCCCTTACTGACTAGCATTCTCGACCACGTCGGTCCTTAACCACCAGCGCCATCTCCCAGCGTCGTGCGATACCAACTAATCGACACTGATAGGAAGTGACGTCACGCGGTTCTCAAGATTTTGTTCCATGGAGGTTAGAGTACTAGTAGTCTCCATGCTTTGTCCTTTCGGGATTTTTTCCGTTCGAGACTTTGACTGCATCCCCGAAAACGGGATTTCGATTAGGGCGACTTGCCCCATCGAAGGAACGGTCAAGCAGACGACAAAATTCAACGAAGGGACATTTCTTATGCCCGTATATTTAAGTGTTACTTCATTAGCAACGTTCAGTCAATGGGCAGGTCACCCTACGTGGTGGCAAAGAGACGTAAAAGAAAGGAAAAAAATTAACAATAAATAGACTCACCGAATGAAGGAACGCCAACTATCGATAAACACTTTCTCGACCATGTAAAATATTTTTTCCGTATCGTTGCACTTCATAATCTCGTTACGATTTCTCCCGTAATATAAATCGCAGAGTTCATCCTTTTGCACTTTGGCCTTTATCTTATCGTCCTCCTTAGCTCTCTGAGCGCTTTCCATTTTGGCCTCGCATACACCGCACGACGGTGTATCGACCGGATATTCCTTTGATTCGGGAAAGTATTTTCTCAGTATCGACCACGCGACGCCGGGTACAATTTTTCTGCTCGAATCCGGCGTTTTTAACGCATTATGCTCGCACAATAGATCCTCATTGAAATTTATCACCGCCTCGTTATCCTCGGACTCGTCGGGATCTTTCGTCGACGTTTCGTCATTGGGCTCTTTGCACGACGACGACGACGAAGATTTTGTCTCCTCGGGCGCCGAATCGTTGTTACTAGGATCGTCGATCTCGTGCTCCATTAATTCCATAAATTTTTCCATTACCAAACGACGCCACGACTTCAGCGATTCCGCACCCACGATGTAGCTATCGTTCGTTCTGGAAATGAATTGAAAAAAAAAACCATAAACCATTTGTCGGGCTCTCATTCGTTAAATCATTCGTTTCAAGTTTGCTACGAGCAGCGGATGGGAATCGTTCGAATGAAACTGGGTCATTCAATGGATCTCGAAATTTTCTATGCGAACAGTGATTCTTTTCAGCGATGAGCAAAAAAAAAACAAACGTACACACGAATTATTAACTCACGGTTCTTTGAAGTTTCGCATTATCTCATTGACGTCTTTGTAATCGCGCTCGAGGCCCGACTTGAAGCGCAACATTTTGCAACGTTTCTTCACGCAAGTGTCGCAGAGTGAATTCTCGTCGAGTCTCGGACCGCCCCGATAAGTCTCGTAGATCAAATTCGCCGCCGACGGTGGTATGCACTTGGCACGATTGACTTTGAGAGGATCGAGACGATAATGTGGACACATGAGCGTCGAGTTGTCAATCGGCGATACGTCCGCATTAGAATGATTGTTCAACCATTTAACGAGCCAATCGCTCGGTATCCATTGATAAGTCTTCCATTCGATATCCGGACTTCCGATTATCGCGTAAAAATCAATGACCAACTGACGTTTCGCATTTTGATCCTCGATCTCTTTTTGCTATTGAACGAATGACGAGATGTCGATTAATAATAGGGAAAAAAAAAAGAAGCAAATATGTGAAAAGTGTCCAGATCGTTATTACAAAATTTTTTACCTTTTCCTGCTGCACCGCCAGAAGACTCAGTTCATGCTTGACATTTTCCTCTCGAACGAGTTCCCGCAAGGTACCACTCAGCTCCCACTTTTCAAATTCCAACTGTGCAAAGAAGAGAAATAAACGACGATCATTAATAAGGAAACGGAACTTGTAGAAAATTCTCAATATTAAGTAGGATGGGTACGTTCGAGCGGAAGTGGAAGAACGGAGTCTCTTGGGCACCGATTGCCAAGCGAGCAGTGTGCAAGAGAGAGGTCCGGGTCACGAAATTCTGAGCGTACATACCGTTGTATAAACCGACTTGTTTTATTGGGTCTTAAACTTAATGCCCGCTGTTTTTTTATTTTAAAAAAAATAAGTTATTTATAGTTTGCGTTACATGCTATTTCATTCGAAATATTGTCCCTCGAAAGCTACGACATTTTGCCATCTTTCATGCAACAAATGGATTCCACGCCAATAGAAATCAAAAACTGTCCTGAACGTTCTTTGTCTTTATGGCCAAAGTCGCCACTTTTGAATCGTCCAAACAAATCTCTGCGCGTTGTCTCAGATAGAGCATCTTCACTAGGGTGTGCCATTTGAGGGCAACTTTTTTTTTTCAACCGTTCAACAGGTTGTATACTTCCAGGAAGGTGAGAAAAGAAACCTGTTCAAATTTGAGCTCTTGATATTAATATTTAGAGGTGACTCATCGCGAATTTTCATTTCCCATTCAAATGACATGGGGAAAAAATTTTTTTCACATTTGAAATTTTATACTTCGATGACACGCGTGACATATTTTATAGAGAATTGAACGCTCTGCAAAAAAGATGTCTTGCAGTTTTTCGTTAAACGTAGCCATTCCGATGATATCCAAGTTTAAAGTTCAAAATGAACAAAAATTCATCTTTTTTTTTAAATATTACAGCGAAACAATTGAGTCTATTGAGAAATTTCAAATGACTTTTTTGTAGATTATTAAATTTGCCATGAAAATTGTCTCATTTATGATTAATTAATATTGATCGTTAATTGTTCAATCTCCTCTCTTAAAAAGTTCATGACGATACATCGAAGATTATCGAAATTTCGATAGTTTAGTTGTTCACATTGAAGCCTTTCTATTCGCGCTGTGATTGGTTGGTGATCGGACCACTTTTGTGGCCAAGTTCTGTTTTGTCACCGCAATATCGATAGTAGACCGTATATGTTTTGACGTTTGTGTTATTTTTTAGTATTATCATAACTATTATTAATATTTATATACAATTATGATATTATCGTTGATATTATAAGCACATCTTAATAATAAGTAAATTCAATCCTCTCTTAAAAAGTTCATGACGATACATCGAAGATTATCGAAATTTCGATAGTTTAGTTGTTCACATTGAAGCCTTTCTATTCGCGCTGTGATTGGTTGGTGATCGGACCACTTTTGTGGCCAAGTTCTGTTTTGTCACCGTAATATCGATAGTAGACCGTATATGTTTTGACGTTTGTGTTATTTTTTAGTATTATCATAACTATTATTAATATTTATATACAATTATGATATTATCGTTGATATTATAAGCACATCTTAATAATAAGTGAATAAGTAAAATGAGTGGTGTTCACCGCTGTACGAATATATCGGTACAGCAGTGAAAACCAGTATGGGTGAAGGGTTGTAAAAACATCAATAGGTATAATATACTCCCAGGCATAAAATGGAAAAGCTGAAAGAAATATTTGAAAGTTTCGCGCAACCGATGAGACGGAAGTATTGAATCCAGTTTATGCACATACCATGGTGATGCTTATTAACCATCTATAATATGTATTATAATGATATAGTCTTATCCGCATGTCTCGTGATGCCTCACTCCTTTTTTTCTTTCCATCCACTTACATCTCATGATGAATAAGTGTTCGGAGTCTCTCTTGACAATCAAGAAGAATTAATATTCTTTTTCGAACATTAGAAGATAAAGAATAGTTCTGACGACAAATCCTATTTCGAATAATATTTTTGATGATCCACGATGTATACGATCCCTATTTGTTAATTGATATAGAAGAAATTGTAAAAAATTCTAAATAACACGATAACTTGATACGATGAATGTTACGAAATCATCGTTTTTTTTCAGTATATTCCCCGCATTCAGCGTATTGTACGTCCGTATGTTATACGTATTTTGGACGACCATTTATACTTGGCTCATGGAACATGGCAAAAATCATTGATACAAAAGAGGGGCAAGAAAACCAGGAGGCAGCGTTGGTTAAAGGGATGAATATGAGGCATTAACACGATAGAAACAATAAATTCACAATGAACAAACAACTTTTGACCAATGAGAATAAGCAATAATTACAAGACTTCTTCGTTAAGTCGAGCGTCAAATATCGAGTTGGTTCGGGGTCATTTTTCCATTTAACTTGGATCCTCATTAGGTACCAGTCGGTTTTTTTTAGCTATAATAAGGATACGTCGGGGTCAGTCGAATGGAAAATTGATCCAACAGCGACTCTCTGCTCGACACCCAATCTCGAATAACCCAATGAACAAGCAGCGTACAGTGCCGAAAAGCATAAGAGCGCTGCAGCGCCACCAGTAAACTGCTCGCGCACGGCAGCGCGTGTGCCCATTCCCTAGTGCTGTAAAAAATTCGCGATGAGTCACCTCTAAATATTAACATTAAGAGCTCAAATTTGAACAGGCTTCTTTTTTTTAACCTTCCTGGAAGTATACAACCTGTTAAACCGCTGAAAAAAAAAAAGTTGTCCCCAAATGGCACACCCTAACGTTCACCATAAGCTTCTTGAAGCACACACTGGCTTTCAGCAGCGCTTTTTCCTTGAATAGCAACGTTTCACGCATATTCTGTCTCGTCGATTCAAAACCTGACATTTTCGATTTTATAATAAAGGCAGTGTGTACAATTCACTCTCAAATACTGGATATAGTAGATTATGTCCGATACTTCAATACAGTATAATTTAATGTTACTAGCAACGACGCGCTCGCTTCGCTCGCGCTCGAATGTTTCATATTTCGAACTTGTCCTTTAGATTAAGAATCAACTGCAAATTCTTATAGAAACTTTTTCCCAAACGGCACAACGGATTTTGTCACCATACTGCAGTCGCTAAGATTATTTCGTCTCGATCGGTTGTCATTTCGTTAAATAGTACATAATTTATTATAAGGTTTTTAAATTATGAGAATTGCATTGGGCGAGAGTCAATAATCTATTGAATCTTTGATCTTATTGAATCTTTGTATACTATAGATGTTGTTTCATGGTGAACGAAATCGCGTTTGAATTACGCGCGCTTTACGACAACCAATCGGATTGACGATAAACGGGCTTCATAATTCGATATATTTATTTCGCATTTCTTTATTATATAAGGTTTTTAAATTTTGAGAATTGCATTGGGCGAGAGTCAATGATCTATTGAATCTTCAATCTTATTAAATCTTTGTATACCATAGATGTTGTTTCATAGTGAACTAAATCGTGTTTGAATTACGCGCGCTTTACGACAACCAATCAGATTCACGATAAACTGGCTTCAAAATTCGATATATTTATCTCGCATTTCGAGAGTTTCGAGAATCGAGTGCCATGTCTTTTTTAAGAAAGGACTTCTATGAAAATAATAATAATTACGCCATCTCACACAAAAGAGCGGGATTTAAATTTAGAATCCAATTTATTTTATTTTTTTCAATTTCAATGATAGCTATGGGGGAAAATACATTTCGATGTTCGTGAAAGTTCGTCCCAAAGATGTAACGAATTATTTGGATCCATTTTCATAGGATTTTCAACACTTTTTACCCTGGTTATTGATTTTGCATTGGATATCGTATGATTTTTGTTATGTTGCTCGTGTGTAAAAGCGCAACTTCGAGAACTAATTGCTCGACAACCATGTAGAAGAGAAACTTGAAATTTTTCCGTAGAAGCGTGAAGTTCCCACTGACGAATATTCAATAAATGTGAGTCAATTCTTAACATTGGGACGAACGTATTCCCCCCTCCTTAAGGGAGTATTCACGTCCAAGAAACGTTCATAAAATCGTTGTTATGTAATTTTCACCGAAAGCTCGCCATTTTAAACATAATATCGATCGTTATTAACACTTGTACTTACATGCTCGTAACGATCGCGTTCGCCACAGCTCATATTTCTATGTGCATCGCCGTTAAGCTGTCCGTACTCGATTTTCACGTTTTTCGTCGTCGACTCCTTGGTCGTCTCCTCGATCTTGGGAATTTTCGCTTCGGGCTCGGGCGACTCGATCGCGTTATAACCGATTATACCGTTTATAAGATTTTTCTGTTCCGGGGATAATCTAGGCTTTGCCTCGGTCATGTCGACTTCCATCGTCGCATTATCGTTATCGTTCATACGCGTTTTTTTAACCCCAGTAGCACTGCACCGGGAAGAATCGCTACCGCTACTTACGCTATTAGCGCGACAACTCGCGTTACCGGACGCGATCCACGCGTTAATGTCGGTGCAATTTTTGCGCTTTCCATCGTCGGACGTCGTTCCCTCGGACGCGAGATCGACGACCGTTAGCCTTTCGAGCTGTGCCGTATTACCCGCGTTATTCGTCAATTCACCGTCCGTTAATTTCTTCACTTTGCCACGTTTAACCGCCGATAATTGTTTGCCGTCGGTCGTTAATCTCTTGTACACCAACATGTACGCGGTGTTTGATGACAAAAATCCTTTCGGCACTCTTCCACGTTTCACGATCTTCGTCGTTGTATCTGCGGTTATATTTTCACACGATCTTTTTTTTTTCAACGAAATCGTTAAGTTTAATGACATTTAATGTAAATAATCCTAGTTCTGTTTTCGAAATAACAACGATCGAATAAGATGAGCATTCAAAAAATACAACTTTTCCAAGTAAATGCGTTAGTTTTAGTCTTGTAAAAAAAAAACGATTCACAAATAATTGATTACTCTTCGGATTGTCGTTGCAAACGTTATGTTATTTTTTACTTCACTATGCATTTATAGTTTTCGATGACTACGAGCTTTAGTCCATCGAAACTACTTCGAGGGATATTTAAAAAAAAATGCATAATATTTTCAGAATTTCCCGACCTCTTTAAGCCGTTGCCATTCACATATAAATAATTACCGTTTTGTTACAAATATAAAACAAAAAATATATATATACACATTGTACGTACCGGTTATACCGTCCTCGATCCTTTTGTTCTGCATCTTCTCGACTTTGTCATCGCTGAACTGATACCACTCGCCGCCGGAATTGCATATATTCGCGATGTAATGACCCGAGTGAGCCGACGGTCCTTTGTGCGACAAAACAGCTACGAGGCTGTAAAGATGCGTCTGCAATGGACACCTAAGATGCTCGGACATGTCGAGATCCTCCGGGAATTGTATGAAAGACGTGAGCTTTCGTTTTTGGCCGGAGTCTCTGCGATCAAGAAACGAGTCGCCCGTAGATCGGGCCTCGCGGATCAATCATCTTCCGGAGTTATCTAGATCGGTCAGCGAGGGGTATTACACCCGCGCAAAAGAAAATACGCAAGGGGTCGCGAAAAAAAAAACAGGAAAAAAAAACGTTCTAATCGCGAGATCGTGAAAAGAAGCGAGAGAGCGAGGGGAAACGGAAACAAAAGATAAAATTTACAGCAGCAAGAAAAAAAATTGAGGAAGATTCGAAACTTGAGCTCTTACCGATGAAACACGAAGCGCAACAGTTGAATATTTAGAGTTTCGGGCAACATGTCGAGCCTTATGAAGCGCCTAGCGTCTTTTTTGTCATTACAAGTTGCGCAGTGATACTGATTCGGACCGACGAGCTCCTCCTCAGTTAGATACTTCTCGATAGCTTCCTTGAGCGTCGGCGCGAGCTGAAGATCGAGCTCGTAGAACGTCGTCGAGGTCGGATATTCCGTACCGCAAGTCGAACAACTGCGTCATTAATTTATTTTGTTAATCAACCGTCTTGTAACGAGACATCAATTTTCGTTTTTTTTTTTATCATACAGGAACAAAAACTGCTTTCGCGTGAATTTTAATTGTACCTATTATTGAACTTGCTACAATTACTTTTTTGCATTTTCAATCGCGCCTCGTTCGTTATCGAATAAATGTCTAAATAAATAAGTACCATTCAAGAGCACTCGCAAATAAAGTAAACTCAAACTTCCACCGTACAAATGGTCATTCCACAGACGCAGCTTAAAAACTTCACTTCAAATAGCAATTAAATGTAACGACTAAGTGAGAGAGTAACCTGCGTTACTTATCATCGATAAATTTGATTTTTAAGATTTTCCTCATTCAATGCAAGAGAACGAAAATTGCCCATCTCTGGTTGATCCTACCTATTTAAGGTAGTAGTCTGGTAACTTGGGTTCAAAAAATCGAAAAATTTTTTTTTTCTTAATTTGAAAGTACAATGTCTTGAGAATATACTGTGAAATTTTCAGACCGAAATTCGAAATACTTCCGGAGTTATAATGAGTTTTCGTATTTTAAACGCGTTTTTCTGGTCAGCCCGGGTCCTAACTTTTTTTTCTACCGAACCGATTGCTTTCAAATTTTAACAGGCTACTCTACACACTTATAGTTCTCGTCGGAACTACCGAGACATTTTTTCACCCCTAACTTTTTATTTTACAACCCCTTCTTTGCTAAAATAAAAGGACTTTTTTTTCTAAAGTCCGCCATTTTGTTATTTATCCATGAAGTTCAACTTCAGTAGTTCCGACCAGAATGACATGTCAATAGATTAAGAATTATCAAAAATTTTTGATTTCAGATAACATCAAGAGCCAAAATCACCGTGGCCACCCACGCGCTTTTTTTTCGAGGTGCCAACTTCGATCAATAATAATAATAATAATAAACTATTAAATTTTTACAACAAAATTTTTTTTTGTATCTTTAATATGTAAATAAAAACATCCTAAATATCCAAAACGATTCATTTTTATTTTCCTACAAAAAAACGCCCTCCAAAAAAGTCATGAAAATCGGCTTAAGTTACCAGACTACCACCTTAATAGAACAATCAATATGATTGTTTTCAATGCTATCCATATGGACTGTCGATTAATCGATAAAAGTGGGCAACACGATTTTTTTCTTAAATATTTAACCCGCGGTGCTATAAGTATCTCAACTATTCCGCTTTTTTAACGATGGAGCCCGGTCATTATTGAACAATCAGCTACATAAATAAATGAATATTATTCAGCAGCACACTTACCAATTAACTGCGTGGTTAATTTGTCATTCAATTAACGCGAATCAAGGGGAAATAGATTTAAAGGGGATTTTTCAAGAGAAATTTGATTAATAAACATTAATGTTCGTCTCAGGAGAATTTTCATTTATAATTAATATTCCGAAGTATTGCATACTAATTTTTCATCATTTAAGAAATGTTTCTCCATTTATTGTCAAAGTCGAGATGAATATTGAATTGTGCGACACTTACCAATTGACGTAGCTGTATTTTCCTTGTGTCAGTCGTTGCAGCTTCGCTTTAAGCGACATATTTTGCTGCAACTTGCCCTCGATGTGACACAACAGAAGTTTTGAAAATTCCTGAGCATCCTGCTGCGTTCTCGTATCGAGCGAAAGTGCTATTGCGAGATTCGTTGGATCTAACAATTGTCGATTACCAAATTGCATCATTGCGAATATATATTGCAATTGTCCGACGACCGTAGCCGGTAGATAAGGATGCTCGCTGCTCACTGAGCGATCAAGACCTTCTCTCTCTTCGGGATCCTCCGAAATGTTCCATTTGTAAATGATGCGTCTGGTAAATTCGAATTTTTTTTCAATTGCAAGAAATATACAATATTCTGAGACATCGCCGGTACATAAATTCATTGAAATTACCTCATATCTTCGTTGTGAAACCAAACTTGTATGAGACTATTTACATAGCAAGTAGCGCCAAGATTTTTTAATCCAACGTACTGCGTAGGATCTCGTAATTCGGAGAGCGAACTCTCGAGGGATGCTACTTCGGCGGGATGCGATTTGATGTATTTATCTTCGCCCAGACCGGTCAGACACATCGGATTGTTGCTGCAATTGCGTCTGAAAATTTTTTTTGTTTCAATCAGCATTGAAATTCTTTAGTGAAGAGGGGGAAAAAGTAAATAGAGATTTACAGTGAAAATCATCACTTCTGTAAAAGAGAATCGACAAGCGCTATCACATTTTTTTGCAGTTTTATCCTACGTTTGCCTGTTCTTTAGAAAACCACCTTTTACCGTTCGATTCTCCTCAAATTGTAAACAATCAATATCCAAATATTTTCAATAAGTTTGTCGCTGTTGTCTTGGAAATTGAAATGAAAAATAAATTGTTTCATCTAAGAATTTATTGATTTTATTAATTCTCATCTCTTTGCCTACATATAACCGGCTAATGCTTACTTGCAACTTTTGCAGTTTTTTAATCCAATGCGATACGCAGTCTCAAGGTGCGACTGTTCGATATCGTCAACGCCGACAGTTTCCACCCAGGCCCACGCCAGTTTCTCAAGATCCGTTTTCTTAGGCGGACGCATGTTTTCATTTGTCTTCACTGCAGTGATATCGAAACAGATGTAAAGCCCGCTTAGATATAAAATTATGTAAAAGAAAAAAATGAATGGATATGTTATACCCAATTGCGGTAGAAATTTATAAACTTTTTGTTGAGTAGATGCAAACTACGTTCCACTGCCAATAATTGATGCGACGTGTTTTAATTTATAATAATAATCGTTACTATTGAAAATTGAAGAGCTATAGTGAAATTTCTGAAAGAATTGTGCAAAGTTCACAAAAATTGCAATACATATGTCGTTCGATACAAATTGAAAATTTCTGTAAATTTCAAACTGATTTATCCATTATTTACTGAGATAACTAAGTGAAAAGAATAACATGTGAAAAAAATCTCGCAAGCGTTGGTGGCTCGATCAAGCTAGAAAAATTGGAAGACTCAAAGAAATGTCACTCTAGAGTCAAAAAAAACAACGGGGATGCTGCTGTGTCTAAGAATGCGCGGGAAAAAAAAGTCGCGGGGGCGGAAAAATGAGGAAACGATTGTAGTAACGAAATATCAAAAAAAAATATATAACCTCCAATTATTTTTAAGAACGAGATACATTGAGAAGGTAAATTAAAACAATCGGACTAATGTCCGACAACTTTTCACGAAACTGTGAAGAAGAAAAAAACACATTTTTTTTCTCTTTTATTACTCACGTACTAAAAACCAGATTGACGGTCACTCGGCGTATCGATTGTCGAAAACTACGGCGATCAGGATGATTTTCATGATCTGCGATATAAAAAAAAGACGTTATTTCGCAGAGATGTTAATCCTTCACGGAAAAACCGCGACGACGAGAGCGTGGAAGAGAAAAAAAGTATCACAAGGGTGGTTTTTTTAATTCCCGTTTGGGTGTATTTAGTTTCGGGTGGAACGTGGCGAAAATAGTAATTATAGCAAGTTCGATATCGTGGCGTAAAAGAAAAATACACTTTTTGCTCGAAAAAGTTCCGCGGCAGTGAAGTAAAAGATAATAATAATGTTCACCGAAACGACGAACACTCGCGCGTTATCAAAACTTTAGTTTCACTTTGGAATTTTATATCGCCCTCGTACGTTTTTTTTTCGTTTTTGAGGTTATGCGAGCGTAACGCCGCTCTCTCTCTCTCTCTTTCTTGCGTTTTATTCACGGCATTGTGCGAATGTCGTGTGGTTACGAGACGAACGAACCGGATATACGATTAAATACGATAAGCAACATTGCTCGATCGTACGAAACGTGGAAATACGTTTATTATCGTTGACGAAATTCTTCACCAATTTATTATTACCGTAAGAAACGTACACGTAACTGTATTAGCCGTGAGAGAGACCAGTCGCGGTTTATAATACCCGGTCGCCATATGCAATAAAACCGCGACTTGTGTCAAGCGGCAATGGGGTGCGCGCGCGTCTTCTACGCCGCGCGTTCTTAAGAAATCGTACTTACCGACCGAACTCTTTTCTTATCGACAACAGCTGTTTTATGTTTTTATTGTGTCAAAAGCAGCGGCTCACGGTGTGGAAACTCCCATGTTAAGAAGCGCAGCCACTGTTTGTAGCGCCATCTATGTAGCTGTCCCCCTAGTCGGAACTAAAAAGATATACATCCAGCTGCGGCGCGCTATTTGAATGAAGAGTGGGCACGTCCCTCGGTTTTATTGAGAACCTCAACACTTGGAACTACGTTCATAGCCTAACCGCGATGTGTTTGCGCTGTAACTGTGATTGCCATCTCGCGGCTGTACACGTACCAAAAACAGTCGGTACACGCGCGATAGGCCGTGTCGGGAGTTTGACATCCTCCCTCTACGCCGCACGTTCTTAAGAAATCGTACTTACCGGCCGGACTCTTCTTTATCGACAACAGCTGTTTAATGTTTTTATTGTGTCAAAGCAGCGGCCAGCCGCGGTTTGTGTTGACAATAATTCATATTGGTGTTAACGCTACGGTGAAATATCAGTTTTATTCAGAAGTTCACTGTGATTTCGTAGAAAGATTATTGTTTTTTTTTACTTTAAAAATGATGAGAGACATTGGCGAGGAAGCTGCGGCCGAAGTCCAGCCGCAAATCGAATCCGTAGAAAGGTATAACCTCACTCTTTCATTGATGGCAAGCTGTCACCCACACTTTACAAGTGTTTCATCGTGAAAAAGTTTCGCAATAATTGTGAATATCTCAAATCTATATCTATATTAGGGCGATTTTTTTTTTTCGACTATTTCTTTTTTCTCAGTCCCCACTTTAAATTTTGTTGGATATGTCGAAAAAGAAATTCCCTGAAAGTAACAGCCCTTAATTTTAATTTTAAGTACTTTCCCTTAGCGTGAAAAAATTTTCCATCTAAAATACACGTGAATCGAATTTTTTTTTTTTCAAAATTCTATAACTCAGCCGCATTTTATGCTATCATATTGTTCGTAGTTTTGATTTACTCAGAATAAACCAATTTAGAAAAGTGCCTATTGCGCCAAAAGTATAAATTGTACTGGTGAGTTGGTACAGCTCACTGAAGTTAATTTTTACCCAAAATTCTCGTTTTTTTACTGTTATCTCCGAAACAATTAACTTTATGAAAAAAATGTATAGAAAAAATTTGTTGGAAATTCAATTTCCTACAAAAAGGGTCCTATCGACCCAATTGCTTAGATTAATATTTCTCGAGATATTGAACTTTAACTTGTGAGTAGTATAAAATTTATAAAATATGAAATATTAAATAATAAAAAAAATAGAAAATATAAAAAATTCAATATCTCAAGAAATATTAATCTAAGCAATTGGGTCGATAGGACCTTTTTTGTAGGAAATTAAATTTCCAACAAATTTTTCATTTACATTTTTTTCATAAAGTTAATTGTTTCGGAGATAACAGCAAACAAAACGAGAATTTTGGGTAAAAATCAACTTCAGTGACCGGTACCAACTCACCAGTACAATTTACACTTTTGGCGCAATAGACACTTTTCTAAATTAGTTTATTCTGAGTAAATCAAAACCAAGAACAATATGATAGCATAAATTGCGGCTGAGTTATAGAATTTTGAAAAAAAAAAATTCGATTTACGTGTATTTTAGATGGAAAATCTTTTCACACTTAGGGAAAGTACTTAGAATTAATATTAAGGGCTGTAACCTTCAGGGAATTTGTTTTTCGACATATCCAACAAAATTTCAAGTGGGCACTGAGAAAAAAAAATAGTCGGAAAAAAAATCTTCCTAATCTATATTTAAATCTAAGTCTATAACAGCCTGAAAAGTCATGGACAATCTTTACCGTCATAAAAAATATCACAATGATTATAGCGTGATAAAATATTATGAAGGTTTACTAATTGACTCAAACATTTTGTATTTGTGACGCGATATTGAAAATTAATCTCGTCCCCAGGGAAATTACCTCCGTTGTTGATTTCTCAAAATCAACTACTAAACTGGCGGACGGTCTGCTTGCGGTTTATCAACCTCCGTTGGAGCAAATAAAGAAGGAACTCGACGAACTAACGTAAGGACAGATAAAAATCTTTGAGCAAACAAAAAACGTTATTAATGATTTTTTTGTTAAAAGTCATTATGACTGACCGTTGAAAATCCCGTTCAATTGTAGACGAAAGCAGGAAAGTCTGATAGATCGAATGGTAGTAGAAAATAATAAACTCGGCGACATCGCGGAAGATCCAATTCTCAACGAGATGGTAAATAATAATAGATTTTCAAAATGCAATTGTGCAATGTTTAAAACGATGACAATTTTTTTTTTTTGTGCTTCAATCCTCGAGTTTTCTACAATAAAAACGTATCAGGGAAAATTGAGTTCGATAAAGAAAGAAATGACGAGTATACACGAGCGAACGTTCAAGCTTAAGGTACAATTTTAATTTTAAGTACTACAATTTTATTACCGATTCCTCTCGCCTTATCTCTTTCTCTAATCACAACATTTATTTTTGTAGAAACGAGCATTACGGTTGCAACAAATAAAACAGAAGGAAGCACTGTCCAGAGAGAATCAGCGAGAGCAAGGAATACGTAGGGAACAAGAATTAATAGGCAAACCACCGCTTGTTTGAAAATGAGTTATCGTTGAGAAATTTAAAAAATAGATACATATATACTATATACGTAAATATTACGCTGTCATCTTGCCTGATACAAAATATGCAAATAACATTTAGTCTCGTAATATCTTTGGTCATTCGTTGGACGTAAACAATTACCACGTAATTTCCCACCGTCCACCGGGCGAGCATTTTTTGTCTTCTCCGCAAAGACGATTGAAAGTTGTTTCCGTTGGGAATCCCATTATCTCACGATCTTCTTGGATTCGAAAGGTAAAAGTTGACTCGTGAGTTCCAATGAAATATCTTAAATAACATATTCAAGACCTTTAGAGTCCACAATCCCATGCGATAGTTAGATTCAATTAAAATCGCGAGAAAAGTTTCAAAAAATTCTCTAAAAAGCCGATTTGACGGAGGAAGTACATTAAGATGGCTGGGATTTAAAAAAAAACCTATGATATTCTTACCTTGCGTGAGAACATATTATTTGATCGACTATAGCTATTCTACCGTCTATAATTTTTTTCTTCGTCCTCTCGGAAGGAGAGTATCTGTAAACTCGATAATCCATTAGTAGATCCTTCAGATCTTCGTACTCTGAAAATAGTTTTTTTTTTAATTCGAATTTAAATATTTCTCTGTATGAGCGTAGAAGCGTACAATCGATCCTTTGGGATTTGCGATATAATGTTGTTCGAAAATTTGAAAAGGAAATTGGAGCAAACCCTTGAAAAACGATATCGATATATCTATATGTTTTCATTTTTCCGACAAGTATATTTACCATCGGCATCGGTGTCCGTCGCGACGAACAAGATTTTAAGATCGAGTTCACTCATTTTTTTGCTCAATTGATGAGCCGCGCTCGCGATAGTCGGTACTGATTTAGCTCGGCCGGTCAAAAAATCGCGTCTTCTGAGATGAACAGCGAGATAAGGACCTCCGGTCGCGTTTCTCTGTCCCTGTACGTGAATAAATTCACGAAAATTATACTTTATTCATTCTCACCGTTATTCTTCGCATTTTCGTTGTAAATTTGTTTTTTTTTTTAATCCCGACTGACTTTTTCCTCTGTCCAATCGATAATCCTCGGTGTTTTATCGATCGCGTCCTCGGACTCGAGATACTTTGATCGAAATTTATCAGCAATCTCGTAAAGCTGCCTGCTGTAACGCATACTTCGTCTGGCACGCCAATATTCCCGCGATCCGTAATTATCGTGCAGTGGAATTTCCAATCGATCGAACATAAACGATCTGGACGAGATTTTCAATGTTTCTTTAACATTTCCCTTATCGGCCTGAGAATGTAAGTAGCGTAGCTCGATCGATAATATTTCACCTGTAAACTCGAGGTTCGAGGTTTACATGCAAACCAGAAGCGGTTCCATGAAAAACGAGACAATTTACGTGTCTCGCCGTGACGTTCGAATATCCCCAAAAGTATCCCGAATATTCTTCATCATTTATCCTACGATAGCGTGATCTTTCATCGGAGCAATCCATCAATTCATTCTTATCCTTGAAATGACCAGTCTCAAACATTTTCATGTCGTTATGAAGAACGTAAACTCGATCAATCTCGGTAATACCCTCGTTTCCTTGTAAATTATGTTCTGCAATATTTTTCGCCAATATTTCGATCTTATTTTTATTCATTGCTAAAATTCATTGTTAACGAAACAATGGGTGTACCTTGGAAGAATTTGTACATTTCGAGGACTGGAACGTATCGGTTGAGGCTCTCAATATCAAAGAATGTTGACCAAGGCAATCGTCTCTGGTCACCTATCTCTTTGCTTCTCCAGTGATACATTTTGTCTATAAAATAAATTGATTCTCAAGAGTACCATAATAAAGTAAATAATTGATGTTTGCCATTTTCCTTTTGTTCAACGTAATTAGCAATGTTGGAAAAAACTTTTGGAAAATGTAAGTAAGAAAGTAAGAAGTTTTTTACTCGTATAATTTTATCCCCCGTTATTCCAAAGAGATACGACAATGAGAAACAACGAAGATATAAGTAAGAGAACACGACGTTAGACATGACTCAATGTTAAGAGCAAATATTTTTGAAAATGTGAGTATTTATGCTTAATCGTAAAATTAAAAGCCATTCCCAATTGCTTGCGGAAATAAATTTTTGAATTACCCCAAGGTGGAAGTATCAAAATCCATTGATACGTGTGGTCCAGATCGTTGCATTTTTTCAAAAAAACAGCAATTCTGACGTAAACATCTCGACGAAGATTAAAACCCTCCGAGGGATTAACATCGTACAATATATACCTGAGGTATGTAATAATAGAGTGTGTGAATGAACTTCTGTCTCCGAACGCTTGAGAGCATGGATTAGAAAGAAATATTTGACTAACCTTTTTTTCGAATAGTCGTGAGGCTTGCAATTGTATTCCCCAGTGTCCGATGGTTTTTCACAATATTCCAATTGTTCCGTGCCTATCGCTCTGACAAATGAAAATATCGCGAGAACGTAAATAATGAACGCCGGTAATTTTGATAAGAGCATTGTTTTGTATGTTTCTTTGTTTTCAGGTTATGCTTACGTCAAAAAGTGAGAACTGTCAGAACCACGGTCTTGTATACAGGTCAGGAAACTCCCTCAAATTTCAGTGGCGGGGGACGGCCCGTTAACGAAGCTGTTTTTAATTTCTGTAGCAGCCACTAAAGGCGTTACGATCGGATAATGCCGATAGACATAACCTGAAAACCCCTCGATAGTTCTCGCGGTTGTCTGTCTCTGTCCCTCTAACGGACACCGCGTTACACATATTTATTATATGTAATTATAAGTTATTAATCCCGTCATCTTTAATGAATATACTGAATAATTATGCACTTAACTTGAATCGGGTTTTAAACATTCTAACTGTTAACCGAGCATGATAAATATAAACTATTTGTAAATATCTGTCATATGAATATATATTAGGCGAAATAGTTGTCTACCTCTTGATGGATCGATCTCCGTTAGACTTTCTTTTAAATCCTATAAAATAAACAAAAGTTTTCATTTACAAAAATAGAAATACATAGAACCGTTCCATATATTTAATTTGATCCTTTTTCATTATATTTTCGTGAATATTGCAGGTACTCAAATAAAGATAAAAGTTGAAGAATTTATTTTCATTCATACATACTTGATTTTGAAAACTGGAACACTTTTCCAAAACCTAAAAAATAAAGTGTATGAAAATGTAAAGAGCTGATTTTTACTTACCTTAATCTACTATTTTTTGGCATGCTACTAAATACTGTCCATTTCGGAATATTGACAAAATTTAAATACAGAGAAAAATTAAAGTATTTATTTTTATTCATACTTCCTTGATTTCGAAAACTAGAACACTTGCAAACATTTGACATAAGATTTATTCAGTAGTTAATTTCGACAATTTTTCTTAACAAATTTCTTTTTTACTAAACATTTTTCTAGTGCGCATATTGCCTCATTCTTAATCTTACATAGTAAATTATGGCATATGATAAGAATTCAGATGCATGCTCTTTACAGGGATAAGTCAAGGTTTATGAATTAAATAATTCATCTAGAGTTATATCAAAGACATCAATACGAGGGGAATATGTTGTAAATGATACTTCGATATGACGGATCAGATGAAAGAAATGAGGATTTGCATGAATCAGGCCACCGCATAATTTCATTTGCACCAGTTGCGACTCTGAAGATCCGCAGCAGGTTTTCAATCTCACAGCTTCCTGACACACTGGACAGGATTCATATTTTTGACGGAACTTCAGGGATATCTGAAATATCAATAGAGGCAATTTATGTATGTTTAAATTACTTTTATTTCATTACTTTTATTTCATTACTTTTATTTCATTACTTTTATATACTAACGATGCAATAGATACATTCTCTTAAGGAAACTTACCAAGGCGAGTACTGATTCCTTGAATTGACGATTTCGTGACTCTGAAGGACGGAACAGTGCTTGGAGAATTTCTTTCAGAATTCAAAACTTGTTTCGCATATCGATGCCCTGGCACACAATTTTCCTTTTCTACTCAGATGTCATCGAATCTTGTTCGCACAGCAAACTCTTTGTGTCGCATTCTTTTGTATGGGATCTTACATATTGAAAATACATCGTGTATTTTCAATATGTAAGATGAGTAACTATCTTCTTGAACTATGTGTAAAATCTTTTCATTAAACTTGACCATTTGCGTCGAGCTTGACCCATTTGCGAACTATGTATTCATTGTTAAAATGCTTTTCACATACACGATGTGTGTGTTGTAATTTTAGAATGCCTGGAATAGATTGTTCCCACTTTTTCCACATATCAATGTTCTTAGGCTCTCGGAATGTACAACATTTTTTGTTTATTTTGCTACCGGTTTTACAATATGGCACCACACACCGATTCGTCATTCTTAATATAATGATTACTAAAAGACTGTGATGTACACCAAATAAACATAACATTCAGGCATAGCAGTATCGAAGGGTTTTCAGGTTATGTCTATCAGCATTATCTGATCGCAACGCCTCTAGTGACTGCTACAGAAATTAAAAACAGCTTCGTTAAGAGGCCCATTCTCGGCGGAGGAGTTTCCAGACCTGTATACAAGACCGTGGTCAGAACTGTCAGAGTTCGAGAGAGAAATAGGAACGCGCACGCTCTGGTGGGAAAAGTACGTAACGATTTTTTGATTTGAATAAATATAAATACGCAAATGATCTATGGATCTATATTGTTTAAAAAGAAATTGTATTTAAGTGAGATATTGGAAAAAGACATTTGTTAAAAAAATATATATTAAAACGCATCAAGATCGTTTGTGAAATGCCAGCTCAATCTCGTCCTTCGTTTTTCCATGCGTCTCGGGCAAAACGAGCGCGACGAAGAGCGTCGCCAGTAAGGAAATGGCGCCGTACGAATAAATCATTACAATTGGACCGAGCTCGACGAGACTCGGATAAAGCTGAACAGTTGCAAAATTGTAGAGACCAGCGAGGCAGGTTGTCGTGGGTCCTAAAACATTCACGTATCTCGTTGGAAAAAGTTCGCCAATCATTGCCCATGGTAGAGCGAGAAATCCGAACGATCCGAAAGCCTGAAGAACATGCATTAAAGAAAAAAAATGCTATTAATATACACCGTTGAAATAAACGACGTATAAAAATTCTCACATCAAAAATTCTCTTACCACAAATGAAAAAATGCAAATCAGTGGAATTCCTGAAATTTTTGTATCTTCGAAAAATTGATTATAAACGCCCAATCCAGCGAGAGAAATCGTCATCCCAAGTCCCGAAATTAGAGCCACTGGTCTTCTGCCAAATCTTTATAATAAAAAGTGTATTAACTATTTATTTAAATAGCTAAATGTCACTTAATACTTTCTACTGAATCAGAGCATATATTAAAGAAAACTTAATTCAATGATAACTCAAAATGGCGGACTGATTAAGGTCGCGATGAATGAACAAAAGATATTTGTTTAAAAATAGGTATACCCATGGGATTTTAAAGTATGATTTCGAATTTAAAGCGAAAATCCAATACCCAGTAACCGTTTTCGAATCACTAATTTCGTATTCTTAGCCAAAATCAAGATGGCGATTTTATCAGGTCGTAAATTTCAATTTGAATGCACGAATTCTGGGATTAAAAATGTCTGATAAACGTAAGATTTTTATCGGCAAGATCCTCGATAAAATATACAAAAACTCTCTAGAGTCCTCAATAAAATGAAACTTGTCGTGTGTATGAAGAAAAAAACTTTACCTGAAGCTCGATATTACGAGGAAAAATGCACCGGTGATTTGTACGAGTCCAATTACTGCTGTGATCAAATACGGATCTGTCGTAACGCCGCTTTTACCGATCAGGTCAACGGCGTATGCCATGAGAACGTAAATACCGCAAAATTGTTGAAAGAAGAAGAATACATTGAGAATGACAAAAGGTTTCCATACTTCGGGTATTACAAGACTCTTTGCAAATTCTTTGACTCTTCGAGCAATCCCCAAATGGTATCTACCGTCACTTTTTGAACGCGGCATTTCCCGCTCTTTTTTCCCGCCATTATTAACATCGACTATCGATATATCGTTCCTCTCGCTAATCGACATTTCGATGTCGTTCTTTGTCTCGTTGTAACGCACCAGAGCGTCGAATTCGTCGCGAAACTTCGCGGTTTCGCGATGAAGACTGCGCAATCGTAAAAGCGATTTTCGTGCTTCGTTTTCTCGTCCATTGGTGAGCAACCAGCGAGGACTTTCGGGCATTGCTGTGATCGTCAGTACCGCCGATAATGCAGGAACGATCGTCGATAGTGCAGCCACCAGGCGCCAGTCGTTCTTAAAAATTTCAATTAAATCGTCATTTCTTCTTTACCATCTGCTCGTCCAATAATACATATTTTTCGCGATTGGGGGCGCGACAAAGGGAAAAACTTACGTTGATAACGAAACCCAAAAGGTAGACGAGCATTATACCGGTTGATAAGAATAGGCTCGAGCACGTTGTGAGCATTGCGGTGTAGCGTGGAATTGAAATTTCGGCTAGATAGACACAAGCCGGTGTCGATGCCAGTCCCGTAGCCAAACCTAACCAAAAAAATTCATATAAAAAGAACGTGTTGGTAACTTACTTAATGACCATCCCAGGGATCGCCCACTGTGGAGGGAGGTTTTTCGGGGTTGTAAATTCGAAATAAAATCCTTCTATATGCGAATTTTCTGATAAATGAGATATAAAATTAATTGAATAACAAATGAAAGTTTGAGAATCGCGATTCGCGGGAGATACAAAAGATGGGAGTATAAAAATGATATTTAAGTCTTAAGGACTCACATACCCCTGAAATTTTCAAAAAATCAATTTTTTTTACAGATTTTTATTCTTTATACTTTTAAGAATTAAAAAAAAAACTTTTAAGAAAATCCCACTCCCTTACAAAGTTATAGAAATAAATGTGACCGGACATCGGGTTCACGTTGTACCTAACAGAAACTTTAAACGCGTTTTCCTCGAAACTATGTTTTTAGACAGTGTCAGCACGATAACTCAGTCAATTTTTAATATTTTTTAACTTTTTTTTTAAATCTTGATAATTATTTTCTCTATAGTCTGACGAGATGTTTTTTTAATTTTTTGGTGGGACAATTTTTTATAAATTATTAAACACAATTTTTTTTTCGAATTGCATGTTAAAGTTTGAAATACTGTAATTTTTTTATTTTTGAAAAAAAAAAAATCCTTCCGTCGGACTATTACTACTAAATTATTTGACTAGATTATTGTTTATTTTTGCAGATTGGATAATTTTTGGTGAAATTATGATGTCGACAAGAAGGTGCCGTGGTTTTCATCAGTAGTCCATTTATACCAGTAAAAAATAATATTAATATGGAAGAAAAAATTTTTTAATTTTTTTTCTTATAGTTGAAAAGTTGATAAAAAATGTAACATCAACAATTTAATTTTTTTTCACCATATAACCTTTATAATAATTTTTCAAATTTACTCGGTTTACAGCGCGCACAGGGGTATGTGAGCCCTTAAATTCAGAAAAAAATTCTTTTATATTCGAATTTTGTGATGAATGCGATATAAAATCGATTGAATAACAAATTAAAGTTTGAGAATCGCGATTCAAGAGAAATACAAAAGAGACGAGTGCAAAAATGATATTCAACCCTTAAATAACGACACAGTTGTGTCTATAGTGTGAATCACATTTACCCGTGACACATCTGCCAATGAGCAATTGTGTAACGCTGTAACTTGTTGCAATGATAATCCAGCCGACCGAACAAACTATTCCTGCGCTACTCATAGCTGCACGTCGTCCTACTTTCATGGTGAATAGACTGACGACACAGCCAACCGGTGTCGATATCATAGCTATCGAGGCTGTACAAATAAATATAATTAAAATAAAATATTCGATTACACTCAACAACTCAGAGATATCACAAATCACTCATAAATGTCACAAAGTACTAATAAACGTCATAAAGTACTAATAAATGTCATAAAGTACTAATAAATGTCACAAAGTATTAACAAACGGCACAAAGTACTAATTAACGTCACAAAGTACTAATAAATGTCAGAAAGTACTAATAAACGTCACAAAGGACTAATAAACGCCACAAAGTACTAATAAACGTCACAAAGTACTCATGAATGTCACAAAGTATTAATTAATCTCACAAAGTACTCATAAACGTTACAAAGTACTAACAAGTGTCACAAAGTACTGACAAACGGCACAAAGTACTAATAAACGTCACAAAGTACTAATAAATGCTAGAAAGTACTAATAAACGTCACAAAGTACTCACGAATGTCACAAAGTATTAATAAATCTCAAAAAGTACTCATAAACGTCACAAAGTACTAATAAATGTCACAAAGTACTAAAAAACGGCACAAAGTACTAATAAATGTCACAAAGTACTAATAAACGTCACAAAGTACTAATAAACGCCACAAAGTACTAATAAACGCCACAAAGTACTAATGAACGTCACAAAGTACTAATAAATGTCACAAAGTATTAGCAAACGTCACAGAGTACCCATTGACGTCACAAAGTACTCATAAATGTCACAAAGTACTAATAAACGTCACAAAGTACTCATAAACGTCACAAATAACTCATAATTATCACAAATAACAAATAAATAATACGAATCACTAATACAAAAGCGATTACGAAAATTGATAATTTTCACTCACCGAACCACGTTGCTTCGCTATCACTCAATGTCGGCGGGTTCGTTGAGTTTTTCAGCAATGGCAGTGCGACCGCGGAGTAACCCATGCTCATGCCGGGTCCGAGCAGAGACGAGACCGCCAATACACCATAGATAAACTGAAATATCACAGAATCCATGGATACGTGTTCGTTAACGATTGATATTATCGTATGACGTCGTGGGCTGTCGCAGAATTGTGCCATCATCGACGATAGAATCGCTCGTCTCTTTGCATTTTCCCATCCTCTCCCTTCTCTCATTCGCTCGTTACGTATGGCTTATCGTTTCCATATACGCGCGAGTATATAAAGAAATCAAGACGTAACCGTAACCACGCGGTTTTGTCCTTCGAGGGGGAAAAAAAAAAAAAAATAAAAGCATCTCCACATAACGTTGCTACGCCATCTTCGTAACAACAATAATAATGATCAAAGAAAAATCGAGCTTCCATTGCAATTAAATCCCACCTGAAAGACGACCTGTCGATCCGGACATCGTTCGCCCGAGGGTAACATCTCTCTCGTGGCTTCTTTTTTTTCACAATACTTTTGCAACTTCGTCTATCTTTTCTTTTCGAGACGGTCGAAGGCGGAACTGCGGTGTCATGTTATCCCGCGGAGAAACGTCGTGTATATCGTCCGCAATAACCCCTGGACTCGAAGTAAGTAAGAACAAACAAAAAAATAACCAGAGTGTTAAACCGCAAAGCGAGAAATAATACTTAAAAAAATCTCTTTCGTTTGTTTATTATGTTTCGTTCTTAAAAGGGTTCAATATTGTTAAATGGTTGAACATTGGGCATTGAAGATCGATGAACTCAAATGCGCCTCTCCATGAATGTTTTCCTACCTTATATATGGCCACGCGACGCGATATCAGCTTTGACAATCTTGCAAAAAAAAAACAAAGCAAAATACGCGAAGTCTCCGTTGTAATTCATCGTCGAGGGCAAACATGCGTTGCACGCGAGTGACACTTTCTATTCTTTTATGATTTCATCATGGCAGAATAATCGTTCCGTCAATTGTCTCTCTGTGTGCAATGCGCACAGAGAGACAGGGGAGAGAGAGGAGCTTTACTAGATCTCCTCTGAGGAAAATATGTTAACAGACTCGCGTATCCTCTTATCGTATACACCCTTCTCCATTATCAGCATTCTCGCCGGAAAGGCACTGTTATCGCCTACAAGTGTCTACGAGTATTTAATCTATTTTTGTCCACTGGCTTATACGATAGATCGGGTGATTCACGTCCTCGCGTTAGAGAAATGCTTCATGTCTACGAGTACCCGTTTGTAATAAGCGATAAAAGTCAGTGGTCCGTGAGTATACTTAAGTACCTAAATACTTAGTATAAATCCTGTATGAATATCTGCACCATTACGTACACGAATACCGGAATTGGTATTTGAATTAAAAACTGAATGAATACTATAATGAATACTGTAGAGAATACCAGAATGAATACCGAAGAGAATGCAAGAATGAATACCGAAGAGAATACCAAAACGAATACCGGAGAGAATACCAGAATGAATACCGGGGAGAATACCGGAGTGAATACCAGAAAGAATATCCGAATGAAGATCCCGGATGAATATAAGAGTGAATACCGAAACGAATACCAGAACGAATACCGGAACGAATACCTGAATTAATATCGAAATGAATAAATGCCCGAATGAATAGCAGTGCGAATACCTGAATTAATATCGAAATGAATAAATGCCCGAATGAATAGCAGTGCGAATACCTGTATGAGTACTTGAATAACGGCGGGAATACCATACATTACTACCCGAATGAGTACACGAATGCATTGCTGTGACAGTGCCTGTTTCAATGGATGGCGTCAACAGGAGTAACTTTATAAGCGCCCATAAGTGGTCCCGTAACTTTATTGTGTATTCGTGGCTACTGTGCACACGCGCAAGTGTTTATCAAGTCGGAGAAAACGCACACGAAACACTGTAGTCTATTCCGTGATACTTTGCTTACTCTATTATTATGAACGTTATTTTCTTGTTTTGTTACGTAACAATCAACTCAAACGGAATTATCGCTTCTCCGGTGAGCTACACGTCCCACTTTTGCCTACCGACGAAAGCCAGTGGCACATAGGCAATGTCTTGTGCGGGATTAGCGGGAGACAAGAAAGACCGGGCATCGAGATCAGTACCATATTATACTTACTTAACACTTATGACTGTAGACGAGGGGATTATTTTAAGACTCGCCGACGAAGATATATTTGTTGTTCCACGTTATCGCTATCACACATTTCGCGAAAGTGACTAGCGATTCGCACGTAACTTGGCGCGAGAGATTTTTATATTCCGCGAAATGGGAAACGGGCAATGAAAATGCGAAGAAATTTTGAGATTGCGGTGCAAAAGAAAAATCGAATATTTATTAAAGTTCGAAAAGAATCAGTTATCGCTCAGGGTTATCGACATAAATCGATTGTTCGTGTTCAAGACACTCGATTGAAAAGCTTTTCAAAGAATTTTAATAAAGTTTCAACTCTTCAACGTTTCATTTTTTCGCCCTGCAATTGTTTTTCGCAAGAATTCACGAAAAATCCTATTTAGTTTGTCAATTTTCACTATTGCTAATCTATTTTTTATTCTTTTAGAAAAAAAAACATCCCTTATGGGACTGTTCGTCTACGATACAAACTGAGGGTTTGTGACATGACGAAAAAAAAAAAAAAAACTGATCTCTTAATTCTCAGTTTTGATCTAATAATCCTCGACGACATCCTCAGCTATCTGTAACACATGACCTATATTATCTATGGAATTATAATATAATATTAATTCGCTCTTGTATCTCGGATCCATAGCCCCTTCTCCACAAACATACACACCAACACTAATGTACAGCCGTCTGATAATGAACAATTCACACAATCACTTGTTAGTCTCACGTTGCGAGAGTGACTTTTGTGTGGGAATCTTTTCACTCCTATTCGTTGATTTCATCCTTCTGTCTCTGTTACATCTGTACGAATAAACCGGGTGGGGAAGAGGGGCTGACGACGAGGGGTAGACTGGACAAACTTTGCCAGTTTCTCGCAAGACTCCATTTAACGGTGTAATATATGAGATTCGGTGGCCAGTAACACTGATATATTACGAGAGAATGGTTGTGTGGATTACTTGAATTACAACAACAACAAAAAATCAGCAAATAATTGAAAAATCAAGTTTCATATAAAAACAAAATTATTTAAAGGTACCATTGAATGTCAGAAAGAGAAACGCGGTAATGTAAAAATGGCATTTTTCGTCAAAGACAAGTAACGGTGAAAGGAAAATTTCATTCATAAAGGAATTAATTTGATAATAAAATTTAATTGATAAAGAATGTAATTTGAGAATAAAATTCAATTGATAAAGAATGTAATTTGAAAAATAAATCTAATTCAAGAGACAAAATTTAATTGAAAAGCAAATTCATTTGGCAATGATATTTTAATATAAATAGTAATTGATAATTGTAAAAAGAAAAGTGTAATTGAACGATTATTCGGAAATGATCATTCACGATTTTGATTTTTCTCGTCATCTCTACAATTTTTCGACCTTTCTCTCGTGTACGGTTTCTCGACGTGCCAGCACGAGACCCGTCTCCAAAGTGCAGTAGACCTTCCCCCCATGAATTCTTTTTTTTGTATCTCCATCGCTGAACGACATAAAATCTTATTGACTCTCACCGCTAGTGGTTAACGAAAGTATCAAACGAGTTTTCCTGCCTTTCAAGATCTCGTAGACAAAAAAAACAGATGCACGGGCATACGCTACTTCAACGCATTTGTACACTGTTTTTCCGCGGGGGCTCATTGCCCGGCTACGCCGAGCGTCACGAGAAATTTAACAAAAAATTGTTAAGCGTTAAATGTAACGACCAAATTTCGTAAAAAAAATTCGCACGATTACTACTTCGGTTCTCTCTTGAAATATAAATAATATCTAGCCTAATGAAACTCCTGATATCCCGGTGACACGTTGAAAAATATTTGACAATCGTCGAGCTATCGTGACCGTAGTAAAGGAACATTTTTTCGAACATCAAAAGTATATTTCATCGAAGAGGATAAAAAAAATTAATCATGATGAACGAACAAAATGAATCCGTGGAAATCAAGGTGAGTCTACTCAATTTTCATTGCAACCTCCAACAAATTGTCCCATTGCATTTTTTTTTGCCACTCACTTTTTTAAACGGGATATGGCCACGGTAGCGAGTATAAAATCATGTGCACATTTAACAATTTTTTTTTATATGAAAAAGTGATTTATTTATAAAAGTAATTGCACATCTATTCTATTAAATATCAAGCTAATAAAAAATATTTTTCTTTGTTTTTTTTTGTTATACAAAATGGCCGACTACTGCTGTTTGCTTGTGGTATCTTTGTTTTTCGGGCGTGACATTTGGCGTCCACAAATTTTTACATAGAAGAGTAAAAAAAAATTCTCGTTAATCTACATCAGAATACCTAGAGAAGTACGTACGGAATTTGAAAAATGTAATTTTATTCAAATATTGTAGGCATTTTAACTTAAAAGGTGAATTTTCAGTGAACATTTTTTGTATAAAACTGCTCGTAAAATGAAGAGTTTTTTATTAATCAGAAATTCCGTACCTTATTCTCTGCGAAATGCAATTAGAAACATAATTTCAAAATTTGAAGTCAATCGGGTCGAAATTGTCAAAGTTATTTGTCTAAAAAATAAATTCTAACTATTTTTTTTTAAGACAAAAGTTAAGTTAAGGTAACTTAACTTTTGTCTTAAAAAAAAATACTAACTATTACCTTAACTTAACGTCACTCATTTTTATGGTGATAAAGCATTGTTTTTAGATTTTTCGAAAATTCTACCGTGGCCCTACGCTAATTCGATTATTTCACGTACAATATTGTCTCAAACGTTTCTATAATAACTTTGTTTTTTCTACGGAGTACAAAACAAACAAGATTGTAAGTATCGAAGCTTCAAGAATTCGCGATAATAAGTTGTCGAATGTTTTTTTATCTATCGCTTGTAAAACCGTTTGTGAAACACGAATTTAATTCGTGTCCCAGTCGAGGACAGTTGAGTACTCGATAGTAGCGAGCAAGATAAAATCATGTCTATAATATTCCATATACAAGAGGCATTCCGTGCCAACGCTCACAACTTTGGAACTGATGAGTTTTGATTTCTCTAATTTTTTTATATCGTTCTCACTACTGAAGAGACCATCTGTGATTTATTTCAGATTTTTTTCTCCGGTCGTTCTCATTTTATGAAATTATAAATTATCGAATAATTACGAGATTCAAGGGATTATACACAGTCTGGATTAAAAAACAAAAATTTGTTTTCTTTCATTTTCGTAATGCACATACATTTAAGTGTATACACAGAAAATGTCACGTCATTCCGATAAATATTCTCGAAATGACACGCATATTTGTAACGACGTCTCGGAGCGTTTGAGAGTAGATTTTGAGAGTTTGAATGCGTTTTTCTCAAAATTATGTTTTTAAAGTTGGCGAGCAAGATTCCTCGGAAACGGCTAAACCGATCAGTCTCAAATTTTTACACAAGCTTTATAAATATATTTTTCAGTGATTAATCTAACGTTTTTCGCTCGCCGATAAATATATTCCATTTTGTAAACAATTTGAGGCCAAAATGTTTTATCGAAAATCAAATTTTTTTTTGAGAAGCTGCCATTTTGTTAAAAATCAATATTTTGCTTATTCCTTAGATCAAATACTCGTTAATACCTTATATTAACGAAATCTTTTTTGTTTTTTCATTTTGGATGATCCAATCCACAGATATCGTGCTCACCGCGAAACGCCTTTTTTAGAGCAGCTCCCGGAGACCTGCAATAGCAGCTTTAAAAATCATTATTTTTACAAATAAAAAATATGAAAATAAAGTTAAAAGTTACCACAATATGTATATAAATTTTTACGTTAATAAATTAAAATGTTTTCCCAGGAAAAGTTCCTGAAAAATCTCCGTATAACTCCTTGAAACTTAAAAAAACGAAGGATAATATATAAAATGAAAACCGATCTTGATCTGTTCTTATTTTATAAATTAGCGTAAATTTTTCGTCAACAGTTCTTGAACCACGACCCGTCAATTTTTAATTAACACATGAACATAACTGCGACAGTATCATTGTTCATTACGTTACTCAATCGTCGACGTTGTTTTTGTCATTAAGGGGGGAAGTAGGGTTAGGACAGCGTTATCTCAATGATTTTCATGAATTTTTTTATAGTATAAAAAATGAATATAATTTATTGAAACTTTGAGAATACTTTGTACATATATTTAAGTATATACTATAATATTTTTGAAGAATTTCCTTGAAAAACACCGAAAATATTAGCGACCCCATATTGCAGGTCACAATCAGACTCAGCATTTTGCGTACATTCTGGAAGCCGCAATTTTCATCTGAAATCAAACGAGTCTGGAATTTACTTTTATTATATGTCTCTCTTCTATATGGACCTAAATGCTATCAAAAAACTAGAAAATTGAATTTTTTACAGGGGTCTAAACAAAAAAGCATGATTTTTTGCCATTTTTCACAACTTTATTTGCAAAAAAAAAAATGATTTAAAATAATGATAATATTCCGATTTTAGGTTCATATAGAGCGCAATACTATGAAGAAAGTAACTGCCAATTTTCAAAACGATTGGTCGAAAACTTTTCAAACTAGCGTGTACGCAAGTATAAAAAAAGTCGTTTTCAGACTAAACGTGTTTGAAAAAATAGTACCAAGAAAAACAAGCAATATGGGGTCGCTAATATCTTCGGTGTTTTTCAAGGAAGTTCTTCAAAAAACTCTTCAAAATTTTATAGCATATACTTAAATAGATGTATAAAATATTCTAAAAGTTTCAATAAATTATATTCATTTTTTATACTATAAAAAAATTCATGAAAATTATTGAGAAAACGCTGTCCTAACCCTATTTCCCCCCCGAATGGCTTATAACAATAGAACGAGTCGGAATTTTCATTAAAAATTTTGGAGACATATTTTTCAATAGTTTCACTAACAATTTAAGAAATTAAAAAAAATCGATTTTTTGAACCGTCTAACCCTATTGCCCCCCTTAACGAGGGAAAAAGAAAACGAAAATCACTGAAATTGTCAAACGACCGTTCGATTAACATTGTAATGTGATTTTTGCAGATCGACGCGAGTCCCGAGGAGAAAAAACGACAGCGAAGAAAGGGAATGATTTATCAAGTAAGTTGCTCTTTGCCTTCTCATCCCAAAAAAAATCTCTACAATTATAGCGATACTTAAAAATTTATGGAGAGCCATAGAACGGGACTGTCTTTTAGACGTCCATTATTTATTATTCGCTCAGGTGGCGAGAGACGTTAATTAATTCCACAAGTGTCGTTGAGCGTAGATCATTTTTAAATAAACAAAAAACTTTAACGTCACAGATATTGATCTTATATGGCACTGTTCTTAGAATTACTGGCATTAATAGAACTCACCATCTCCTGACTCTCCACCCCTCAAAGAACAGTATTCCGGCCTTAGTTTTATTATTATTATCATTATTATTATTGATGTTGATTAAAAAATATATTTTTTATCGTACAATTCAGCTTGCAATGGTAAAACTAGGGCATCGAGGCCCTGAAGCGTCTGAGTGGCAGATATATACTTGAAAAAAAAAAAAAACAAACCCTACGAAGTAAACGTAATAATGCACAAAGCGTCACGCATGTAAACCGAACGCAAAATGCATCAAAGAGTTCGTTTCTCGTTTTCATTTGCCTCTCGAGGCTCGGACCAATTCTTAATCCAGACTTTATCAGACACGACAGTGGTAAAAAGAAGAAGTCAAAAAGGCGAAGAGAATAATTTACGATAACCGCACCAACGAGACGGATTTTTAAGATTGACGTTTGAGGGGCGGTGGCAGACACATTCTTCAACGGTTATCTTAGCAGAATTATTCGTTTGTACTCTCGACGAATATGACAAAGAGACAAGTATAGGCCAAATATATGAAATAAACCGTCAGCGGCGTCTTCGTCAATTAATACCGGACAGATGTCGCTTTAATTAATATAAGGCGAAAATAGATTAATCCTCGTTATAGACGACAAGTGGCGTCTCCCACTGCATAACTTATTTATCATTCACATAAATTCCAGGCGTGATTAATTACGAAATTTACATTACTTCCTCACGCGTCTAGATTTAGATATAAATTTGATATCGCACAGAGGAAGCTTTGTTTAGTTCGGAAAGTATTGACCAATAATAATCGACTAAACGATCAGCGATATTTTTTGATAAAAAAATAATTCTTTTTGAAGCTATTACGAAGCCTTCAATGGAGATAAAGAGTCTCAGTGTGGCTTAGGTCTGAGGGAAAATATCGAGAGATATATTGGATGCTATTATGGTATTCACGAGTCTTCAAGGGAATATACACAGTCAGGATTTAAAAAAAATCACTTAATTCATTTTCATAATGTACATATTAGGGCGATTATTTTTTTTCGACTATTTTTTTTTCATTCCCCACCCGAAATTTTGTTGGATATGTCGAAAAAGAAATTCCCTGAAAGTTACAGTATTAATTTTAAGTACTTTCCCAAAGCGTGAGAAGATTTTCCATCTAAAATACACGTAAATCGAATTTTTTTTTTTCTTCAAATTTCTATAACTCAGCCGCATTTTATGCTATCATATTGTTCTTGGTTTCGATTTACTCCGAATAAAACAATCTAAAAAAGTGCCTTTTGCGGCGAAAGTGTAAACTGTACTGGTGAGTTGGTACGGGTCACTGCAGTTGATTTTTACCCAAAATTCTCGTTTCTTTGCTGTTATCTCCGAAACAATTAACTGTACGAAAAAAATGAGAACGAAAAATTTGTTGGAAATTTAATTACCTATAAAAAAGGTCCTATCGACCCAATTGCTTAGATTAATATTTCTTGAGATATTGAACTTTTTTTTATTTATTATTTTTTTTATTATTTAATATTTCATGTTTTATAAATTTTATACTACTCATAAGTTAAAGTTCAATATCTCAAGAAATATTAATCTAAGCAATTGAGTCGACAGGACCTTTTTTTTAGGAAATTAAATTTCCAACGAATTTTTCGTTAACATTTTTTTCGTAAAGTTAATTGTTTCGGAGATAACAGCAAAGAAACGAGTATTTGGGTAAAAATCAACTTCAGTGACACGTACCATCTCACCAGTACAATTTACATTTTCACCGCAAAAGGCAATTTTTCAGATTGTTTTCTTCTGAGTAAATCGAAACTAAGAACAATATGATAGCATAAAATCCGGCTGAGTTATAGAAATTTGAAAGAAAAAAAATTCGATTTACGTGTATTTTAGATGGAAAATCTTCTCACGCTTTGGGAAAGTACTTAGAATTAATATTAAGGGCTGTAACTTTCAGGGAATTTCTGTTTCGACATATCCAACAAAATTTCGGGTGGGGGCTGAAAAAAAAAATAGTCGAAAAAAAAATCGCCCTAGTACATTATTTAAGTATATACACAGAAAATTTCATGTCAATCCGACAAATATTAGCGAAATTACACGTACATTTGTAAAGACGTCTCGGAGCGTCTGAGCATGATTTTTAACGTTTGAATGCGGTTTTCTCAGAACTATGTGTTTTTAAAGCCGGTGAGGAAGATTCCTCGGAAACGGCTAGACCGATCAGTCTCAAATTTTTACACACACTTTATAAATATATTTTTGAGTGATTAATCGAAGGTTTTTCTCGCCGATAAATATTTTCCATTTTATACACAATTTAAGGCGAAAATTTTTATCGAAAATCAAAAATTTTCTTTGTAAAGCCGCCATTTTGTTAAAAATTAATATTTTCCTTATTCCTTCGATTATATACTAGATAATATCTTATATTAACGAAATATTTGTTGTTTTTTCATTTTAAATGATCCAATCCAGAGATATCGTGCTCACCGCAAAACGCCTTTTTTTTCTAGGAGCTCCCGGAGATCGGTCATAAGAGCTATAAAGATTATAATTTTTCAAATAAAAAATATGAGAATAAAGTTAAAAGTTACCACAATATCTATATAAATTTTTACGTTAATAAATTAAAATGTCTTTCCAGGAAAAATTCTTGAAAAATCGCTTTCTTTTCTCCTGATTGCGTATAACTTCTTAAGCTTGAGGGAAAATATCGAAAGATATATTGGATGCTATTATGTTATTCACGAGTCTTTAAACACTTTTTGAAATATCAAAGATTTGCAATTACGTATTCTCTTAGTCAATCATCCGCTTTTTTTCCTTCTTCTCGTTTTCTCATTCCTTCAATTCGTGCACACATTCGAACGTAGATTCTTCGCAGTCGACAGGTATATTTATGTAACGTTTGAATAAGTATAAACGAACGTTTACGTAAAATGTTGTCAATGACGAAAGAGAAGTGGGAGAGAGAAAAATTTTATAACTAAATAATTACTATATAATATTTTTTTTCGAATTATATAATTACTAGCTGTGCCCCGCGATTTCACCCTCGTTAAATTTGCATTATATATATATTTCATACGCGTTATGAGTACATAAACAAATGCATCTCATTAACTATAAATACCATCCGGGAATTGTGTGGAAAAATAAAAGGACCAATCACTAAAAAATAAACCAACACCGCCGTCGCTCCTTAGGGCCATAAGCATGAACTTATAGGGCCTAGAGCCTTCCCGAATAAACGAGAAGGCTAATGCAAAAAGAATTTTTGAAATCGGACTAGTATTTCCTGAGATTAGTCCGTTCGAACAAACATACAAACTCTTCAGCTTTAGTATAATAGTAAGATTTGGACACTTGAATAATCAAGTTTCACAATTATTAAGGATTAACGAGTTAATGTATTTCATTCCGTCCCAAAGTACGAGTGACATTTAAGAAAGGAAAAAAAACGTTACTGACCCAATTTTTGACATGTCATTGACGTTACGAACGTTCTGGCAAAAAACAAAATTAAATGTACTTAACTAGAGAAAACTTACTCCTCAATTGTACAAGAGTATATAATCGTACAAAAGCCACATGATTTACTGATAATAGGCTTAAGAGTGGAAATAGGGTTAGGACAGCGTTTTCTCAATGATTTTCATGAATTTTTTTATAGTATAAAAAATGAATATAACTTATTGAAACTTTGAGAATATTTTATACACATATTTAAGTATATACTATAAAATTTCCATACATATATTTAAGTATATACTATAAAATATTAGCGACCCCATATTGCAGGTCACAATCAGACTCAGCATTTTGCGTACATTCTGGAAGCCGCAATTTTCATCTGAAATCAAACGAGGTTGGAATTTACTTTTATTATATGTTTCTCTTCTATATGAACCTAAATGCTATCGAAAAAATTGAAAATTGAATTTTTTACATGGGTCAAAACAAAAAAGCATGATTTTTTGCCATTTTTTACAACTTTATTTGCAAAAAAAAAATTATTTTAAATAATGATAATATTCTGCTTTTAGGTTCATATAGAGCGCAATACTATGAAGAAAGTAAATGCCAATTTTCAAAACGATTGGTTGAAAACTTCTCAAACTAGCGTGTACGCAAGTTAAAAAAAAGTCGTGTCCAGAAAAACGCGTTTGAAAAAATAGTACCAAGAAAAACAAGCAATATGGGGTCGCTAATATTTTATAGTATATACTTAAATATATGTATAAAAATTTTATAGTATACACTTAAATATATGTATAAAATATTCTCAAAGTTTCAATAAATTATATTCATTTTTTGTACTATAAAAAAATTCATGAAAATTATTGAGAAAACGCTGTCCTAACCCTATTTCCCCCCTCAATGGCTTATAACAATAGAACGAGTCGGAATTTTCATTTAAAATTTTGGGAACATATTATAACAATTTATGAAATTTAAAAAAATTGATTGTTTGAACCGTCTAACCCTATTTCCACCCTTAACAGGCTAAATCATGAGATTTTTCTACAAACATAGCTCCCGTTTCTTTGATGGGTTTTCTCTAATTAATCACATTCTATTCCCCCCCCCCCCCCCCCGCAGGACGTTCGTAACGTCCACCACATATTTTTGACGATGTTCACGTGTGATTAACATCCTAATGTTTATTTGTTCTCCACCACCACGTTGGCAGATGTCAATGAGCGTTTTGGCGAATATTTCGATACTGGGACCGGCAATGGGATTTGGTTACAGTGCCGTTGTACTTCCGACGCTACAATCGCCGAACAGCGATCTTAAGATCGATGCCAATCAGGCATCATGGATTGGTAAGAATAGAAAATCAATAAAATTCTTTTTATTATTCGTCAATGAATTAAATTTTGTTCAATTTCTTGGGGAATGAAAATTTTCCTAATATTTTGTATTTAATTCTATTTTCTACTTGATCGTCCATTGTTGTAAATAATAACTGTATGAATTGTGGACTGTTTAATATTGTTTTTTTCTTTCTTATTGAGCTTTACAATGTAATTCGGAATTAAATCATAAATTTTATTTAAAGCTAGCGCAGCGGCAATTGGAACGCCATTAGGTTGTATACTATGCAGTTTTGTCATGAGACGCGGAAGAAAAATAAGTCTTCTCGTAACGTCGAGTTTCTCACTGGCCGGTTGGCTCATCATTTACATGTCGTCGAGTTACCCGCAGATTGTAACCGGACGTGTTATCGGTGGTATAGCAACGGGTCTCGCGGCTGTACCAGCAACCGTTTACTCGGCGGAAGTCGCGTCACCGAAATGGCGCGGAACGATGGTAACGTGGAGCAGTATCGCCATTGCCGCTGGTATTCTCATAGTCTATGTCTTTGGTTATTTACTTCAGGTTAGTTTGTCCTATTAATAAAAATATCCGCGTAGAAATTTCAACGGGTTGAAAGTTTGACTGAAATATTCAAATTCGATATTTTCAGACACAAATTTTAATTGGCACTTAACTGCATGTTCAGAGGGGCTCGACAAATAACATTTACAGAGCATATTTGATGGCTGTGAAAGTTAGCGTATGAAAAATCTCTTTTTTCATGATTTTCTTTTTTCATTGATAGAATTATCAGTTTTGCGAATAAAATATTTATTGAATTAATAATCACCGAGGCATAACCGGTATAACGTTCTAAATTTTTTTGTATTTCGGTCAAACACGAGTCGGTGCACCGAAATCGCTCTCATTTTTATTACCGATGGAGTTGGGACTCCATTCTGTGCTCATTCTTTTCGTAATCGTTCAACCTTTGTTATGCGGCTTGATACATGGAGCTGCGATTTTTCTTAAATTTTTTACGGATTTTCAAAGTCGAATCATCGATTTTTACGAATATTTCCGTATACCCCTTCTCAATTTCTTTGGTCATTTTCAACTCACCCTTGCGGCCACAATAATTGAGATATCGTGATGAATCAATCAGCATTCTCTAACAAGGAAAGTACCCTCGGTGTCCCTCTCCGATTTTGTTCAAACTCATGTATGTTATAGAACATTAAAAACTCAGCGACACGTATTTTCTTTTATCGGCGAAAAAACGGTTTCCAGGGGTGAAAGAACCCCCTAAAGTTGCACAGGTCAAAGGGCGATTTTACAGTTTCACATCCAGGCACTGCATCGATTTTGATGAAACAAAAATTTAAATGATTCTTATGGGAAGGAATGAAGAACCCACAAGATAATGAAAAAAAATATATATTTTAAGGGGTCGAAACACCCTTGAACATCTACTTCTTGCACCCTACATTGAAAACTTGCGAATCAATCGGAATCAAAATTATGTTGTTTTATAGCGGAAATAAAATTGATGTTGACGTATTTTTGTATTTGTGCAACAAAACAGATTTAAGGGGGTAAGCTACCCCTATTTGAGTTTTTACATTCCAGTTATCTCCCTGTCATTCCAAATGTGTTTGCCAATACGAAATTTTCTCATTAGGCTAAAATTAATGATTCACCGTTTTTCTTTTTCAATTAGCACGAATACTTAAGGGGACGGACCACCTTTTCCAGCCCGTTTTTGAATGGATATTCAAAAGTTTCTGACCCACTGCCAAGAAATTTAATGATGGTACGACTTTCGTGTTGAGATAAACACGAAAATCGTACCATCATAAAATTTCTTAGCAGTGGTTCAGAAACTTTTTAATATCTATTAAAAAAGGCGCTAGAAAGGGTGGTCCGTACCCTTAAGTAGTACCCTTAAGTATAGTAAATATCCATGAGTTTCAACAAAATCGGAGGGGGCCACCTTGGGTACTTTCCTCGTAAGTCTACTCGAGACGCTTTGAAAACCCCGACAAAACCCAAAATCGATGAAACGGGAGCCAATTTAGAACCATTTGAAATTTCAAGATTTTTAGGTTTCCGAAAAGGTGGGCAAAAAATGAATTTATTTTTATTTTTCAATGTTTCGATACCCTATTCGATCGGAAATTTTCCGCTGATTTCAAATAACACCGAGTTTTTGTCGAAAGCTCAAAAAATCAATGTGAAAAACGCGCTAATCGAAAAAAATCACTTTTTGGAGCCCCGCTCTGTGCAAGAAGTTGCAAGAAGTAGATGTTCAAGGGTCTTTCGACCCCTTAAAATTAAGAAAGACGACGTATCTTTTTAATATCTATTAAAAAAGGCGCTAGAAAGGGTGGTCCGTACCCTTAAGTAGTACCCTTAAGTGTAGTAAAAATCCATGAGTTTCAACAAAATCGGAGGGGGCCACCTTGGGTACTTTCCTCGTAAGTCTACTCGAGACGCTTTGAAAACCCCGACAAAACCCAAAATCGATGAAACGGGAGCCAATTTAGAACCATTTGAAATTTCAAGATTTTTAGGTTTCCGAAAAGGTGGGCAAAAAATGAATTTATTTTTATTTTTCAATGTTTCGATACCCTATTCGATCGGAAATTTTCCGCTGATTTCAAATAACACCGAGTTTTTGTCGAAAGCTCAAAAAATCAATGTGAAAAACGCGCTAATCGAAAAAAATCACTTTTTGGAGCCCCGCTCTGTGCAAGAAGTTGCAAGAAGTAGATGTTCAAGGGTCTTTCGACCCCTTAAAATTAAGAAAGACGACGTATCTTTTTAATATCTATTAAAAAAGGCGCTAGAAAGGGTGGTCCGTACCCTTAAGTAGTACCCTTAAGTATAGTAAAAATCCATGAGTTTCAACAAAATCGGAGGGGGACACCTTGGGTACTTTCCTCGTAAGTCTACTCGAGACGCTTTGAAAACCCCCGACAAACCCAAAATCGATGAAACGGGAGCCAATTTATAACCATTTGAAATTTCAAGATTTTTAGGTTTCCGAAAAGGTGGGCAAAAAATGAGTTTATTTATTTTTTTTTCAATGTTTCGATACCCTAATCGATCGGAAATTTTCCGCTGATTACGAATAACACCGAGTTTCAGTCGAAATCTCAAAATATCAATGTGAGAAAGGCGAAAAACGAAAAAAAATCACTTTTTGTACGATTTTCAATGAAATTTCGAGTTTCTCAAAGAAATAGCTATTGCATTAGTAATCAGCGAGTCAAAATACATCGATATAGCGTCCTAGAAGAAAATTTAAAAATTCAAAATTTTTTTGCATTTCGGCCAAACAGAAACGGCTTCACTAAAATCGCTGTAATGTTGCTTCCCGACGAAGTTGGAACCCCACTCTGTGCTCATTCTTTTCGTGATTGAACACCCTTCAAAATGGCGCTTGGATCATTGTGCCATCATTATTTTTCGATTTTTCACTGATTTTTAAAGTCGGAACATCGATTTTTGCGAATTTCTCCATACATACCCCTTCTCATGTTTTTCGCCGATTTTCAACCTGCTCTCGCGGCTACAATAATTGAGATATCGGGATGATCCAAAATGCATTCTTTAAGTCCACTCGAGACGTTTTGAAAACGCTCGTCAAAACCTAAAATCGATGAAACGGGAGCCAAGTTATTACCATTTGAAATTTCCAGATTTTTAGGTTTCCGAAAAGGTGGGCCAAAAATTACAAACATTTTTTTTTCTTTTTTTTCAATGTTTCGATACCCTATTCGATCGGAAATTTTCCGCTGATTTCAAATAACACCGAGTTTTTGTCGAAAGCTCAAAAAATCAATGTGAAAAACGCGCTAATCGAAAAAAATCACTTTTTGGAGCCCCGCTCTGTGCAAGAAGTTGCAAGAAGTAGATGTTCAAGGGTCTTTCGACCCCTTAAAATAAAGAAAGACGACGTATCATTAATTTTAGCGCCCACGATATCTCGATAACTAATGGACGGATCGAGCTCAAATTTTGCACGTACCTTAGGTAGCCTGTTTCTGAGGACTGGTAGCAGAATTAAGTCGAACAATAATTTTGCCGACATTCTATAACTCGTCGAATACCCGAAAATGTATGAAATATCATTAATGAAAGTTCAACAGGCCGCCATTTTGTCAAAAAATTTTTTTACGTACCAATTCTGCTACCAGTGCTCAGAATACTCATACAGATTGAGAATATATATTTTTTTTTATTTCAGATGCATACAACATCGTCCAGAGTGGGCGCCAATTGAGGCGGCTTTCGGCGCACCATGTTGCAACAAGGCAAAAAACTACATGAAAATATTTAAAATAATTTTTTTTTAATGTACAAGTATTCTCTAAGGATCAATAAATGCACGTGTAAATTTTCATCAAGACAACTTCAACGGTTTAAAATTTATTGCACATCAGAAATGATGTCAAGAATCTCGCTCTAGACTAGAGCTTGAACTTTTCCGGGTATCCGGATACCCGAGTAATTCGGGTTTCACGGATCCGACGCTTCAAATCCGTATATCTCGATAACTCGATAATAACTGGGTAATAACGAATTCGGGTATGCGGATAGTTTCGGGGTATCCGGGTAACCGGGTACTCGGATAATAACGGATAATATCGAGCAATTACTGCCGATAATTGATGCCGAAAATGCTGAAAAAAATTGTTCAATTTACACAATTTGTGAGGCATGCGTAGATGTTGCCAAGAACAATGTTTGTGACGTACATTTATAAGACTAATAATAAATCATTACCGGAAGATTGAGAAACCGGGATTATATCGGTGTTCATGACCGATCATTTAGTTGACTTTTTTTTTATTTTTACCGACTGATATCAATATTAAACAAATTAGATTATCATTATAACGAAGATTCTTGGAAAGAATCTTGCAGGCGTATTTACTATTATTACCAAACTATTTCTTTACTGTAATTCACATCCGACAAAAACTACAATTTCAATAAAACATTCTTGTGTAGATTAAAAAAGCAATGACATAATCTTCTATACAATGTTAGGGAAACACATGATCATTTCATAAGAACTTAATCAACATTGACCTGCACTATTTGGATCTTTAATATTATTTTTTCATTACGATTTATTATTATTTAATAAATATCCTTAGTTTCTGAAATGTATATTTGCTTTATGGGCGTGTGTGCCTTTTTTTATGAACTTTAGAGTTGGAGAGAAAATATAGAATGTGAAGAAGCAGATCTCGGCTATTCCGCAGGCAAGAAATTGTGATCGTAACGGCAGATTCTAAAAAATTGTGGGTGTCACATGTAAAATGTTTTCCCGAGTGAATACACAATTATTATAAATTGGAAAACCGTGACGTCTGATTCATCAACACTAAGTTTTCATTTTTACCGTAGTTTTGCACAATTTCTTTGAACAGAGCAAATTTGATACAAGTTATTTTCCAATTTTTTTCAATGGTAACTATTAACGCCCTATATTTCGGCTTATTTGACGACCAGACTAATACAATATCATAATTTTTTTATCGCCGGCGGTCCTATTTGAGCCTGTACGCGAAAAATCGGGTAATTACCCGACTGATTCGTTATTACCCGGTTACCCGGATCCGTGATTATTCGGATATCCGGGTTTTCGAGTACCCGAGTATCCGGATATCCGGATATCCGAATAATCACGGATCCGGGTAACCGGGTAATAACGAATCAGTCGGATAATTACCCGATTTTTCGCGTACAGGCTCAAATAGGACCGCCGGCGTTAAAAAAATAATGATATTGTATTAGTCTGGTCGTCAAATAAGCCGAAATATAGGGCGTTAATAGTTACCATTGAAAAAAATTGGAAAATAACTTGTATCAAATTTGCTCTGTTCAAAGAAATTGTGCAAAACTACGGTAAAAATGAAAACTTAGTGTTGACGAGTCAGACGTCACGGTTTTCCAATTTATAATAATTGTGTATTCACTCGGGAAAACATTTTACATGTGACACCCACAATTTTTTAGAATCTGCCGTTACGATCACAATTTCTTGCCTGCGGAATAGCCGAGATCCGCTTCTTCACATTCTATATTTTCTCTCCAACTCTAAAGTTCATAAAAACTGCACACACGCCCATAAAGCAAATATACATTTCAGAAACTAAGGATATTTATTAAATAATAATAAATCGTAATGAAAAAATAATATTAAAGATCCAAATAGTGCAGGTCAATGTTGATTAAGTTCTTATGAAATGATCATGTGTTTCCCTAACATTGTATAGAAGATTATGTCATTGCTTTTTTAATCTACACAAGAATGTTTTATTGAAATTGTAGTTTTTGTCGGATGTGAATTACAGTAAAGAAATAGTTTGGTAATAATAGTAAATACGCCTGCAAGATTCTTTCCAAGAATCTTCGTTATAATGATAATCTAATTTGTTTAATATTGATATCAGTCGGTAAAAATAAAAAAAAAGTCAACTAAATGATCGGTCATGAACACCGATATAATCCCGGTTTCTCAATCTTCCGGTAATGATTTATTATTCGTCTTGTAAATGTACGTCACAAACATTGTTCTTGGCAACATCTACGCATGCCTCACAAATTGTGTAAATTGAACAATTATTTTCAGCATTTTCGGCATCAATTATCGGCGGTAATTGCTCGATATTATCCGTTATTATTCGAGTACCCGGTTACCCGGATACCCCGAAACTATCCGCATACCCGAATTCGTTATTACCCGGTTATTATCGAGTTATCGAGATATACGGATTTGAAGCGTCGGATCCGTGAAACCCGAATTACTCGGGTATCCGGATACCCGGAAAAGTTCAAGCTCTAGTCTAGAGCGAGATTTTTGACATCATTTCTAATGTGCAATAAATTTTAAACCGTTGAAGTTGTCTTGATGAAAATTTACACGTGCATTTATTGATCCTTAGAGAATACTTGTACATTTAAAAAAAATTATTTTAAATATTTTCATGTAGTTTTTTGCCTTGTTGCAACATGGTGCGCCGAAAGCCGCCTCAATTGGCGCCCACTCTGGACGATGTTGTTTGCATCTGAAAAAAAAATATATATATATTCTCAATCTGTATGAGTATTCTGAGCACTGGTAGCAGAATTGGTACGTAAAAAAATTTTTTGACAAAATGGCGGCCTGTTGAACTTTCATTAATGATATTTCATACATTTTCGGGTATTCGACGAGTTATAGAATGTCGGCAAAATTATTGTTCGACTCAATTCTGCTACCAGTCCTCAGAAACAGGCTACCTAAGGTACGTGCAAAATTTGAGCTCGATCCGTCCATTAGTTATCGAGATATCGTGGGCGCTAAAATTAATGATACGTCGTCTTTCTTTATTTTAAGGGGTCGAAAGACCCTTGAACATCTACTTCTTGCAACTTCTTGCACAGAGCGGGGCTCCAAAAAGTGATTTTTTTCGATTAGGGCGTTTTTCACATTGATTTTTTGAGCTTTCGACAAAAACTCGGTGTTATTTGAAATTAGCGGAAAATTTCCGATCGAATAGGGTATCGAAACATTGAAAAAAAAGAAAAAAAAAATTTGGTAATTTTTGGCCCACCTTTTCGGAAACCTAAAAATCTGGAAATTTCAAATGGTAATAACTTGGCTCCCGATTCATCGATTTTGGGTTTTGACGGGCGTTTTCAAAACGTCTCGAGTGGACTTAAAGAATGCATTTTGGATCATCCCGATATCTCAATTATTGTAGCCGCGAGAGCAGGTTGAAAATCGGCGAAAAACATGAGAAGGGGTATGTATGGAGAAATTCGCAAAAATCGATGTTCCGACTTTAAAAATCAGTGAAAAATCGAAAAATAATGATGGCACAATGATCCAAGCGCCATTTTGAAGGGTGTTCAATCACGAAAAGAATGAGCACAGAGTGGGGTTCCAACTTCGTCGGGAAGCAACATTACAGCGATTTTAGTGAAGCCGTTTCTGTTTGGCCGAAATGCAAAAAAATGTTGAATTTTTAAATTTTCTTCTGGGACGCTATATCGATGTATTTTGACTCGCTGATTACTAATTCAATAGCTATTTCTTTGAGAAACTCGAAATTTCATTGAAAATCGTACAAAAAGTGATTTTTTTTCGTTTTTCGCCTTTCTCACATTGATATTTTGAGATTTCGACTGAAACTCGGTGTTATTCGTAATCAGCGGAAAATTTCTGATCGATTAGGGTATCGAAACATTGAAAAAAAAAAAAAAAATTCATTTTTTGCCCACCTTTTCGGAAACCTAAAAATCTTGAAATTTCAAATGGTTATAAATTGGCTCCTGTTTCATCGATTTTCGGTTTGTCGGGGTTTTCAAAGCGTCTCGAGTAGACTTACGAGGAAAGTACCCAAGGTGTCCCCCTCCGATTTTGTTGAAACTCATGGATATTTACTATACTTAAGGGTACTACTTAAGGGTACGGACCACCCTTTCTAGCGCCTTTTTTAATAGATATTAAAAAGTTTCT
Source organism: Oxytorus armatus (assembly GCA_958009045.1). Lineage (NCBI taxonomy): Eukaryota > Metazoa > Arthropoda > Insecta > Hymenoptera > Ichneumonidae > Oxytorus > Oxytorus armatus. Next base: position 8,171,438 of record OY253754.1, on the reverse strand, counting down.
GAACCACTGCTAAGAAATTTTATGATGGTACGATTTTCGTGTTTATCTCAACACGAAAGTCGTACCATCATTAAATTTCTTGGCAGTGGGTCAGAAACTTTTGAATATCCATTCGAAAACGGGCTGGAAAAGGTGGTCCGTCCCCTTAAGTATTCGTGCTAATTGAAAAAGAAAAACGGTGAATCATTAATTTTAGCTTAATGAGAAAATTTCGTATTGGCAAACACATTTGGAATGACAGGGAGATAACTGGAATGTAAAAACTCAAATAGGGGTAGCTTACCCCCTTAAATCTGTTTTGTTGCACAAATACAAAAATACGTCAACATCAATTTTATTTCCGCTATAAAACAACATAATTTTGATTCCGATTGATTCGCAAGTTTTCAATGTAGGGTGCAAGAAGTAGATGTTCAAGGGTGTTTCAACCCCTTAAAATATATATTTTTTTTCATTATCTGGTGGGTTGTTCATTCCATCGCATGAGAAACATTTTAATTTTTGTTTCATCAAAATCGATGCACTGCTTGTACGTGAAACTGCAAAATCGCCCTTTGACCTGTGCAACTTTAGGGGGTGGTTTCACCCCTAGAAACCGTTTTGCCGCCGATAAAAAAAAATTCGTGTCTCTTAGTTTTCAATGCTCTATAACATACATGAGTTTCAACAAAATCGGAGGGGGACACCTCGGGTACTTTCCTTGTAAGTCTTCTCGCGGCGTTTTCAAAACACCTCTTAGAACCTTAAATCGGTTCACCGGAAGCAGAGTTGTGGACATTCAATAATTTATAAAAAATGATCCAACTAAAAATTAAAAAAAACCTCTCGTCAGACTATAGAGAAAACAATTATCAAGATGTAAAAAATATAAAAGTTAAAAAATATTGAAAATTGACTGAATTATCTTGCTGAGACTGTCTAAAAATATTGTTTCGAGAGAAATGCGCTTAAGGCCGTAGTCTGGTCTGGAGCGTGATCTTTGACGTAATTTCTAATGTGCAATAACGTTTAAACAGTTGAAGTTGTCTTGATGAAAATTTACACGTGCATTTATTGATACTTAGAGAATACTTGTTCATTAAAAAAAAAATTATTTTAAATATTTTCATGTAGTTTTTTGCCTTGTTGCAACATGGTGCGCCGAAATCGGCGCCCACTCTGGACGATGTTGTATGCATCTGAAAAAATATAAAATATATATTCTCAATCTGTATGAGTATTCTGAGCACTGGTAGCAGAATTGGTACTTAAAATAATGTTTTATTGAGTCGAACAATAATTTTGCCGACATTTTATAACTCGTCGAATAATGAAATATCATTAATAAAATTTCAACAGGCCGCCATTTCGTCAACAATTTTTTTCAAGTACCATTTCTGCTACCATTGCTCCGAATACTCATACAGATTGAAAATATATATATATATTTTTTTTCAGATGCATACAACATCGTCCAGAGTGGGCGCCGATTTCGGCGCACCATGTTGCAACAAGGCAAAAAACTACATGAAAATAACTAAAATAATTTTTTTTTAAAATGTACAAGTATTCTCTAAGGATCAATAAATGCACGTGTAAATTTTCATCAAGACAACTTCAACGGTTTAAACGTTATTGCACGTTAGAAATGACGTCAAAAATTTCGCTCTAGACCAGACTACGGCCTTAAAGTTTCTGGTATGTATCCGTCCCAACCCGATGTCCGGTCACATTTATTGCTATAACTTTGTAACGCATTGGAATTTTCTTAAAAGTTTTTTTTTTTTTAAATCTTAAAAGTAGAAACAATAAAAATCTGTAAAAAACAAATTGATTTCTTGAAAATTTCAGGGGTATGTGCGCCCTCAAACATTCCCTTATCGGGTTTATTAAACATGCATTTAAATGCCAATTAAATGGCAATGGAACTGCGTCGAATAAACAAATTCCACGAAAAACTACACCCGCTCGAAATTTCTAACCCATAATGGACGTTCGTTAACAACAAACATAAATATTTTTGCCCACAGGAAAACTGGAGGCTGATAGCCCTCCTCTGCTCTCTATTTCCAACAGCAGCGATCGGTGTTACGCTTCTCGTAATACCGGAATCACCGATATGGTTGAAGGAGACAGGACGAATAGACGAGGCGCGTTTGATAATGAAGAAATTTCGTGGTATACCCGTTAATTCACCGGCGCCCGCTGAACTCGAGGCGGAACTTCGCGTTAAAGTACATCCGAAAAAGACACCGATGTTCAAACATTTGTTCAAACAATCGTCGCTAAAGCCATTCATCATTATTCTCACGTATTTCTTCTTTCAACAATTTTCCGGTATATTCGTAATAGTTTATTACGCGGTTGACATAAGCAAAGAGGCGGGTGTTAGAATGGACGCTTACTTAGGCGCCATTCTGATCGGTCTAACGAGACTCTTTGGTTCTTTGCTCGTTGCTTCTGTGTCAAGAAAATTCGGCCGTAGATGGCCATCGATATTTTCGGGCGCGGGCATGACGATATTTATGGGTGGTTTGTCGATTTATCTCTACGCCATTGATCGCGGCTATGAAATCGGTGATCGTGGCTTTATTCCCGTTGTCTGCGTTCTTATGTTTATCTTTATGAGCACCGTTGGCTTTCTCGTTCTTCCGTTCGCCATGATTGGCGAAATTTTTCCCGCCAAAGTAAAAGACATACTATCCGGCGCGACGACCTGTCTCGCTTATGTCTTTAGCTTTGTCACCGTGAAAACATATCCGGACATGCTCGGCCTCGTCGGTAAACACGGGGTCTTCTTTTTCTACGCGATTATATCACTCCTCGGTACTATCTTCGTTGCGTTCTTCTTACCGGAAACCAAGGGTAAGACGCTTCACGAAATCGACGAAATGTTTTCGCGTAAGAGGAAGAGTAAGGTTTCGGGTGATCAGCAAATGGCTGCAATGCTCCCGATGAAGAATCTTGCCTCGGCTAACGCTTGAAACGCTTAAGGGATATGGCCACGGTAGCGGGTATAAAATCATGTGCGCACTTAACAATTTTTTTTCCTATGAAAAAGTGATTTATTTTTAAAACTAATTACACAACTATTTAGTATAAATGTCAAGCTAATAAAAAATATTTATTTTTTATTTTTTTTGTTACACAAAATGGCCGTCTACTGCTATTTGCTTTTGGTATCTTTTTTTTTTGAGGCGTGACATTTGCCATCCACAATTTTTTACCTGAAGCAAAAAAAAAATTCTCGTTAATCTACATCAGAATGCCTAGCGATGTACGTACGGAATTTCCGATTAATTGAAAACTTTCCATTTTGTGAGCCGTTTTGTACGAAATTTTTCAACTGGAAATTCACCTTTTGAGTTCAAATGCCTACAATATTCGAATGAAACAATATTCTTCAAATTCCGTCGGTACTTCTCCCGGTATTCTGATGTAGATTAACGAGAAATTTTGTTTTTTGTTCTAGGCAAAAAATTGTGGATGGCAAATGTCATGCGTCAAAAAAAAAAAAAGATACCAAAAGCAAATAGCAGTAGTCGGCCATATTGTATAACAAAAAAAATAACAAAAAATATCTTTTATTAGCTTGATATTTATACTAAATAGATGTGTAATTAGTTTTGTAAATAAATCACTTTTTCATAGAAAATTTTTTTTTTTAAATGTGCACATAATTTTATACTCGCTACCGTGGCCATACCCCTTAACGGGAATGTTATTTGCATTGTCTTCTTGGTTTTAATTCTAGTCCAATTTACGTACGGCGTCGTTGTAGCCTTAAAGTTTTCAATGGTCAATTACTTTTAGAATTCCACGATTCATCGGTTCTAACCGACACTTCGTTTTTGTAATGATCCTTCTTTTTCCTTTTATTTACCTCGTTGACTTGTTGAAGATGATGGGCGAAGCGATGAAAATTTATAATGGAAATTTTTATCGCAAAACACTGATACGTTAATTTTGCTCTTAGACAAATGACTTACGTATCGTTGTTGTTGTTGTTTTTTATTAACGTACGCGTGATAATAAAGAGGCTAACAAATTCGATTTTGTCTCTCACTCGTTAAAGTCTTGTGACAAACCACCGATTGTAATTTTTGCATAAAAATAAATGGTTGTTTGAAAATGGAAAAATTTGTGATGTAGTGAAAAAGTAATTAGTGCAGCTTCACACTGATTTATTATTGTGTTTAGATGGTTGCAGGAAATTTCTGCTCTTTTGAATTCGTTACTTTTCACACCGAAGGACCATTCGCAATGTCAATGGGCTGTGTGGTCTTTCTAAAGATAAATTTCATAGTTAAACAAATTGTAGAAACGTACGCATGCAATTATTCATTTAACACATGCATTTTCCTAAATGTAATACTGACGATTAAGAATATTTTCAACGCACTTCTCTTATGAATATCTGGAAGAGAAAAAAAATTTGTCGATGTTTCCATGACGAGGCAAAATAGTAATTACGTAAAGAATTCAAAATGACACCTGTCGATAAGCGTCTAGAAGACTCCGAGATTCGAATTGATAATTTCGTTGTATCTGATTACATAGAAATTTCGATACGTCGCAACTGCAGTTAAGGAGTTTGACGCAGTCAGGAGTCCGAATAAAAGCGATTTTTCAAGAATTTTTCCTGGAACGACATTTTAATTTATTGACGTAAAAATTTATATACATATTGTGGCAACTTTTAACTTTATTTTCATATTTTTTATTTGTACAAGTAATGATTTTTAAAGCTGCTATTTTAAAACAGCGTCTTGCAGTGAGCACGATATCTCTGGATTGGACCATTTAAAATGAAAAGACAAAAAAGATTTCGTTAACATATTAATTTCCAACGAAATGGCGGTTTCTCAAAAAAAAAATTGCGATTTTTGATAAAAATTTTGGCCCTAAATTGTTTATAAAATGGAAAATATTTGTCGAGCGACAAAAAAATCCACGATTAATCACTAAAAAATATATTTATAAAGCTTGTGTGAAAATTTAAGATTGATCGGCATAGCCGTTTCCGAGGAATCTTGCTCATCGACTTTAAAAACACTTTTTTGAGAAAAACGCTTTCAGACTTTCACAATCTCTTTCAAATATGCGTGTAAGGACTTCAAAATTCTTACAAATGTTCGTGTAACTTCGAGAAATTTGTCGGATTGACATGAAATTTTGTGTGTATATACTTAAATTTATGTGAATTGAAAATTTAATTAAAATTTTGTTTTTTTTTTTCAAAATTCAGACTGCGTATCCTGTTCCCTTATCCTTTCCCCTTAAGGGAGGAAATAGGGTTAGGACAGCCGTTTCTCAATGATTTTCATGAATTTTTTTATAGTATAAAAAATAAATCTAATTTATTGAAACTTTGAGAAAATTTTATACATATATTTAAGTATATACTATAAAATTTTTGAAGAATTTCCTTGAAAAACACCGAAGATATTAGCGACCCCATATTGCAGGTCGCAATCAGACTCAGCATTTTGCGTACATTCTGGAAGCCGCAATTTTCATCTGAAATCAAACGAGGTTGGAATTTACTTTTATTATATGTCTCTCTTCTATATGAACCTAAATGCTATCAAAAAAATAGACAATTGAATTTTTTACAGGGGTCAAAACAAAAAAGCATGATTTTTTGCCATTTTTCACAACTTTATTTGCAAAAAAAAAATTATTTTAAATAATAAAAATATTCCGATTTTAGGTTCATATAGAGCGAAATACTATGACGAAAGTAACTGCCAATTTTTAACTCCTTTCCCCTTAAGGGGGGATATAGGGTTAGGACAGCGTTTTCTCAATGATTTTCATGAATTTTTTTATCGTATAAAAAATGAATATAATTTATTGAAACTTTGAGAATATTTTATACATATATTTAAGTATATACTATACAATTTTTGAAGAATTTCCCTGAAAAACACCGAAGATATTAGCGACCCCATATTGCAGGTCACAATCAGACTCAGCATTTTGCGTACATTCTGGAAGCCTCAATTTTCATCTGAAATCAAACGACGTTGGAATTTACTTTTATTATATGTCTCTCTTCTATATGAACCTAAATGCTATCAAAAAAATAGAAAATTGAATTTTTACAGGAGTCAAAACAAAAAAGCATGATTTTTTGCCATTTTTCACAACTTTATTTGCAAAAAAAAAATTATTTTAAATAATAATAATATTCCGATTTTAGGTTCATATAGAGCGCAATACTATGAAGAAAGTAACTGCCAATTGTCAAAACGATTGGGTGAAAACTTTTCAAACTAGCGTGTACGCAAGTTCAAAAAAAGTTGTTTTCAGAAAAACGCGTTTGAATACACGTGGCGCGCTCGGGGGCTAAAGGAGAGCTACTCACTTTAATGGCTTATAACAATAGAACGAGTCGAAATTTTCATTTAAAATTTTGGAAACATATTTTTCAATAGTTTTACTAACAATTTATGAAATAAAAAAAAATCGATTTTTTGAACCGTCTAACTCTATTTCCCCCCTTAAAGGCCCAGTAACAATGTAACTGCGGCGACAGTCCGAAATTTTGTTGGAATTTTTGGATGTCTTTAAAGGAAATGTGCTCAAAGTTCAAGGGAACAAGGAAGGATGGAAGGGATATGAAACATCCCTTGCACCCTTCCAAGGAAGGAAGAGGAAGGGAAACAAAAAAAAACATACAAATATATTTTGTCTTTTCGTGTCATTTTTAATACGCAGTGTATAATCGTTACATCTGCTTAAATAATAAATTAACAAATAAAGCAACAATCACTTTCAATTAAATAACAAACAGGATTTTTTTTTTACGAATGTACAACAAATATCGCGAAGCAGCGCGAGAGGGGGTTCGTAGGGGAGGGTTTTTATAATTCTTATAATATAACACGGGTACAATGTGTATAATTGTGATGAGGGATCAGCGAGAGAGGGGTGAGTGAAATGACATGTACCTACTTAGCTGTAATAATAATCATCTGGATAGCAATAAATTACAAAGTGATAGAGTGAGAGAGAGAGAGAGAGAGAGAGAGAGAATGAGGGAATGATAATCGATAAAAATTATTTCGTCGTTCGCCATTTTTTGGTCGAGCAATTTTTCAAAAATTGTTCTTGCCAACGCTTTTAAACGAGTCATCCGGTAACTAAATGTTGCCTGAACTATATTAATCGTTAACATATTAAAAAAAGAAGAAATATAATTGTTTTTTTCAATCGTAACAATAGAGGCTGATATAGTCATCGCTGATTATTGTCGAAACAATTGAAACTTGTAAAAACAATTTTTTTTAACACTCATCAAGTCGTCGATTAGCTAATTAACCCACTGAAACCCAATTTTATTTATCGAGAAAGGATGTGAACGAAAAATAATAATAATTCGATGATTCGACAGGAAAAAAGACAAAAGTAATGCTTAAGAATGTTTAACGTGCACTGTATAATCGAAAATTTGGATTTAACGAAGATTCAATGGAAAATATATCACTCGCAATGTTTCGAAATCATTTATCGACCGGTTTATGTAAATACAGCCATTTGCAATTTTTCAACGCGATTGAGAATCAAGAAAATTAACAGAGAATTGTGTGTCTTAAAAAAAAAATCATCGATTACACTGTATCACAATAATAATAATAAAAATTTTTGAATAATTAATAAACAAACCTTTCATAAATCTGCCGTAATATTTTTTTTACCGTTAACATTCTTCAGACTCAATCTTTTTGGTATTTTCAATATGGCTGCTCTTTTCGATATTTCTCCGATTAGTGTTATTAAATTTTTTATCGCGATCTAACAAAATCGTCATGAAGAAAATTTTTGGATGTCACTGTATACAGAGGGCTAATTTCCCCCCCGGGGGAGTATATATATATATATAGGATGTCCAGAGTCGCGTTATAGAAAAAAAAATGATAAAAAAAATTTCCTAGGAACCTTAAAAAAAAACTAGTAATGTCGGTAAAGCTTTTCGTCAGGTATCCATCGTCTCGCCTCTTCTTGTCCGACATTTTCGCGTTTCGCGGAGAAGCTTTCGCGCGGCACCGCGAGATGGCGGAGAGAAAGGCACCGAAAGAGGAGCTTGTGGTCACGTTCTTTTTTTTGTTCGTTCTTCTTCTTTTTGTCGTCGTTACGTTACTTAATCTACAGGTATTTTATCGTCTCTCGAATCGTAATCCATAACTGACTTCCGGTAGTGCGAGATTTCCAATTGGTACCTTGTAATTTTCATTATCGACCGGTGAGATTGTGTAATTCTTCAGTATCGACGCTACCGTCGAGAAACCGAGATACTGCACCATCTTGTAACCCATGCACGATCTTCGTCCGCCGCCGAACGGCATAAAATGCTCGGGTTTCAAAATTTTACCATTCTGAATAAATCTCTCGGGCATAAATTCGTCGGGCGATTTCCACAATTTTTCTGACATATTGAGCTCGTAATTGTTCAGAAATATAAACGTGTCTTTCTCTATTTTGTAACCTGGAAAAATAAGAAGAACAAAAACCACGTCAGCTTTTTGTTAATAAAAAATTGCGCGAAATTTGAAAATAGTCAACAATTCAAATTATTGAGTAATCAAGTGCGAAAGAATGAAAAATAAAATATGGGCAAAGTCAACGAAAAATAAAACGTGACGAAAAAAAAAAATTGGCACTAAATTACAGTAAACGGAGGTCAAACTTTACAAAAAATCTACAACGACATAAAATAAACACTTTGGTACACGGAAAATAGATTAATCCGAAAAATCAATTGGGATATTATTTATTTTTCGTTAATTAAACTAACCAGCAATAGAGCAGTCCTGATTGGCGACATGAGGTACAATTGGACTCGTTATTGTCCTAATGGCTTCGAGAATAATGGCTTCGGTGTAGGGCATTGATCCTCGATGCTCGAGACCAACGGTAGATCCAATGATTCCCACTTTATCGATCTCGCTTTGGGCAATTTTCTGTATTACCGGCCTCGTAACGAGAAAACCAAGTATTTTCACGATCAAATTACCGATCGCCGAATGTCCACCGATTATATCCTCGAGAGCGAATAATCCAGTCTCTAATGACATTTTTGGCTCGCCGTTTGTTCTTATATGATTGATCAATGAATCAACGTAATTTTCCTCAATTAACGGACTTTTCCACGCGGTATAACGATCACCGATCACGTTTGACGTTACGAACTCCCGAATTTTGTGACTCCAATTGGCCATTCTCGTCATATTTCGTCGATGTAGTGGCATCAAAAATGGTATAAAATCAGCGGCGTAGCCCTGATTTATCTCGTAAAAGACTCGATCGAAATTTTTGATCATCTCAGAAAAGACCACATTATCGAGATCAAAACGTTTCGAACAAAAGTAATTCACAAATATATTTGCGCACAGATGAAGTACCAATGGTTTTGCCTCGATTACATTGTCAATTCGTGAATTCACGTGAGTCACGAAATCCTCCAAATGATCGGCTATTATGCCGTTCAATTGATTGAACTTTGTCGTAAATGCACGGGGAAATGTGTGAGCCCGAAGTGTCTCTCTTCTTGATTTTTGTAGTTCGGACCAGTTGCAGAAAGCCAGAGCTGTAAAAAATGGAAAAACGAAAAATAACAAAGAAAATTCATAAACCATATATGTCGAAAAATTAAATAACAAATTATTTTTTTAATATCTTAAAAAAAAATGATGAAAATAGATTTAAAAAAAACATGAAAATTAAAATAAATCCTACAAAGTCAAATTCTATGTATATGTGCTAAAAATTTTTTTTTTTATCGGAATGCGTCGAATCGTTCGTACCGGAATATGAGAACTAGAGACGGTGGTAGTGGGGCAGAAATGTGAGTTTACGCGTTTACGATTCGGCATTAGGTGTCGCCTTACGATGTAGAACAAAATTGTGAGAACAATCGTTTCGGTGCAAGACACGCGTGTCCGATTTTTCTTTCATTTGTTTTTTTTTTTTATCGTCCGACGATTCGTTTTTCCTTGCGATTGCTTCGATAGCAAGGTCATGGACGTCCAATTTTCTCGAACAAATCGAACGAAAATTGAATTAACTTGGGCAAGATTAAATTACTCATGGTGATTGAATTCATTTCTTAATTTTTGCGAGGCGTTAATTCATTTATTTATTATTTATCATTTAGAAAATTAGTCCGAGTTATAAATAAAATAATGAATTTAGATGATTAAATTAATTTGGGTAATTAAGGTAGTTGTATGGCAACTTAAGCCGATTTTCATGTCTTTTTTGGAGGGCGTTTTTTTGTAGGAAAATAAAAACGAATCGTTTTGGATATTTAGGATGTTTGTAATTACATATTAAAGATAGAAAAAAAAATTGTTTGAAAAAATTTAATAGTTTATTATTATTATTATTGTTATTATTGATCGAAGTTGGCACCTCGAAAAAAAAGCGCGTGGGTGGCCCCGGTGATATTGGCTCTTGATGTTATCTGAAATCAAAAATTCTCGATAATTCTTAATCTATAGACACGTCATTCTGGTCGGAACTACTGAAGTTAAATTTCATGGATAAATAACAAAATGGCATTAGGTTTTAAGTTTTAGGTTAATGGCATTAAGTTTTTTTCTCCAAAGTCCGCCATTTTGTTGTTTATCCATGAAATTTAACTTCAGTAGTTCCGACCAGAATGACATGTCGATAGATTAAGAATTATCAAGAATTTTTCATTTCAGATAACATCAAGAGCCAAAATCACCGGGGCCACCCACGCGCTTTTTTTCGAGGTGCCAACTTCGATCAATAATAATAATAATAATAATAAACTATAAAATTTTTTCAAACAATTTTTTTTTGTATCTTTAATATGTAAATAAAAACATCCTAAATATCCAAAACGATTCATTTTTATTTTCCTACAAAAAAACGCCCTCCAAAAAAGACATGAAAATCGGCTCAAGTTACCAGACTACTACCTTAAAACAATTTTATGAATAAGAAAAAAAAAGTTTAATCCCGTAGGACGACCTCTTATCAATTTTGCTATTCGTTCGATTGTTAATTCGAAATTTTGTAGTCTCTTCGCATTAGCTTAAGGGGATAACGAAGCAAACGTGAAGTGTTTACAGACACGGAGGGAAAACTATAATTGACTTTTTTTTAAACTTTTTTCCAACATTTAAACGACATGAAAAATAAAAATTACTAAAATACTAAATCGAAAATGATAGTGAATTTTTCATTTTTCAAAATTGCAATCAATGATTTCACTTTTAACGTTTCGTGTCTCTGTCCTCCTTAAGAGCTTACATACCCCTGAAATTAAAAAAAAAAATTGATTTTTTTTTACTGTTTTTCATTCTTTAGACTTTTAAGAATGTTGAAAAAAAAACCCTTTTAAGAGAATTCGACTCCGTTACAAAGTTATAGCCGAAATGGGAGACTAGCCGTAAGTTCACGTTGTACCTATCAGAAACTTTAAACGCGTTTTTCTCGAAACTATGTTTTTACACAGTGTCAATATTACTTGGTCAATTTTTAATATTTTTTTCACTTTATTTTTTTTTAATCATGATAATTATTGTCTCTATAGTCTGACGATTTTTCAATTTTTTGGTTGGACAATTTTTTATAAATTATTAAACACTAATTTTTGTTTTAAATTCCATACTAAAGTTTGAAATACTGTAATTTCTTTATTTTAGAAAATCGATTTTTTTTAATTTCATAAATTGTTAGTAAAACTATTGAAAAACATGTTCCCAAAATTTTGAATGAAAATTCCGACTCGTTCTATTGTTATAAGCCATTAAGGGGGAAAATAGGGTTAGGACAGAGTTTTCTCAATAATTTTCATGAATTTTTTTATAGTATAAAAAATGAATATAATTTATTGAAACTTTGAGAATATTTTATACATATATTTAAGTATATACTATAAAATTTTTATACATATATTTAAGTATATACTATAAAATATTAGTGACCCCATATTGCTTGTTTTTCGTGGTACTATTTTTTCAAACGCGTTTTTCTGAAAATGACTTTTTTTTAACTTGCGTACACGCTAGTTTGAAAAGTTTTCAACCAATCGTTTTGAAAATTGGCAGTTACTTTCTTCATAGTATTGCACTCTATATGAACCTAAAATCGGAATATTATCATTATATAAAATAATTTTTTTTTTGCAAATAAAGTTGTAAAAAATGGCAAAAAATCATGCTTTTTTGTTTTGACCCCTGTCAAAAATTCAATTTTCTATTGTTTCGATAGCATTTAGGTTCATATAGAAGAGAGACATATAATAAAAGTAAATTCCAACCTCGTTTGATTTCAGATGAAAATTGCGGCTTCCAGAATGTACGCAAAATGCTGAGTCTGATTGTGACCTGCGATATGGGGTCGCTAATATCTTCGGTGTTTTTCAAGGAAATTCTTCAAAGATTTTGTAATATACACTTAAATATATGTATAAAATATTCTCAAAGTTTCAATAAATTATATTCATTTTTTATACTATAAAAAAATTCATGAAAATCATTGAGAAAACGCTGTCCTAACCCTATTTCGCCCCTTAAATTATATAGAAGATAAAAATTACAAAATTGCTCAAAAATTGTAGTAAATTTTTCTTTCAGAATAGCAATCAATAATTTCACATTTAACTTTTCGAGTCTCTGTCCATCCTTAAATTTACAAAAGTTGCTCTTAATTTTCATTCATGAAAAAACCAACAAAAATTTCTCCCCGCACAATTGCACAAAGTGCATCAAAGCTGATTTGTGTTATTTATTTCAATAAATTCGGCAATTAAAGTGATAAAAGAATTGAAAACAAAAACGATTCCTTACAATTTTCCTTGTCGCCACAGAAGAGCAGATGATATCTCTTGAAATTCGGCCTCGAGTCAAATTGCGATCCCTTCGCGATGAGAACTTCCTTGATATTGTCGAGACCATTGACGACGACGCAAGGCAACGAGCCCATGCGTAATTTTATCACCTGACTGTCGTACTTCGTCGCGAGATCGGCAAACGCCATGTACGGTATCTCGTAACGTCCGAGAAGATGAAGCGAGCCGACTATTGGCCATGGTTTTGGTCCTGGTGGTTCCGGAAGCGCGGCGATTTCGCTGTCGTAATTGACGATATTTTTGAAGAATTTTTTATTCCGCGTACGCGTATAATCGATGATTATAATGACGAGAGCCACGAGGGACGCTACGATGAGAAAATAGGTCGTGGTGCTCAGTACAATCGGCGACATCGTAAACATCATTTTTGTTTTTCCTCTCAATTTCTTCTTTCGATCGATCACACAAAAATGACTAACAAACACTGTTTTGACGAAACAAAATTTCCTTTCTTTTCTACGATTTTACGCGGAGAAATGAAACTTCGAACAGTCGAGAAGAGTCGTGATACTTTCAATTTGCTCTCATTTTCTCGTCGACGAAATTTTCGAATTTTCCCGTTTTTACGAATACAACCGGTTTTTATTTTATTTTAATTTTTTCAAGATTTTAACTTTTGTAGTTTTGATGATTTTTTCATGTATATATGTATGTGAGTGTGTGGGTGCTTATGATATTATATGTAATATCACCGTAACCGAACTGTTGGCCGAACCGACTCGTTCTGTGGATCGGATGTTGTAAGCGGGCTATCTTATATACCCCCCCGGGGCTTAATGTAGTCAGCACATTTCCATCGTGGTCGCGTCTCGCCGGGTACGCTTCCCGTTGCGACCACCACCATCGCCGCCATTATCAATCGGATATCGCCGCAACCCCTGCTTCCGCCATTTTGACAAACGAGAATCGACGAGATGCTGGTAACTTCTCGTTGCACAAATTTCGTCGCGTACGAAGTTACGAAAAAACAGAAGAAAAAATGAGCTGTAAGTTGAAAACTTGCAAATTGTTTTTTTACGAAATTTTTCATGATCCTTCGAGCCTCCCCTCCGCACGAGGATTTCGCTCAAATTTCACTCCGTTCCAAAGGGTGTTTTTTTAGCCTTGCGCGAAATTTTTCTAATTTTATTGGCAATTTGCTTGCAGCTTTTTTGTCATTCTTCTTTATCGTCAGGTTTAACGTAGTAGTCTGGTAACTTAAGCCGATTTTCATGTCTTTTTTGGAGGGCGTTTTTTCGTAGGAAAATAAAAATGAATCGTTTTGGATATTTAGGATGTTTTTATTTACATATTAAAGATACAAAAAAAAATTTTTTTGAACAAATTTAATAGTTTATTATTATTATTATTATTGATCGAAGTTGGCACCTCGAAAAAAAAGCGCGTGGGTGGCCCCGGTGATTTTGGCTCTTGATGTGATCTGAAATAAAAAATTCTTGATAATTCTTAATCTATAGACATGTCATTCTGGTCGGAACTACTGAAGTTAAATTTCATGAATAAATAACAAAATGTCGGACTTTGGAAAAAAAAGTCTTTTTATTTTAGCAAATAAATTTTGTTATTTATCCATGAAATTTAACTTCAGTAGTTCCGACCAGAATGACATGTCTATAGATCAAGAATTTTTTATTTCAGATAACATCAAGAGCCAAAATCACCGGGGCCACCCACGCGCTTTTTTCTCGAGGTGCCAACTTCGATCAATAATAATAATAATAATAAACTATTAAATTTTTTCAAAAAAATTTTCTAAGTCAATTCTAATGTGCAATAATTTATAAATCGTTGAAGTTGTCTTGATGAAAATTTACACGTGCATTTATTGATCCTTAGAGAATACTTGTACATTAAAAAAAAATAAAATAATTTTAAATATTTTCATGTAGTTTTTTGCCTTGTTGCAACATGGTGCGCCGAAAGCCGCCTCAATCGGCGCCCACTCTGGACGATGTTGTATGCATCTGAAAAAAAAAAATATATATATTCTCAATCTGTATGAGTATTCCGAGCACTGGTAACAGAATTGGTACTTAAAAAAAAATTTTGACAAAATGGCGGCCTGTTGAACTTTCATTAATGATATTTCATACATTTTCGGGTATTCGACGAGTTATAAAATGTCGGCAAAATTATTGTTCGATTCAATTCTGCTACCAGTCCTCAGAAACAGGCTACCTAAGGTACGTGCAAAATTTGAGCTCGATCGGTCTATTAGTTATCGAGATATCGTGGGCGCCGATTTGAAAAACATAGTTCTGAGATAAATGCGTTCAAAGTTTTGACACCGTCCGCGCAGCTGCTTCCCGACCGCGCTACCTGAGCGCGCGGCTTGGCTTAGAATTTTTATTTCTCGGCTAATTTTTGAAATATCAATAAACGGTTTTCAGGAGCGTATGAAGAAAGGTCTAAGGAGTAAGAAAATGAAAAAAAAAAAAAAAAAAAAAAATCGTTTTTTTCAAATTTCTAGACCAGACTACCGCGTTAATATGTAAATAACAACATCCTAAATATTCAAAACGATTCATTTTTATTTTCCTACAAAAAAAACGCCCTCCAAAGAAGACATGAAAATCGGCTTAAGTTACTAGATTCAAAAAGCCACAAAATCCAAGACGCTTCATTATTAGTTTTGTAAAATACCGTAAATATAGAGCAACGTAATGCTTTACTTGCTCGACGAATCGAATTGCCTTGGCTCAAGGCATTCTCGTTACAAATTTGCTGAGCCAGTACATACATACATATTTGTATGGAATTTTTTATTTTACTTTTCTAAATGTGATTTTCCCACCTTTTGGTAGATTTCAATGACATCGAAGTGGACATTGCGAGCGAATGTGTTTCATCAACGGAAAATTAATGTCACAAGAGCGCACAAATTATAATATAATTTGATGAAAATGATAATCGAAGGACAAAGTTAATAATACATGGCCATCACATTTGAAACTATTACCAAATGTTTGCATACACAAGTGGATTAAAACGATTGACGAATGTTTGAATATACGAAAGCCTCATTTTCCCGAATATCTCAAACCGAAAAATATGCGCGGTTATTTTGAATACTGAAAAATTTCTATTAAACAAATTCTCAAAAAGGATGTTCCTTACCGTCTTATTGACAACATATTAACAATTGCGATAAAATAACAAACAAACAAAAATCATCCCTTATTAGAACGACGAATTCCGACGTTTGCGGAACACCTGAGAATCCTGCGAGAAATGGCGTTGAAAAAAAAATTGCCCATCAAGGATTCTGTCGCCATCTCGTCGATATTCAGGCCAGAGGATTTCATTGTCTCGATAATATCCGCGAAACTACCTGAAACTTTTAGAACTCGAAGTTTATCTCGTTTCTCGATCGTCACAGATGCAAATAAGGTTACAAGAGTATCTTCTTGTCCGTATCGTCGATTTTTCTGTTTAAGGCTCGCATCACCTTAATAGCCTATATCTCATGACCAACAGCACGAGTGTTCAATCTTATGGACAAAATGGCGGTTCAACTTCGTGAGCAAGTCGGTTCGCGTGTTTTTCTCGTTTCGTTCTTCGCCTCTCTGTGTTACTCGCTTTTCCTGTTCGCCGTGGGTCCTCCGGGACCGAATGAGCCCTTAATTGGAACGAACAAGTTGCGCAGGGAGAGTTGACGATGCTTCGGTACCTTCGACAAAAGTTCTGTGGCGCTTTTTCATCGACAGCTCGATTAATTTTATATTTCCCGTGAAAGACGAAAATTAACGATGGCCACTAATCATTTCAACGCAAATTTCATATGATTGTTTGTTTTAGTTTGAAAGAAATATATTTTGATAATCGCACCTTGCTCCCTCATTATTTTATTTCGTCCACAAATCACCCTCCATCAGCAAGCTGGTTCTTCAATTCTGGCTTCGTCGTAGAGGAAGCTCGATGAGCGAGACAAAATAATGAGGAATCAACGTGCAAGTTACTAATTTGCACCTTGTTTTTTTTAGGGGGGGAAATAGGGTTAGGACAGCGTTTTCTCAATGATTTTCATGAATTTTTTTATAGTATTCAAAATGAATATAATTTATTGAAACTTTGAGAATATTTTATACATATATTTAAGTATATACTATAAAATTTTTGAAGAATTTCCTTGAAAAACACCGAAGATATTAGCGACCCCATATTGCAGGTCACAGACTCAGCATTTTGCGTACATTCTGGAAGCCGCAATTTTCATCTGAAATCGAACGAGGTTGGAATTTACTTTTATTATATGTCTCTCTTCCATATGAACCTAAATGCTATGAAAAAAATAGAAAACTGAATTTTTTACAGGGATCAAAACAAAAAAGCATGATTTTTTGCCATTTTTTACAACTTTATTTGCAACAAAAAATTATTTTAAATAATAATAATATTCCGATTTTAGGATCATATGGAGCGCAATACTATGAAGAAAGTAACTGCCAATTTTCAAAACGAATGGTTGAAAACTTTTCAAACTAGCGTGTACGCAAGTTCAAAAAAAGTCGTTTTCAGAAAAACGCGATTGAAAAAATAGCGCGCTCGGGGCCTGAAGGAGAGCTACTCACTCGCATGGCTTGTAACAATAGAACTAGTCGGAATTTTCATTTAAAATTTTGGGAACATATTTTTCAATAGTTCCACTGACAATTTATGAAATAAAAAAAAATCGATTTTTCGAACCGTCCAACCCTATTTCCCCCCTTAAGGGCTCACGTACCGCTAAGCGCGCTGGAAACCGAGTGAATTTGAGAACATTATTATAAAGGTTATATGGTAAAAGAAAATTAAATCGTTGATTTTACATTTTTATTAACTTTTCAACAATGATAAAAAAATAACATTTTTTTTTGTTTATATATCAACATTATTATCTACGAGTATAAATGGACTACCGATGGAAACCATGGCGCTTCCTTGTCGACATCATAACTGCATAAAAAATTATCAAATCTGCAAAAATAAAAAAAAATCTAGCAAAATAATGTAGTAATAATAGTCTGACGGAGGGATATGTTTTTATTTCTTTCAAAAACAAAGAAATTACAGTGTTTCAAGCTTTAGTATACAATTAAAAAACGCGATTTTTCGCGTACAGGCTCAAATAGGACCGCTGGCGTAAAAAAAATAATTATATTGTATTAGTCTGGTCATCAAATAAGCCGAAATATAGGGCGTTAATAGTTACCATTGAAAAAAATTGGAAAATAACTTGTATCAAATTTGCTCTGTTCAAAGAAATTGTGCAAAACTACGGTAAAAATGAAAATTAGTGTTGACGAATCAGACGTCACGTTGTTCCAATTTATAATAATTGTGTATTTACTCGGGAAAACATTTTATATGTGACACCTACAATTTTTTAGAATCTGCTGTTAGGATCACAATTTCTTGCCTGCGCATATTAAGAATAGCCGAGATCTGCTTCTTCACATTCTATATTTTCTCTCCAACTCTAAAGTTCATAAAATCTGCACACACGCCCATAAAGCAAATATACATTTCAGAAACTAAGGATATTTATCAAATAATAATAAATCGTGATGAAAAAATAATATTAAAGATGCAAATAGTGTAGGTCAATGTTGATTAAGTTCTTATGAAATGATCATGTGTTTCCCTAACATTTTATAGAAGATTATGTCATTGCTTTTTTAATCTACACAAGAATGTTCTATTGAAATTGTAGTTTTTGTCGGATGTGAATTACAGTAAAGAAATAGTTTGGTAATAATAGTAAATACGCCTGCAAGATTCTTTCCAAGAATCTTCGTTATAATGATAATCTAATTTTTTAAATATTGATATCAGTCGGTAAAAATAAAAAATGGTCAACTAAACGATCGGACATGAACACCGATATAATCCCGGTTTCTCAATCTTTAGGTAATGATTTATTATTTGTCTTATAAATGTACTTCGCAAACATTGTTCTTGGCAACATCTACGCATGCCTCACAAATTGTGTAAATTGAACAATTATTTTCAGCATTTTCGGCATCAATTATCGGCGGTAATTGCCCGATATTATCCGTTATTATCCGAGTACCTGGTTACTCGGATACTCCGAAACTATCCGCATACCCGAATCCGTTATTACCCGGATATTATCGAGTTATCGAGATATACAGATTTGAAGTGTCGGATCGATGAAACCCGAATTATTCGGGTATCCGGATACCCGGAAAATTTCAAGCTCTAGTTTAAAGTTTCTGGTAGGTACAAAGTGAACTTACGGTTAGTCTTACATTTATTGCTATAATTTTGTAACGGAGTGTAATTTTCTTAAAAGTTTTTTTGTTTTAATTCTTCAAAGTATAAAGAATAAAAATCTGTAAAAAAAAATCGAATTTTTGAAAGTTTCAGTGGTATGTGAGCCCTCAAAGAATTTGGGTCAAACAATTCTAAGATACCACGGATTTCGAAGTTTCATGATTCTTTGTTATCATTCTATAAAAATGTACTAAAGTTACAGCAATTCACCGATTGTGCAAAATATATAAAAGTTCAGAGATTCAAATTTTTTTACAATCGCGAAGGATTTCCCCAATTTATTTCAAGCTCAATATCGAACGTGCTTTTCCACAAACCTGTTTTTATGGCAAGTACCACTTCTACAGTTGAAAATTGAAGAAAATTAAGCAAACATACAATATCGTATAAATTAAAACATTAAAAAAATGTATAAACTTAATAAAATCGTAGCCCTTTTCCCGATTCATGCAAAATTCAATATCAATCATCCTTCAGTGACACCTCATTCAGGAGAGGAATATTAGTCCACGATCTTAAAACTTTTAGGAATCAAATCAATCCCAAATTTTTTTCGAAAAAAATGCATAATTTTCTAAAATCTCAACCGTTCAAGGGATTTTTGTCAAATTAAATACCAAATATCCTTATCCCCAAATCCTTTTGTGTAAACAGTTTCGACTCGATCGATGAAAATTCACGACAGTTAGCGCGATCACAGGCATTTTTCAGGAAATTCAAAATGGCGTACACTCTGGAATCCTCGAGGAATTTCAACGAAAATTGCAGCAACCAAGGACAGTTCGATATCCTAAATCTGTGCAAAGTTTGTTAGAAATCGGTCAATTCGTTCTCGTGATATATCAAGTTGAATTTGTTGACCTTATCACGCACACACACACACACCCACACACACGCGCACAGACACACAGACGTTTTTTTCTAGATATGGCAACCTCCCAAAATGATTACTTTTGGAGATTTCAAGCGTATTCACACAACAAAAGAAAAACGAAAAAAAAAAAGAACAGATAAATGATAAATGTACTTTGACTTTTCCACTCTGATGTTGCCCCATTTGCACGTTACAATTTCTCGAATGATCTTGTTTCTTATCTTTCGATAGAATCGTTTTACCGCACAATCGGTCTAGACGATAAGTGTGTGTTATGTATAAATCCGCACGAGATATATCGCAGACACAAATGGCTTAGTTTCTTCAGCAGGACGACACCGTGATTCGTGGAGACTCATGGTCCATGTGCTTATCGATCTCACGGACGATTTATGGATATTGAATCACTGAAGTTTTGGATTATAATACCCCCGTCCGTGACACATTACGTTGTATCATCGAGATAATTATATCTGATAATATTCGTGTCAGTTCCAGAGGATTAATTCGTCGATGGCCCGAGGACTATTGTATAATGCCGGATCGAAGTTGATTTTTGTAACATTAAAAATCATTAACGTTTCTTGTCAATACTTTTGCAGTAACTCTCTTGAAGCGAATTATCCTGATGTGTATCATTGATGTCGATCTCGGAACGACAAAAAGCACCATCTGACTATTTTTCACGAGAATGATCTTGCACACTTAAGGGCTTTCACATACCCGTGAAATTCTCAAAAATTCGTTTTTTTTTAGATTTTTATTCTTTATACTTTTAAGAATTTTTCAGGACAAAACTTTTAAGAAAATTCCACTCCGTTGCAAAGTTATAGCTAGAATGGAAGACTAGCCCGTAAATTCACGTTCTACCTACCGGAAATTTTAAACGCGTTTTTTTTTCCAGAACTATGTTTTTAGACGGTGTTAGCACGATAACTCAGTCAATTTTAATATTTTGTAACTTTTTTAAATTTTAAATCTTGAGAATTATTTTCTCTATAGTCTGACGAGAGGTTTTTTTTAATTTTTTGGTTGGACAATTTTTTACAAATTATTAAACACACATTTTTTTTTAAATTTCATACTAAAGTTTGAAATACTGTAATTTCTCTATTTGTGAAAAAAAGAAAAAAAATCCCTCCGTCAAACTATTACTACTACATGTTTTGACTAAATTCTTCTTCATTTTTGGAGAACAGATAATTTTTGGTGAACTTATGATGTCGACAAGGAGGTGCCATGGTTTTCATCAGTAGTCCATTTTTATCCATAATAAAGTATGGTAATATTTGAAAGAAAAACTAAAAAAATTTTTTTCTTATAGTTGAAAAGTTATTTTTTTTTCACCATATAACCTTTATAATAATTTTTCAAAATTCGGTTTTTAGCGCGCGCAGTGGTATGTGAGCCCTTAAGGGTTGAAATAGGGTTAGACGGTTCGAAAAATCGATTTTTTTTAAATTTCATAAATTGTTAGTAAAACTATTGAAAAATATGTTCCCAAAATTTTAAATGAAAATTCCGACTCGTTGTATTGTTATAATCCATTAAAGTGAGTAGCTCTCATTCAGGCCCCGAGCGCGCTATTTTTTCAAACGCGTTTTTCTGAAAACGACTTTTTTTGAACTCGCGTACACGCTAGTTTGAAAAGTTTTCAAGCAATCGTTTTGAAAATTGGCAGTTACTTTCTTCATAGTATTGCGCTCCATATGAACCTAAAATCGGAATATTATCATTATTTAAAATATTTTTTTTTTCGCAAATAAAGTTATAAAAAATGGCAAAAAATCATGCTTTTTTGTTTTGACCTCTGTAAAAAATTGAATTTTCTATTTTTTTGATAGCATTTAGGTTTATATAGAAGAGAGACATATAATAAAAGTAAATTCCAACCTCGTTTGATTTCAGATGAAAATTGCGGCTTCCAGAATGTACGCAAAATGCTGAGTCTGATTGTGACCTGCAATATGGGGTCGCTAATATCCCCGGTGTTTTTCAAGAAAATTCTTCAAAAATTTTATAGTATATACTTAAATATACGTATAAAATATTCTCAAAGTATCAATAAATTATATCAATTTTTTATACTATAAAAAAATTCATGAAAATCATTGAGAAAACGCTGTCCTAACCCTATTTCCCCCCTCAAACGATCATTTTGGTTTTCACTAAGGGTTCAGAAATGAAACTCGTCCATCACTTGGTTCATACGCCCCTAGATTACGTGGTTAAATAAAAACTACCACCCCTGCCTAGGACCATTTATCTCGATGCTCGTGGAAAACTAATTTCTAACGAGGAATCGTTAAATTCTTGCGAGCTCTCGTTTTTCACTATTTCCGACGAACATTTTTCAGACACCAGGATATTGTTATTATAAGTGACCCACTTAATTCTACCCCATATTATACAATTTTGTGCTCAATCTATGCATATATTTATGTTGTTGTATCACTGTAACGTCAAGAGAGTGTCCTGGCTGCAATCTCGATGACCCGCAGTCTCTTTTCATCTCGTTTGCTTTCTGTGCGTTCTCGTTTCCCTCGACGTGTTGCGCGAGAAAGCGAATTCGAATCTTCTGGAAAACGCGCTCAAACGTAACACTATGTGTGCGTGTTGTGTTTGTTTGTTTTCTTTTTTATTCGAGGGGAAATCCGTTAATTAATTGCCAATGGCATACACAAACGTACATTTATATATTGAAACGAGTCGAGACGGATTTTGTGTTGCTCGCGATATGCCAGAGTGAGATTGGCAAAGAGGGAAGTGAATCTTACCGATCAATTCGTGTTTAGTGTTTAGTAGGGAATTCGTGTGATACGATTTATCAAATGAAAATTTCGATCGCTGCCGGTTTGTGATCGATAAAATTAATTTACAAATGTAAATGTAAATAAATTGAAATGTTAATGTAAATAAATTGAATTGCAATTAAAATAGATTGATTCTTTTATTTATTTAGTTTTTCGATGTTTTAGCATACTGCATTACCATTTATCGGGGGAACATCGATTTATATCGTAGACACGTTCACCATCCGAGCGTTTAGATGGTCGGATGATATTTGCTGCGTAAATTTCTGTGAAACTAACGGTATTCCCGACGAGCAGTTACCGGAAAACTAAGAGTAAAAAACAAGAGTAAAAAAACACGCACACACGCACAAAAACGATGAAAAAAAAAAAAAACTCAAACAGTCGCACTCTGTCGATGCCACTGTTCGACGACAAATTCGATTGACATGCCGGATACAGGAGTATAACGGGAAAAAATAACGTACGTGTATATACCCAACCGAACTCATTCGAAAGCGAAGCTTCTAGGCCTTCTTTTCTCCGTTTGCTCGTATATCTTTCTTCTCCGTGCCATACCCATATCACCTCCCTTTCGACGAAAATTACGTCAAATGTGGTCGGACAATTGACATTGATTGTCCTTTTTTTTCCACACTACATCGAAAAGTTTCTAACGATTTCTAACGATCAGAAATTAGATTCGTTCATTGGAATTTAAATGGAGCTTTTTTTTGGCGAAAATCATGATTTTTTACAATTGGAAAAAAGTCAACGTTTTATGATAATTAGGAGTATCGCCGGAATTTTTGCGAGGATGGTGAAATTCCATGTGTGAATGATGAAATTAATTCGAAAATAAAGAAAAATTCAGCATCTCTTTGACATTTATCTTTCTCCGAAACGCCATTTTATTTTGATATTTATTTGACGCGCATATTAAAATTGACTAACCACTGGCCGACATTATTATCAATAACTAGTTGTTTCAATGGTCCACCCACTACCTTAAGAGGGGAAATAGGATTCGGACAACGTTTTCTCAATGATTTTCATGAATTTTTTTATAGTATAAAAAATGAATATAATTTATTAAAACTTTGAGATTATTTTATACATATATTTAAGTATATACTATAAAATGTTAGCGACCCCAAATTGCAGGTCACAATCAGACTCAGTATTTTGCGTACATTCTGGAAGCCGCAATTTTCATCTGAAATCAAACGAGGTTCGAATTTAATTTTATTATATGTCTCTCTTCTATATGAACCTAAATGCTATGAAAAAAATAGAAAATTGAATTTTTTACAGGGGTAAAAAAAAAGTAGATTTTTTGCCATTTTTTACAACTTTATTTGCAAAAAAAAATTATTTTAAATAATGATAATATTCCGATTTTAGGTTCATATAGAGCACAATACTATGAAGAAAGTAACTGCCAATTTTCAAAACGATTAGTTGAAAACTTTTCGAACTAGCGTGTACGCAAGTTCGAAAAAAGTCGTTTTCAGAAAAACGCGTTTGAAAAAATAGTACCAAGAAAAACAAGCAATATGGGGTCGCTAATATTTTATAGTATATACTTAAATATATGTATAAAATATTCTCAAAGTTTCAATAAATTATATTCATTTTTTATACTATAAAAAAATTCATGAAAATCATTGAGAAAACGCTGTCATAACCCTATTCCCCCCCTCAATGGCTTATAACAATAGAACGAGTCGGAATTTTTATTTAAAATTTTGGGAACATATTTTTCAACAGTTTGACAAACAATTTATGAAATTTAAAAAAAATCGATTTTTTGAACCGTCTAATCCTATTTCCCCTGAAAACCCGAGTGTATTTGAAAAATTGTTATAAAGGTCATATGGTGAAAAAAAAATTACATTGTTAATTACACATTCTTTAATGACTTTTCAAGTATATGAAAAAATATTAAATTTTTTTTTTTAATACTAACATTTTTTTACAGGTATAAATAAACTACTGATGTATGAAAACTACCATGGCGCCTCCTTGTCGACATCATAACTTCACCAAAAATTATCCAAATCTGTAAAAATAAAAAAGAATCTAGTAAAATAATATAGTAGTAATTGTCTGATGGAGGGAATTTTTTTGTTTTTTCAAAAATAAAGAAATTACAGTATTTCAAACTTTGGTATGCAATTTTTCAAAATGAATTAGTGTTTAATAATTTATAAAAAATTGTCCGAGAAAAAAAAATTTTTAAACCACTCGGCAGACTATAGAGAATATAATTATCAAGATTTAAAAAAAAAGTTAAAAAATATTGAAAATTGACTGAGTTATTGTGCTGACACTGTATAAAAGCATAGTTTCAAAAAAACGCGTTTAAAGTTTCTGGTAGGTAGCCGTCTCAGCCCGATGGCCACATTTATTGCTGTAGCTTTGTAATTTTGGGATTTTTTTAAAAGTTTTTTTTCGAACATTTTTTAAAAGTAGAAAGAATAAAAATCTGTAAAAAGAAATCGATTTTATGAAAATTTCAGGGGTATGTGAGTGCTTAATGATAATACGTAATGTGAGAATTTGATACATGGTGGTTAAGTGTTTTATAATAAAGTAAAATAAGGTTTCATTATCGCACAAATTTATATGGAGACTATAGGCCCAAGGGCCGGTTCTCCACATACTCCACAACGTTAAGGGATGACGCCACTCTAGAACAACAAAAAATAGGCATACTTTGGTAATTTTTTTAGTGAAACAAATGAACTAAATTGAAATTCTGTGCACAGTTCATTATTACACTACTAATGAATTATAAAAAATAATTTTTTGCAGCGATTAATAAATCATTTTTAAGACCCTCAGGCACCTTCGAAGCCAAAAAAAAAAAATTGCCGATTTGTCCACAGTTCTAGAGTGGCCTAACCTCTTAATTCCAAGATCGGGTATCTCGATTCATGTCACACTCTTCAAAGTCTGCATCGTAACGCTGCGCGCGCCCCGAGGACGTTCGTGCGCCGATCGGCAACGATCCATAGCGCACCTACGGGAGGGGGAAGAGGTGGACCGCCCCTCTTCAGCTAACAGGAGCGCAAGCGTGATAGATCGAACGAGCGAGAGCCGCGGAGGGTAAGAAGGAGAGAGAGCCGATGATCGATGGTCATCCGAGCCTCGAGGTGCGACCGGGTCCCACCTTATAAACTTATGCGAACGAGCGAGCTCGGGTCTAACGAAGGTCTCGAACCAAAATCAAGGTTATACCTCGCTACTGTATCGATAATTTAATATAAAATCAAAGATTTACAAAGACAAAAGCACTATACAACCGGAAGCTCCGAGCATGAATTATTTTTTCGACACTCTAAATTCGTTTATATTATTTTTTAACGGTCATTTTGTACTTTAATGAAGTTTTCTTTAAATCTTCTCTCATCGAGCCGCGTTACTGTCTACCTGATCATTTTTCATCAACATTATTTATATTCTCTGGGCTCTTTTGGGCAGAATATTACATATGACGGAATTACGTGTCTTCATAAAGTATTCCTCAAGGATACTCGGTCTCTTTTCGTTATCCTTGAGTAGACAAAATGTTCTCGAGGATTAAAGCGACACATTTACGTCGCAATGGGGTTAGGAAGTTTAGCGGTTACGTAAATTCAGAATTCCGACTTTATAATGTGACGTTATACAGACAAAATAGCGAACAAAATTTGGCCTCCAGGCGCCGACAAAACGTAAGACGGATCGAAGTTATCTAATTGACCTCGGTCTGGTCACAATAGCTGAAATGGCCGGATTGTCTATCTCGTCAACAATGATCGATGCGATTTATTTACCGAGTCAATTATTTATAACTGTTCTATAACCATGCTGGAATACTAGGTGAATGACGTGATGTGTTTTCGTAAAATTGTTTATCGCATAATCGCCGTGTCGAATGTTCTCGAATCGCCCGATTTTTCAGGGCGTTTGAAAGTGCCCGGACAACAGTGAAAAGTTGTTAGTCACGCCTACGATTTACAGATCGCGCGATTCATATTTCTATTACTAATACATAATACATTAGGTGAGATTAACCGACAGCGGTGAACGCGTGGCCGCGGTCATTAATGGGATCGGTGATCGCTTAGACGTGCACTGGCTTGGACGCGGACTACTGCGCGGCAGACTCAGTTTTTCTGAATTTCTGATGACGAACGCAATTGAAAATCAGTAAAAATAATAGCCGGCTGTATCGACAAAAGTTTTCCGCGGTTTCCCCGTGCCCCTACTCGTATACGATACAGGGTAGCTTAAGGGGAAAAATAGGGTTAGACAGTTCAAAAAATCGATTTTTTTTTATTTCATAAATTGTTAGTAAAACTATTGAAAAATATGTTCCCAAAATTTTAAATGAAAATTCCGACTCGTTCTATTGTTATGAGCCATTAAGGGGGGGAATAGGGTTAGGATAGCGTTTTCTCAATAATTTTCACGAATTTTTTTATAGTATAAAAAATGAATATAATTTATTGAAACTTTGAGAATATTTTATACATATATTTAAGTATATACTATAACATTTTTATACAGTGGGTCAAAAAAGTATTCATACACGTTGTTTTTTTGCGATAACTTTATAGACATAAGCGATACGGAAAGAAAGCCAATTTTATTTAATAGTACATCAGGTAAAGAGATAAACTGCAAATGGAGAATTTTTTCCCAGGAATAATAGAAGAATTATGCAAAAAAAACGAAAATTTCCGGGCCAAAAAAGTATTCGTACACTTACGATTGAGTTGCTAAACCTCGATATTCACTCACGGACGGTCTGACCTCTGCGTACAATGTAAACAAGTCTTCGTTTACACAATGATTTTGACCTATTCCATGCGGTAGTAGATCTTCAAGCTCCGAACAGACATGATGGCAAAGAAAAGCGAAATATCAATATCCATGCGAGATAGAGTGATTTTTCTTCGGAAACGCGGTGAAAGTTATCGAAAAATTAGTAAAGAACTAAATCTAAGTTTCGCAACAGTGCAATATAGAAATAAAAAAATACGAAAGAACAAACAGCGTACAAAATAAGCCAAGAACCGGTCGACCGAGAATACTAACGGTACGAGAGCGTCGGAGTATTGTTACAGAGGCTACAAAAAAACCGTTGACAAGTGCTCGCAGTTTAGCGAATGATGTCACGTCAACATCGGGGAAGAGCGTGTGTCCCCAGACTATTCGAAACGTTTTGCATCCTGCCCAAATATACGGCAGAACTGCCCGCAAGAACCATTAATTAATAACATAAATCGAGAAAAACGTTTAGGTTTCGCAAAAACCTACGTAAAAAAATCTATAGAATTTTGGAAACGTGTCGTATTCTCGGATGAATCGAAGTTTAACATCTTCGGGTCCGATGGAAAAAAATTCGTCTGGCGGAAACCAAATACCGAGCTCCAGCAGAAAAATTTAATATCGATTGTAAAGCACGGCGGAGGAAGCGTCATGGTTTGGGGCTGTATGGGATATTATGGCGTTGGTAATCTGGCTTTTATAGATGGTACAACGAATGCCCAGAAGTATATCGACGTGTTGCGCAGCAATTTGAAAGCAAGTGTAGATAAAATGGGCCTGGATGGAAATTTCTACTTCCAACAAGATAACGACCCGAAACATAGTGCCATGAAAACGAGGGAATGGTTACTCTATAATGTCCGCAAACAATTTATTACACCACCACAATCTCCGGACATCAATCCTATTGAAAATTTATGGCACTTGGTGGATGTAGAAATAAAAAAAAAAAATAACAAACAAATCCGATCTCCAAAGAGTGCTTTTAGAAGAATGGACGAAAATAGCAAAAGAAACAACGCAAGAGCTAGTAGAATCCATGCCTGAGAGACTCGAGGCGATAATAGAAGCAAAAGTGATGCACACCAAATAGTAGTTATAATTAACAACTATGATGATGTAGGTTTTCACTATAATCGTAAGTGTATGAATACTTTTTTTTCCCGAAAATTTTCGTTTTTTTGGCATAATTCTTCTATTATTCCTGGGAAAAAAATCTCCATTTGCAGTTTATCTCTGCACCTGATGTACTATTAAATAAAATTGGCTTTCTTTGCGTATCGCTTATGTCTATAAAGTTATCGCGAAAAAACAAGGTGTATGAATACTTTTTTGACCCACTGTACATATATTTAAGTATATACTATAAAATATTAGCGACCCCATATTGCTTGCTTTTTTTGGTACTATTTTTTCAAACGCGTTTTTCTGAAAACGACTTTTTTTGAAGTTGCGTACACGCTAGTTTGAGAAATTTTCAACCAACCGTTTTGAAAATTGGCAGTTACTTTCTTCATAGTATTGCGATCTATATGAACCTAAAATCGGAATATTATCATTATTTAAAATAATTTTTTTTTTGCAAATAAAGTTGTAACAAATGGCAAAGAATCATGCTTTTTGTTTCAACCACTGTAAAAAATTCAACTTTCTATTTTTTTGATAGCATTTAGGTTCATATAGAAGAGAGACATATAATAAAAGTGAATTCCAACATCGTTTGATTTCAGATGAAAATTGCGGCTTCCAGAATGTACGCAAAATGCTGAGTCTGATTGTGACCTGCAATATGGGGTCGCTAATATTTTATAGTATAGACTTAAATATATGTATAAAAATTTTATCGTATATACTTAAATATATGAATAAAATATTCTCAAAGTTTCAATAAATTATATTCATTTTTTATACTATAAAAAAATTCATGAAAATCATTGAGAAAACGCTGTCCTAACCCTATCGTACGGGTAGGAAGTGATAGGAGGGAATATTGGGAAGGGTCTTTCGTGAAAAACCCGCAAGGGTGTACGTTGGAACACATAATAATGGAAAATAATAATAATAACACACACCGTGAGATTGGGAACGAAAGTAACGCGATTCGGACGTAACGTCCTCGAAACTACCACTGTGGGGGTTGTGAGGACTTTACGTCCGAACTGGCAATGCACGTTCTTATGACGTCTGTGACGGTTAAAATAGTTCCGAAAAATATTACCCTTCCCAAAACACTTGCGAGATAGTATTATCCTCAAATTATACTCTTTAGTTATTGCGCTCTTTGAACTCAAATTTCTTTTATATCGTCATTTTTATATCCGTACATTATACGATGAAAAACAATGCCGCATCTGTTAAGGGGTTATACGCAGTTGGAGATTTCAAAAAATCGATTTTTTTTTATTGCATTTTCGGAATGTACATATATTTGAGTATATTCTTTAAAAATTTCCAATCGATCCGGCAAATATTCTTGGAGATACATGCATATTTTTAAGGACGCTCGGAGCGTTACAAAGTAGGCGGCCTGAAGACCGGAGTACGCAGCGTGAAACTTTGAACGCGTTTTTCTCAAAACGGTGTTTTCAAAGTTGGGGAACACGATTTCTCAAAAACTGTTCAACCGATCGGTCTGCAATTTTAACACAACCTTCTCAGATATATTCTTCAGGTATTCATCGAAGGAATAAGATTTCTGATAATTATTTCTATTTTTTTTAAACAATTCAACGAAATAATTTTGGTCGAAAAATGAAATTTTTTCTTTTTGGACCCGCCATTATGTCAAAAATAAAAATTTCGATGATTCCTTCGATAAATACTTAGATTTGTCTATCCACTAATAGAATATTTTTGGTTATTTTATTTTAAGTAATCGAAACCGGAGACACCTTTTTTGCTCACCGCCAGACACCTTTTTTTCGAGGACCTCCAGGAGATCGTCTACAGGAGCAGTGTCAATCAACATTTTCGAAAATGAAAAATACCGATATAAAGTTAAAAGCTTCCACTACATTTATTAATACTTTTTGTATTTGACAAATAAAATCCCTTCTCAGAAAAAATTCCTAAAAAAACGACTTTTTTGGCTTTGCAACTGCGTATAATCCATTGAGGAGTTATACGCAGTCGGGAGACCGAAAAAAAGCGATTTTTCAAGGATTTTTCTTGGAAAGACATTTTTATTTATTAACATAAAAATTTATATTCATATTGTGATAACTTTTTACTTTATTTTTATATTTTTTATTTGCAAAAATAATGATTTTTAAAGCTGCTATAGCCGATCTCCGGGAGCTCCTCTAAAAAAAGACGTCTTGCGGTAAGCACAATATCTCTAAATTGGATTATTCGAAATAAAAAAAAAAAAAAATAATTCATTAGTATAAGGTATTATCCAGTATTTACTCTAAGGAATAAGCAAAATATTAATTTTTAACAAAATGGCGGCTTCTCAAAAAAAAATTTCGATTTTCGATGAAAATTTTGGCCTTAAATTGTTTATAAAATGGAAAATATTTATCGGCGAGAAAAAAACCTTCGATTAATCACTAAAAAATATATTTATAAAGCTTGTGTAAAAGTGTGAGACCAATTGGGTTATCCGCTTCCGAGTAATCTCGCTCACCGACTTTAAGGGAGGAAATAGGGTTAGGACAGCGTTTTCTCAATGATATTCATGAATTTTTTTATAGTATAAAAAATGAATATAATTTATTGAAACTTTGACAATATTTTATACATATATTTAAGTATATACTATAAAATTTTTGAAGAATTTCCTTGAAAAACACGGAAGGGATTAGCGACCCCATATTGCAGGTCACAATCAGACTCAGCATTTTGCGTACATTCTGGAAGCCGCAATTTTCAAAATTGGTGAGCCATTCAGAACCAATTTTATATAAAAAAAAATCATCGCAAACACTGTGTCCTTTATTTTCGTACACAAAATGTCTTCGGAACTTTCCATAACTTGATATCTTTCCTTGCGTTAAATGGCAAAGTTACGTTTGTCACAATACCATTTATTGATCATCGCATGTCTCATGTTGATCATTGAGGAAAAACGTTTTTAAGGTCATAAAATAAACGAAAAAAAATTAAATTTTCTGCTCATAATTTGTCCGAAAATAAGCTAGTTTACTGGAACATCGGTAACTTTCATTCCCAAACGATTTTAATCTTCTACACAATGCTCATTATCTTCGTAAATTCTTCAGGCTCGAAAATATCGTTTGAGACATTGAGTTACGAGTTTAAAAAAAAATTCTTTCATAGATTTTTCAAATTGAACATTGATTTTTGCCATTTTTAATTATTATAAAGGTTATATGGTGAAAAAAAAATTGAATTGTTGATCTCACATTTTTTATTAACTTTTCAACTATTAGAAATTTTTTTTTTTTAATTTCTTTTTCAAAAATTAACATTGTTTCTTACGGGTATAAATGGACTACCGATGAAAACCATGGTGCCTCCTTGTCGACATCATAACTTCTTCAAAAATTATCCAATCTGCAAAAATGAAAAAGAATTTAGTAAAATAATGTAGTAGTAATAGTCTGACGGAGGGAATTATTTTTTATCAACAGTAAAGAAATTACAGTGTTTCAAACTTTAGTACGCAATTTAAAAAAACAAAATACTGTTTAATAATTCATAAAAAATTGACCAACCAAAAAATTAAAAAAACCTCTCGTCCGACTATAGAGAAAATAATTATCAAAACTTAAAAATAAAAAAAAAGTTACCAAATATTAAAAATTGGCTGAGTTATCTTGCTATTTAAAAACATACTTTCGAGAAAAACGCGTTTAAAGTTTCAGGTAGTACAAAGTGAACTTACGGCCAGTCTCCCATTCCAGTTTCGTACTTGTAACAGAGTGGAAATTAAGAAAAAAACTTTTTTTTTGGATAAATTCTTAAAAGTATAAAGAATTAAAATCTGTAGAAAAAGGAATCGATTTATTTTTAATTTCAGGGGTATGTAAGCTCTTAAGGGGGGAAATAGGATTCGGACAGCGTTTTCTCAATGATTTTCATGAATTTTTTTATAGTATAAAAAATGAATATAATTTATTGAAACTTTGAGAATATTTTATACATATATTTAAGTATATACTATAAAATTTTTTGAAGAATTTCCTTGAAAAACACCGAAGGTATTAGCGACCCCATATTGCAGGTCACAATCAGACTCAGCATTTTGCGTACATTCTGGAAGCCGCAATTTTCATCTGAAATCAAACGAGGTTGGAATTCACTTTGATTATATGTTTTCCTTCTATATGAACCTAAATGCTATAAAAAAATAGAAAATTGAATTTTTTACAGGGGTCAAAACAAAAAAGCATGATTTTTTGCCATTTTTTACAACTTTATTTGCGAAAAAAAATTATTTAAAATAATGATAATATTCCGATTTTAGGTTCATATAGAACGCAATATTATGAAGAAAGTAATTGCCAATTTTCGAAACGATTGGTTGAAAACTTTTCAAACTAGCGTGTACGCAAGTTAAAAAAAAGTCGTTTTCAGAAAAACGCGTTTGAAGTAATAGCGCGCTCGGGGCCTGAAGGAGAGCTACTCACTTTAATGGTTTATAACAATAGAACGAGGCGGAAATTTCATTAAAAATTTTGGGAACATATTTTTCAATAGTTTTACTAACAATTGATGAAATTTAAAAAAAATCGATTTTTTAAACCGTCTAACCCTATTTCCCTCCTTAAAAACACAGTTTTGAGAAAAACGCATTCAAACTTAAGACCCTACTTTCAAACGCTCCGAGACGTCATTACAAATACGCATGTAGCTTCGAGAATATTTGTCGTATTGACATGAAATTTTGTGTGTATATACTTAAATATATGTACATAACGAAAATGAAATAAACAAATTTTTTTTTTTTAATCCTGACTGCGTATGACCCCTTAAGGCCGTAGTCTGGTCTAGAGCGAGATTTTTGACGTCATTTCTAATGTGCTATAACGTTTAAACCGTTGAAGTTGTCTTGATGAAAATTTACACGTGCATTTATTGATCCTTAGAGAATACTTGTCGATGTTGTATGCATCTGAAAAAAAAAAATATATATATATATTCTCAACCTGTATGAGTATTCTGAGCACTGGTAGCAGAATTAGTACTTAAAAAATTTTTTTATTGAGTCGAACAATAGTTGTGCCGACATTTTATAACTCGTCGAATACCCGAAAATGTATGAAATATCATTAATGAAAGTTCGACAGGCCGCCATTTTGTCAAAAAATCTTTTTAAGTACCAATTCTGCTACCAGTACTCAGAATACTCATACAGATTGAGAATATATATATATATTTTTTTTTCAGATGCATACAACATCGTCCAAAGTGGGCGCCGATTTCGACGCACCATGTTGCAACAAGGCAAAAAATTACATGAAAATATTTAAAATAATTTTTTTTTTCAATGTACAAGCATTCTCTAAGGATCAATAAATGCACGTGTAAATTTTCATCAAGACAACTTCAACGGTTTAAACGTTATTGCACATTAGAAATGACGTCAAAAATCTCGCTCTAGACCAGACTACGGCCATTGACAATGAAAATGTTGGTAAATACGACAGGGAAGGAAAGAACAAAATGTTTCCGTCGTTCAAAATGGCGTCTTTGAGGCTAACGGGGTTAGGAAGTTTATTGGTTACGTAAACCGGGCAATTCGGAAAAAAATCGTAGCGGATCTCTCGGATCTCTGTATAACGTGAAGACATACGGCTGGATTCTCGTGTGATACAAAATCGATCTGCATGTATCGGGTCTCACGCTTCGAACTTTCTCGTATACATGTGCCGTCCATAACGGGTTCGCGCAAAGTTGCGCTTTTTGAGAACAAAAAAACACCATCCTTTCGCGAATTTCTCACCGGTTGCATAGGCTTTAATGTACTTATAAATATATATGTTCTGTATATACATCATTCAGAAAAACAGAATGAACGTTGAGCTTTTACATAAGCCCTCGTAAGTACATTTGTACATAACGCGCAACGCGAATCGCACGTCGATCGATCTATCGTCATCGATAAACGCAAGACGGGATCGATAAGTTTCTTTTTAAACCTCTTTGACCCTCGATTGAAAAAAATCGTTTGGCGATTTGTTCCCTTCGGAATTTCCGCACAGTTGCTCAGATTGAGATTTGTGTCGCATCAAATCTGTGCAGAATTTAAGCAATTAATTACACTTCCTATGAAATTTATGATCGTTAATAAAGATGGTCATTGATATTTTTTTATAATTTCTCGGACTCTGAATTGGTTGAAGAGACGTGATAAACTGACGCTTCCAATATGTTGCGACATTCGCGTAAAATTATAAAGGTCACTCGGCGTCTATCCAACTAGACGTAATAGAGATAATCATCGCGTCACGTAAATGCACTTGCTTTTGGTTCCCCGAGGCTCACCTACATTTCCGTCCCGAATCCATCGCGTAGTCGTTCCGACGAGTACGCTCGCTCCGCTACAGATGGCGCTTCGTCGCGTCGAATGAGATCTATGGAGCATGCGCGCAAAGAACGACGCGTTCTTTCGCGGTATCGAAACCACACACACAAGAAACAACGAGCCTTCGATTAAATGGCGTTTGATGAAAATTGTAAAATTTAACTCACCTTTAAATATGATAAATCGTTGACAGATAAAAGAGGGAATCATCTACAAAATGTAACGGGATAAGAGGGAAATTTGAAACGCACAAGTGAAGAAAATTTTGCTCGTAACAGCTCGCGCGGCTCGCCGCTGATTCAAATCGCGGAACTTTCAACTTTCAAGTTCATTTATTCGACCGCTTTTTCGCTGATCCCGCGGATAATTCATTAAACTGTGACAATTTATAGCGCTATATAGTGCTTAGAATATGATGAATTTCGATTTTAAATCTACCTTGAAAAAAAAATGAAAAATAGGGGATAGCCCTTATGGTATATTTTGCTGCCAATTTTAGAGAATATTTCGACACATGTGTCAATTAAATAATTCAAAAAAAAATCGCCGGAAGTAGCGTCGATTGTGATGAACGTATCCATTCACTTGGTCCTATCTATTTCATCGTTGGAGTCACATCTGTATGCGTATTAAATATGTGCTCTCGTGATAATATCTCGGCAGGAGAATGAGAATACGATAAAGAAGAATCCGAACCGAGGTCATGGCCGTCAAAAGCCCGAGGGTTAGATCCTCGATCTAATTTCTATTTAACATATAAGCATCGGATGCTATCCAGGTACACGAAAAAACCTTCAAGACGCTATGGGCACTTTAGTGGCCAAAAAAAAGAAAAAGAAACAGAACGTCAGGACCCCTTATCGGTTTATGTAATACGATACAAATGCATGTATTCAATATGGTTTGGCTCTTCCTCACTTCACCTCGTTACAATGAGCAGCCTGCGCTCTAAGGCCTCGAATAAAGGATACATTTTATTTGGCTTTCAAATCGTCCAGTATGCCACGTATATCCACGGCTCTATATATGTCGCATTATTTCGGATGCCAAGTATGCTCGTACTTCGTGATCTTGGATTTTCTCGTAAATTCAGGATTCGTTCATGCAGACGTACGAATTTTTTTGCATTTTTTCAAGAATATCGTTGAGAATTTGTTTTGTCCACTGCAGTCAATAAAATTGGGCAAAAGTTCCTTCACAATAAAAGCTTTTACGATAAAAAGATATTCTCGATTCGCTCTGATTAAAAAAAACTGTACGTACGCCTCGTTGGATCTAATAATTTTAGCGAGTCCTGAAGATACAAGCAAAATCGGTGACCATGATATGCACAAGATTTTTCGACATTTCGGTATAGACTATCCCGTGTATACGCGTACGCGTCACACACGAGGATTTGAAAGGCAAATAGAATGGTACCCGCTATTCGGGGACTCGCTCGTTTTCGGCTTTACAAAATCTCAAAGAAGCCCGATCTTCTCAGTAAAGCAGAAGGCATTACATTAGATAATGCATCTTGTAGATAGATTTTTTTGTTTGTTTTTTTGTTATTTTTCATTTTTCATCATTGAACGTTTAAGGGGGGAAATAGTTGTTAGGACAGCGTTTTCTCAATGATTTTCATGAGTTTTTTTATAGTATAAAAAATGAATATAATTTATTGAAACTTTGAGAATATTTTATACATATATTTAAGTATATACTATACAATTTTTGACGAATTTTCTTGGAAAACACCAGGGATATTAGCGACCCCATATTGCAGGTCACAATCAGACTCAGCATTTTGCGTACATTCTGGAAGCCGCAATTTTCATCTGAAATCAAACGAGGTTAGAATTTACTTTTATTATATGTCTCTCTTCTATATGAACCTAAATGCTATCAACAAAATAGAAAATTGAATTTTTTACAGGGGTCAAAACAAATAAGCATGATTTTTTACCGTTTTTTACAACTTTATTTGCAAAAAAAAAATTATTTTAAATAATGTTAATATTCCGATTTTAGGTTCATATAGAGCGCAATACTATGAAGAAAGTAACTGCCGATTTTGAAAACGATTTGTTGAAAACTTTTCAAACTAGCGTGTACGCAAATTTAAAAAAAGTCGATTTCAGAAAAACGCGTCTGAAAAAATAGTACCAAGAAAAACAAGCAATATGGGGTCGCTAATATTTTATAGTATATACTTAAATATATGTATAAAATATTCTCAAAGTTTCAATAAATTACATTTATTTTTTATACTATAAAAAAATTCATGAATATTATTGAGAAAACGCTGTCCTAACCCTATTTCCTCCCTTAATGGCTTATAACAATAGAACGAGTTGGAATTTTCATTCAAAATTTTGGAAACATATTTTTCAATAGTTTTACTAACAATTTATGAAAGAAAAAAAAAACGATTTTTTGAATCGTCTAACCCTATTTCCTCCCTTAAGAACTCATAAACCGCTGCGTCCGCTGAAAACCGAGTAAATTTGAAAAAATTATTATAAATGTTATATGATGAAAAAAAAATTAAATTGTTGATTTCACATTCTTTATCAACTTTTCAACTAAAAGAAAATTTTGTTTTTTTTTTTTTTCCTAATATTGACATTTTTTTTACGAGTTTAAATGGACTACTGATGAAAACCATGGCGCCTCCTTGTCGACATCGTAACTTCACCAAAAATTATCCAATCTCTAAAAATAGAATAGAATCTAGTAAAATACTGTAGTAGTAATGGTCTGACGGAGGGAATTTTTTTTTTTTTTTCGAATATAGAAATTACAGTAACTCAAACTTTGGTATGCAATTTGAAAAAAAAATTACTGTTTAATAATTTATAAAAAATTGTCCAGCCAAAAAATGAAAAAATCCTCTCATCAGACTATAAAGAAAATAATTATCAAGTTGAAAAAAAAAAAAAGTTAAAAAATATCAAAAATCGACGGTGTTATCGTGCTGACACTGTCTAAAAACATAATTTCGATAATAACGCGTTTAAGGGAGGAAATAGGGTTAGACGGTTCAAAAAATCGATTTTTTTTTCATTTCATAAATTGTTAGTAAAACTATTGAAAAATATGTTCACAAAATTTTAAATGAAAATTCCGGCTCGTTCTATTGTTATAAGCCATTAAGGGGAGAAATAGGGTTAGGACAGCGTTTTCTCAATGGTTTTTATGAATTTTTTTGTAGTATAAAAAATGAATATAACTTATTGAAACTGTGAGAATATTTTATACATATATTTAAGTATATACTATAAAATTTTTGAAGAATTGCCTTGAAAAACACCGCAGATATTAGTGACCCCATATTGCAGGCCACAATCAGACTCAGCATTTTGCTACTTTTTCAATCGCGTTTTTCTGAAAACGACTTTTTTTTTAACTTGCGTACACGCTAGTTTGAAAAGTTTTCGACCAATCGTTTTGAAAATTGGCAGTTACTTTGTTCATAGTATTGCGCTCTATATGAACCTAAAATCGGAATATTATCATTATTTAAAATAATTTTTTTTTTGCAAATAAAGTTGTAAAAAATTACCAAAAATCATGCTTTTTTGTTTTGAGCCCTGTAAAAAATTCAATTTTCTATTTTTTTGATAGCATTTAGGTTCATATAGAAGAGAGACATGTAATAAAAGTAAATTCCAACCTCGTTTGATTTCAGATGAAAATTGCGGCTTCCAGACAGTACGCAAAATGCTGAGTCTGATTGTGACCTGCAATATGGGGTCGCTAATATCTTCGGTGTTTTTCAAGCAAATTCTTCAAAAATTTTGTAGTATATACTTAAATATATGTATAAAATATTCTCAAAGTTTCAATAAATTATATTCATTTTTTATACTATAAAAAAATTCATGAAAATCATTGAGAAAACGCTGTCCTAACCCTATTTCACCCCTTAAAGTTCGCGAGGTAACCGTCCCAACCCGATGTCCGATCACATTTATTGCTATAACTTTGTAACGGAGTGGAATTTTCATAAAAGTTTTTTCATGAAAAAGTCTCAAAATTATACAGAATAAAAATCTATAAAAATAAACGTTGATTTTTTTGAAAATGTCAGGGGTGTGTTAGCCCTTAAACCCTCAATGATGCGCCGAGCTATTCAGCGTCTTTTACTAGGAACTTGCGTCATTGTTAACCTCGCTTGAATATTATGCAAGAGATTTTCGTTCTATTTTGTTTCACAGTTGAGATAATACGTCTCAAGATCATCATTGAATTCCGGATGGAAGGATGGAGGAAGACCTTTGGACCTTTGGTATTTTAAGAGAAACTTGCGTCATTATTAACCTTGCCTTTAGTATTATTGACGAGGATTTCCGTTCTGTTTTTTGTTTCTCAGTTAAGATATTTCTATCTCAAGATAATCATTGATTTTCGGACGGAAAAGGGGGAGACAGACATTAACAGAAAAAACGAAAAAAAAAAAAAAAAAATGACAATCCAGAGAGATATTCAAGAAATTTTCGTCTCGCACGTCGCATCACTGTGTTCAAAAAGGTAACAATGATAAATAAAAGACGAGGTTAAAAGAAAAACCGAAACATTTTTTCTCCAGAGCATAGAAAAAAATGCACATTTTCGATTATTAATGATTCAAATGAAATCTGCAATTACCGCGATGGAGTCGTGAAAAATGAAATGGGCCTGTAGTGTGTCGTGAACAGGGGTCGAAGACATTATCACGATCTCAAACTTCGGACGATTTTTGATGATCGAACTATATTGTTGTTTATTAATAGAATTTTTCGACGATCTTGAAAAAACTGAGTGACTGAATTAATATAGGTCTCATGTATATATGCCGATTTGGCCGCGTCTAGGCTTGAGATAAGAAAGGAGGAGTTCGCACGTCAGTACATATAATAGAATTCCCCGAAACGAGAATATATTTTATCCGCGTTATCGCTCGTTTCCGGTTTCATAAGGGTCTCACAAACCGCTGCGAGCGCTGAAAAGCCAGGAAATTTGAAAAATTATTATAAAGGTTATATGGTGAAAAAAAAAAAATTAAATTGCTGATATCACATTTTTCATTAACTTTTAAACTATGAGGCATTCTTCATCAACTTTGCCACTTTTTTTTTTCAGCCTCTCTAATTTTTTTCAAAAGTTGCCAGGTTGTAATATTAGTCGAAAGGAACGTCTGTGATTTTTTTTAGATTTTTCTAGGCGCCCGTTTAGGATTTTCAAATTTTTATTACGAACACTGTAACTCAACAAATATCCATCGAACAAAAAAAAAACATAAGAGTAAAAACTTTTTTTATTTTATCCGCTTTATCGCAAAAAATCAAAATCATAATTTTTTTGCATTGAGAAAGTTGAAATATGACAAAAAAATTAGAATAACATTTCTTTAAACCTAATAACACACTTTCGATTTCGGCACAAATTTTACAGGATGTCTCTCATTGGGTAAAGAGTCTCCGAAAAAATTTTCAGAATGGTACCTGCAATGGTTACGTTGAAAAAAAATTTTAAAACCCTGCGAAATCTCATAACCGCGGATATTATTTCAAAACAAAAAGTAGGTGTTGCGTGCTATTCGTAAACATTGTTTGGGCATCATTAGAGAATATATTTGGAATAAAAAGGTAAATATAAAGCCCAAGGTAATATAAAGGTAATAACCAAGGGTAAGTAACCGGTTGTTTAAGGGGGGCTCAGTTTGTTAGTACGATCATCAGAGTGGAACATTCAAGGTAATAACCAAGGTAAACCAAGGTAATAAAAGGTAAAAGGTATAAAGGATAATAAAAAGGTAAATATATCTCTAATGATGCCCAAAAAATGTTTACCAATAACACGCAACAACTATTTTTGTTTTAAATAATATCCGCGGTTATGAGATTTCGCAGGGTTTTTATTTTTTTCATCGTAACCATTGCAGGTACCATTATGAAAAAATTTTTGCAGGCTCTTTACCCAATGAGAGAAATCCTGTAAAATTTGTACCGAAATCGAAAGTGTGATATTAGGTTTAAAAAAATGTTATTATCATTTTTTTGCCATATTTCAACTTTCTCAATGCAGAAAAATTATGATTTTGATTTTTTTCGATAAAGCGGAAAAACTAATAAAGTTTTCACTCTTATGTTTTTTTTTGTTCGATGAATATTTTTGAGTTAAAGTGTTCGTAATAAAAATTTGAAAATCTTAAACGGAAGCCTAAAAAAATCTAAAAAAAATCACATACGTTCCTTTTGACTAATATTCCAACCTGGAAACATTTTTTTTTCAATATTAACATTATTTTTTACGGGTTTAAATGGACTACTGATAAAAGCGATGGCGCCTCCTTGTCGACATCATAACTTCACCAAAAGTTATCCAATCTGCAAAAATAAAAAATAATCTAGTAAAATAATGTAGTAGGAATAGTCTGACGGAGGGAATTTATTTATTTTTTTCAAAAATAAAGAAATTACAGTATTTAAAATGTTAGTATGCAATTTAAAAAAGATAATTAGTGTTTAATAATTTATAAAAAATTGTTCAACCGAAAAATTAAAAAAATCCTCTTGTCAGACTATAGAGAAAATAATTATCAAGATTTGAAAAAAAAAAAAGTTAAAAAATATTAAAAATTGACTGAGTTATTGCGCTGACATTGTCTAAAAACATAGTTTCGAGAAAAACGCATTAAAAGTTTCTGGTAGGTAAAACGTGAACTTACGGCTAGTCTCCCATTTATTGCTATAACTTTTCAACGGAGTCTAATTTTCTTATAAGTTTTTTTGTTTCAATTCTTCAAAGTATAAAGAATAAAAATCTGTAAAAAAAAATCTTTTTTTTTTATTTCAGGGGTATGTAAGCTCTTAAGTCTCCGACGTTTCGCGTCTCCAGGATTCGATTAATGGTCGGTGAAAATTTTCGTCCACCATGAACATGAATGAAATAAAAATAATCCAGGTGCTTGTATGATTCGTATTGTTTAACGATTCGCCGAAAGGATAGGCTTTGTAAAATCTCATTGCGGAAAAAAAAACGAAAAAAGAAAACGATGTTCGGGATGGGATTCTTGATATGTAGGCTGGGAGCTTGAATCTCCGAGTTTATTGATCCTAACTCGACTTTTCGGTCAATCACACCGTTCCATCGCATGCTACTCCACACACACACCAACACACATATACAAACACACATTCGTATATAATATATATATATATATAGTTGTTCTTGGAATCGATCGTACCATCGATATGTCTGAATTCACGTCCCATGTGACACCATGTTGAACGACAGACTATCTCCACTGTTGGTCTTACTCAACGTACGAGAGTGCACTGAAACGAGAAATGGTTTTGTAATCTCCGCTGATATTGTATAATCCTAAGAAAAAAATGTTGATTCCTCGAATTTACGATGAAAATCGTAGAAAAAGGGAATCGATTGTCAGAAATAAGAATCTATTGGGAAAAGATGCTTCCATTCGCACATGGGGATTAATTCCTTAACAAAAAAAATGTTAAGGCCGTCATCCCGTGTGAAGGCTCTTTTTTGACGTTGTTGTTGGGAATTTTTTTTGGCGAACCAAACGAAGATACAACTGCGAAATGTGTACCACATATTTATTCACATTTTGAGCACACTCTATAATTTTTTCAGATCGAAATCGTCGCTCATTGCTGAGGTACACGGCAACTTAGCCACTCATTTTGAAAAAACGGTTACCACGATTGCAGGCGTTCTGTTTATCCGAAGTAAAAATATCAAACGGTATTTTAATTCGTTAAGTTTTAACCAGTCTTCAAACTAGGATTATCAAAAAATATTGAAAATTTGTTTTTCTCATGCTGAAGAAGTCGTGAAAAAAATACTAAAATTGACGATAAGACTTCAACGAGTTGTCAAAAATTAACTTTTCAATATATTTCGATAATCCTAGTTCCATGACTACTTAAAACTTCGCAGATTAAAATGCCGTTTAATTTTTTTGTTTCAGATAAGCAGAACACCAGCAATCGTGGTAATCCTTTTCAGAAAATGAATGGCTTAGTTGCCGTGTACCTCAGCAATGAGCGACGATTGCGGGGCTGAAAAAATTGTAAAGTGTGCTCAAAATGTGAATAAATATGTGATGAAATTTTTGCGAGTTGTATCTTTATTTAGTTCGCCAAAAAAATTCCCAACAAAAAGCGAAAAAAAAGAGCCTTCACACGGGATGACAGCTTTAAGAGGGGAAATAGGGTTAGACGGTTCGAAAAATCGATTTTTTTTTAATTTCATAAATTGTTAGTAAAACTATTGAAAAATATGTTCCCAAAATTTTTAATGAAAATTCCGACTCGTTCTATTGTTATAAGCCATTAAGGGGGGAAATAGGGTTAGGACAGCGTTTTCTCAATAATTTTCATGAATTTTTTTATAGTATAAAAAATGAATATAATTTATTGATACTTTGAGAATATTTTATACATATATTTAAGTATATACTATAAAATATTAGCGACCCCATATTGCTTGTTTTTCTTGGTACTACTTTTTCAAACGCGTTTTTCTGAATACGACTTTTTTTTGTACTTGCGTACACGCTAGTTTAAAAAGTTTTCAACCAATCGTTTTGAAAATTGGCAGTTACTTTCTTCATACTATTGCGCTCTATATGAACCTAAAATCGGAATATTATCATTATTTAAAATAATTTTTTTTTTCCAATCAAATTTGTAAAAAATGGCAAAAAATCATGCTTTTTTGTTTTGACCCCTGTAAAAAATTCAATTTTCTATTTTTTTTTATAGCATTTAGGTTCATATAGAAGAGAGATATATAATAAAAGTAAATTTCAACCTCGTTTGATTTAAGATGAAAATTGTGGCTTCCAGAATGTACGCAAAATGCTGAGTCTGATTGTGACCTGCAATATGGGGTAGCTAATATTTTATAGTATATACTTAAATATAGGTATAAAATTTTTATAGTATATACTTATGTATATGTATAAAATATTCTCAGAGTTTCAATAAATTATATTCATTTTTTATACTATAAAAAAATTCATGAAAATCATTGAGAAAACGCTGTCCCAACCATATTTACCCCCTTAAGGCCGTAGTCTGGTCTAGAGCGAGATTTTTGACGTCATTTCTAATGTGCAATAACGTTTAAACCGTTGAAGTTGTTCTGATGAGAATTTACACGTGCATTTATTAATCCTTAGAGAATACTTGTACATTAAAGAAAATAATTATTTTGAATATTGTTCATGTAGTTTTTTGCCCTCTTGCAACATGGTGCGTCGAAATCGGCGGCCACTCTGGACGATGTTGTATGCATCTGAAAAAATATATATATATATATTCTCAATCTGTATGAGTATTCTGAGCACTGGTAGCAGAATTGGTACTTAAAAAAATTTTTTGACAAAATGGCGGCCTGTTGAACTTTCATTAATGATATTTCATTATTCGACGAGTTATAAAATGTCGGCAAAATTATTGTTCGACTCAATAAAATTTTTTTTTTAATTACCAATTCTGCTACCAGTCCTCAGAATACTCATACAGATTGAGAATATATATATATTTTTTTTTTTCAGATGCATACAACATCGTCCAGAGTGGGCGCCGATTTCGGCGCACCATGTTGCAACAAGGCAAAAAACTACATGAAAATATTTAAAATAATTTTTTTTTTTAATGTACAAGCATTCTCTAAGGATCAATAAATGCACGTGTAAATTTTCATCAAGACAACTTCAACGGTTTAAACGTTATTGCACATTAGAAATGACGTCAAAAATCTCGCTCTAGACCAGACTACGGCCTTAAATGTGCACCCCCTA
The DNA here is from genome assembly GCA_958009045.1 of Oxytorus armatus. NCBI lineage: Eukaryota > Metazoa > Arthropoda > Insecta > Hymenoptera > Ichneumonidae > Oxytorus > Oxytorus armatus. Next base: position 8,126,516 of record OY253754.1, on the reverse strand, counting down.
CCGTGGCCAGAACCCTTAAAATAATTAACGACAAATACGTTTAACGTTAAATCACCACTTTAAATGGACATTTTTGAAAAGGTTTTGCTTGCCAAAAAGTTTAGTGATCGTGTGAAATTATCGGTGACGCGAAACCCGGGGAACTCGATTTTAAAGAATTGTATTCTCATTAAAGCACTCAACACGATAAACAGCCATTGCAGATAATATAAAGCCTTAATCTAAGATAACCCAGAAAAACATGTTGTTTCTAAATTTTGTTCATCCGTAAACAATGATATTGACGCATACTCACTTCGTGCGTCATGAACCGAGAGAAAGTGTGTCTCGATGATCGGTAAAATGCTGTTGATTATTTCCTAGCGCGTAAAACGAGCAATGAACCCACATTCGATAAATAATTAAAAAAACCCGCTTAGTCGCCGCGCGTAACGCCTAATAACGTGCTGAAACTTGATAAAGAGAAGGAAAGGACGAAAAGAAAGAAAGAAGAAAAAAAAAACAAACGATTCGACCAAGAGCAACCGTGAACGACGACGGTCGCGCGCGCTGAGTCGTGATCGTCGTCGGTCAAGGCCAACGTGTTCCTCACCGAGGTGAGCTGACCATGCTCCCGCTCGTACGGTACGTACGATACGTCGCGATCTCCCTCGGCCGATTACCCCGGAACTCTCTTACTCGATCGAAGCGTTCGAACTCTCACAACATATCAGAGAAGCGGCGATGCACCCGCGATGACGATGACGAGGAGGATCTCGCTGGAATGCGGTCCAAAGTGACTACGCGTACACCAGCATTGCCGTCGTCAGCGTATCCGCATCGCAATGGAAATATAAATCGACGTCGGAGCGTGTTTAGTGTCATTGACACGCTACAATTAACACTGATCCACCTAAACGTTATGCCAAAAAAAAAAAATATGATCCAGTATATGGTAAGCATAATTTTACGATAAACAACTTGCACGTCCCATTTTTTAATGATCTTCCATTCAGTCTTGATCCCATTCAACGTCGTCAGCTCTGATTACGTAGGAATTAATCGAGAAACTCGCCCAACGTTATTTCACGCCACCATATCATCCTTTCACCAGATTCTCTCGGTTCACCGTATGACGCAATCGGCGCCACGTGACGCATCCTCGTAATGCTGAGCGCTCACGAAAAGCACAGCGTATCGTCGTCATTACAACGTGAATCGGTTACGAGACCCGTAAAATATTCCCTTCTCACACGTTCTTATGACGATAGAACGTATATTTTTGTATGGAAATAAGGCATTGTCGAGTTCTCTGTTAAGAGAACGATGAAACCGGGCCGATGTGAAAAATAATGGGGTTTCTCTAGCGTTTTTTGTTTTTAAACGAAAGTCTCGCGCGCTTATACTGGCATCGAGTGGGTCATCGATTCACCTACAATAATTCCGTTGCGTGAAGGATTTCGCGATAACTGAATTATCAACATTTCCCGAATCCCGACTCGCGATCCCGAATCAATCGTCTTTGGCCTAAATTCATTTCTCAATTTTAACCCCGAAATCTGACGATTGCGACCTCACGAATTTGCTTCGAGGATATACAAGTTCTCGTGGCTTAATCCGAAGAAAGAAAGAAAAGAATAAAATAAAGATAGATATCGATCTATGCTGATGATCATGGATTGGAGACGAGCCCATCGGAATAAAATTCTGGTGGGTCAGTCGATGTATAATAAAATCTTTCCCGTTGTCACACGCACGGGCACCACGAAAAAAAACCCCCCTCTGTTTTTTTACCTTTTTAGTTTTTTGCTTCTACGAGAAAGAGATCCGTGTGTGTATGCAGTGAAAGATGGATGAGGTCCAGTTTGCCGGATCAAGTTTGCACGCGCCGAATTCACGAGAGTTTCCCCTGTCCGAAGAACTGCGACCTGATGAAAAAAGGGGGCTACGCGTATGCAGCACGTGCCCGTCCTTTATGAAAGTTCACGAAGGAGAGATGGCCATTTCTCGTTACTTCGGAACAAGCTATCTTTTATTCATTTATCTCGTAATAGATCTTTTACGTCACGAATTCGCGCAAACAGACGGGCACGATGATTAGACTCTTTATCTCTTTACTTTGCGCACACTTAATAAAACATGGATGTAAAGAAAGTGTCGGAAACAAATGGAATCAATGCGCGTGTGTGCCCTGAAAGAGATTTCGAAAAATTACAAAAAACGGTAAAGGTTCATTCTGTAGATTTTGACTTTTTTTTTTTTTTTCAATAAAGAGTGATTATGTTCGTTTCTCAATGTCTTTTTCTTTCTCCCTTTTGTTCAGCATATCGAACGACAAAATAGAAAGATCCTCGTGACGATAAATCCCGTGTGAATCGTCGATTTCATCGTTCCCTCCCATAAGTCATTCACTTTTCTTTTCGTTGTTTTTTTTTTATCTTTTCTTTTTGACATCGTCGCTTCCTCCGGCGAGAGTATGCTAGATCGAAGAACAGATGAGAATATTCAATGTGGCCTCCTCCTGTCTTGCGGGCCTCGCGACTTCTGCTCCTACCCGCTCTGTCCGAGAAGTAACCTGCTGCCGTTTGCCGGACCGCGAGCATTACCGATAGAGAGAATCGATCACGAGGCGGAAGAAGATTTCTTCTACTCCTTGACGAATGACACTATGTGCTCTCTTTTTTTTCTGGGTCAAGGAATAATTTTCTTCGGCAGATCTCCCCGACAAAACGTCAATGATTCATTAGGATCATTTTAATCATGTAAAAAGTGGACTCTATCGCTTTGCCGCGTATCTCAATGCACATAAACCCGGTGGGGTTTTCTCAGACTGTTATAAAAACGAAATTCCCGCCGTAGCGTAGCAACTTTATATACACGAGAGATATCTCACATGGAGTCGCGATGAACGTGAAAAAACTTCACGTAACCCTGACCCTCACAGATTTGGTTCACTGCCATTTAACTTCTCTACACTAAAGAAAGAAAAAAACGATTCAAGAACGTACACGCGATGCGATGATTTAATCGACTAGATTTCTCGTTTGATCAATCGACATTTTCTTTTGTGTTATTCAATCTCACCATTTTGTTGACGTAACGAAGGATGAAATCTGGTACATCAAGATGGATCACCGTTTGAGTCTCCCTTTGAATAAAATTAAGGGCTCACGCACCGCTGCGCGTGCTGAAAACCGAGTAAATTTGATAAATTATTATAAATATTATATGGTGAAAAAAAAATTAAACTGTTGATTACACGATTTTTATTAACTTTTCAACTATGAGAAAAAAAATTAAAATTTTTTCTTTTTCAATATTAAAGTTATTTTTTACGGGTTCAAATGAACTATTGATGGAAAACCATGGCGCCTCCTTGTCGACATCATAACTTCACCAGAAATTATCCAATCTGCAAAAATATGAAAGAATCTAGTAAAATAATGTAGTAGTATTAGTCTGACGGAGGGAATTGTTTTTTTTTTCAAAAATAAAGAAATTACAGTACTTCAAACTTTAGTATACAATTAAAAAAGATAGTGTTTAATATTTTATAAAAAATTGTCCAACCAAAAAAGTATAAAAACCTTTCGTCAGACTACAGAGAAAGTAATTATAAAAATTTGAAAACAAAAAAAGTTAAAAAACATGAAAAATTAACTGAGTTATCGTGCTGATACTGTCTAAAAACATAGCTTCGAGAAAAACGCGCTTAAGCGTTTACCAGTGTGAACGCTGAAAGTTTGGGTGATTTCGGGAATTTTTTGGAAGAAAAGTACTCAATTAAATGCTTCGGAAAATTAAGAATATATTTGGCTATATTTGACCTATATTACATATTTTTTGCATAGAAAAATATTGAGATCCAAGCGACTTATGCGCTGCCTTCGGAGGCGCCAAAAAAAAAAGTTCCTTCACTGCTGACGATGATTCCGGCCGATTGAGTAGCTGAAACCGAAAAAGGAAAAATGTCGTTAAATTGGAAGGTATTTCCCGTACAATGACGTAGGATTTTCAAAAAATATCAAAATCTAACAAAATGACGTAGTTATGAAAAAAAAAACTTTGTTTTCTTGCCTATAAAATGCTCGTTTTTTTCAATGCCAAATCGTCAATTTTCAGTCAATCAAAAATATCCTACGTCATTGTAGAGTAAATATATTCAAGAGTGCTCAGTTCAAATTTCAAGTCAATCGGATAATTGCTCTTTGAGTTACAATGTCAGCAAATTTGAAAAATCTCATTTCGAGAAAAACGCGTTTAAGGGGGGAAATAGGGTTAGACGGTTCAAAAAATCGATTTTTTCTTAATTTCATAAATTGTTAGTAAAACTACTGAAAAATGGATTCCCAAAATTTTAAATGAAAATTCCGACTCGTTCTATTGTTATAAGCCATTAAGCGGGGAAATAGGATTAGGACAGCATTTTCTCAATGATTTTCATGAATTTTTTTATAGTATAAAAAATGAATATAATTTATTGAAACTTTGAGAATATTTTATACATATATTTAAGTATATACTATAAAATTTTTGAAGAATTTCCTGGAAAAACATCGAAGAAAATGTATGACTGCCTTGACTGTGTTTTTCTTGGTACTATTTTTTCAAACGCGTTTTTCTGAAAACGACTTTTTTTCAACTTGCGTACACGCTAGTTTGAAAAGTTTTCAACCAATCGTTTTGAAAATTGGCAGTTACTTTCTTCATAGTATTGCGCTCCATATGAACCTAAATTCGGAATATTATCTTTATTTTAAATAATTATTTTTTTGCAAATAAAGTTGTAAAAAATGGCAAAAAATCATGCTTTTTTGTTTTGACGCCTGTAAAAAATTCAATTTTCTATTTTTTTCATAGCATTTAGGTTCATATAGAAGAGAGACATACAATAAAAGTAAATTCCAACCTCTTTTGATTTCAGATAAAAATTGCGGCTTCCAGAATGTACGCAAAATGCTGAGTCTGGTTGTGACCTGCAATATGGGGTCGCTAATATCTTCGGTGTTTTTCAAGGAAATTCTTCAAAAATGTCATAGCATATACTTAAATATATGTATAAAATATTCTCAAAGTTTCAATAAATTATATTCATTTTTTATTCTATAAAAAAATTCATGAAAATCATTGAGAAGCTGTCCTAACCCTGTTTCACCCCTTAAAGATTTAACTATCGATTTTATACCTACGCGCGGTTGCTCTTTAGAAGGCTGTCATTCGGGAAGCATTAGAGATACGGCCTTTACATTTTTACAGGATATTCTTGAAAGTATAAACCGTTGAAAAAGACAAGAAAAATCGATTTTTCGAAAGAGTCACACTGGTATAGCCTCTTAAATTTTCTGGTAAGTAGCCGTCCCAGCACGACATCCGGTCACATCTATTGCTATAACTTTGTAACGGAATGGAATTTTCTCAAAAGTTTTGTTCGGAAAAATCCTTAAAAGTATAAAGAATAAAAAAGAAAAACAAAGTCAAGGCAGTCATAAATTTTCTTCGGTGTTTTTCAAGGAAATTCTTCAAAAATTTTATAGTATATACTTAAATATATGTATAAAATATTCTCAAAGTTTCAATAAATTATATTCATTTTTTATACAATAAAAAAATCCATGAAAATCATTGAGAAAACGCTGTCCTAACCCTATTTCACCCCTTAAAGATTTAACTATCGATTTTATACCTACGAGCGGTTGCTCTTTAGAAGGCTGTCATTCGGGAAGCATTAGAGATACGGCCTTTGTATTTTTACAGGATATTCTTGAAAGTATAAACTGTTGAAAAAAGGCAAGAAAAATTGATTTTTTGAAAGTGTCACACTGGTATAGCCCCTTAAATTTTCTGGTAGGTAGCCGTCCCAGCACGACATCCGGTCACATTTATTGCTACAACTTTGTAACGCAATGGAATTTTCTTAAAAGTTTTGTTCGAAAAAATTTTTAAAAGTATAAAGAATAAAAATCTGTAAAAAAAATTGATTTTTTAAAAATTCCCGTGCTATGTGAGCGCTTAATCGTCGCTTTTCTCCTCCCAATATTCCGTACACTTGCCCTCGCACGGATCGTTTTTTCGAGAGTTTGGGAATCGGCCATTGCTCATTGGTGCCGTCTCACGTGGTCCTAAGAATAACGGTACATTCCTTATTTTTTTGAGAACTTTGTTTATCGTAATACGTCACCGGGCCCTGCCGATGGCGGGAGTATGACGTCTTTCGGGCGTATAATATATTACAATTACCGATCTCGCTATAAACAAACGAGCACCAGCGTGTGCATACGAAGATAAGCGATCGTACAATGATAAGTTGCGCGTGTATGGAAATTTTTTAAAATACTTTAAACACTATTAGCGCGTTTCTTCGTGCATTAACGTCGTTGTCTTTCCATCGCTTCCCGCAAACTGTCTCCTGTTTGCGCGAGTATTCCAACGGCCAAGTTTAACGAAATTTCCGATATCTCGTATCGAATTTGGTGTGAATGCCGGCAAGAGGTTTTGCACCTTATTATCGGTTGCGAACGATGGGAGAATGCCGAGAAAATGGATGAGCGAAAGAGAAGAAATGTTAAAATGGAAATTTGGAATCTTCTATTATCGCGCAGGAAGCTTAAATGATATTCAAATTTATGGAAAAACGTTTACTAGAATTTATTAGTTACTTATCGTTGTACGAATCACGGAAAATATCTAAACAATAAACGCTCTAGTATACGAGCGCGCTTTACGAACATATCCAAGAGTCTCAGGGACGATATGTACCATCCGCGCCCGCGTATCAATTATTTATGAATTTTCCAACGCATTCGCGATATTCCACAGACATTAGAGCCAGCCAGAGAAGTCACCGGTGCGATAAAAGCATCCTCTTTCGCGCGCGCGATCTCGACAGATCCGTCGAACTTCTTTCGTCGAGCGTTAGACACGAAGAAAGAACAAGAAGAGGTAAAAGAGAAATAAAAAAAGATATATATATATTATATTAGGGCGATTTTTTTTTTTACAATTTTTTTTCTCAGTCCCCATCTGAAATTTTGTTGGATATGTCGAAAAACAAGTTCCCTGAAAGCTACAGCCCTTAATATTAATTCTAAGTACTTTCCCTTAGCGTGAAAAGATTTTCCATCTAAAGGACACGTAAATCGGATTTTTTTTTTTTCAAAATTCTATAAGTCAGCCGCATTTTATGCTATTATATTGTTCTTGGTTTCGATTTACTCGGAATAAAACAATCTAGAAAATCGCCTATTGCGGCGAAAGTGTAAATTGTACTGGTGAGTTGGTACGGCTCACTGAAATTGATTTTTACCCAAAATTCTCGTTTTTTTGCTGTTATCTCCGAAACAATTAACTTTACGAAAAAAATGTAAATGAAAAATTTGTTGGAAATTTGATTTCCTACAAAAAAGATCCTATCAAACCAATTGCTTAGATTAATATTTCTTGAGATATTGAACTTTAACTTGTGAGTAGTATAAAATTTTTACGGTAATATAAACCATAACCATTTTATACTACTACTATATAATATATCTCTCTATATTATATAAATATTTCGCCGCCGCCGCCGTGTACAAGAGTTGAGGCGGTCATTCCCTTCACCGTACCCCACCCCCAATGGAATGGCCCGGGGGGGGGGGGGGGGGGGGGGGGGGGGCTGGCGCAGGGGGGCAGAGCCTCCCTAGTATATACCAGGGGTGTTAGTTGAAATTTGCCGGTTTTTTCGATAAAGAAAACACTTAATTTTCAGAGGAATCTCAAAATTTTTTTATTCAAAGTATTGACCATTGGTTTCTACACATTTCGCCCATCTCTCAGGCAAATTATGGATACCATCCCAAAAAAACTTTTTCTCTTTCGAGGTAAACCATTCGACGAGCGATTTTTCGACTTCTTCAAAATTAGCGAAGCACTGCTCTGCAAGGGAGTGTCCCATCGATGCGAAAAGGTGATAGTCGGACGGGGCGAGGTCTGGAGAGTACGGCGGGTGTGATAATATTTCCCAATTAAGTGGTTTTAATGTGTCTTTCACCAGTTTAGCGGTATGAGACGGCGCGTTGTCATGTTGCAAGATAACTTTGCCATGTCTTCGGGCCCATTCCGGCCGTTTTTCGATCAACGCATAATTCAAATTGATCATTTGTTGTCGGTAGCGATCCTTGTTCACCGTTTCACCAGGTTTTAACAACTCGTAGTACACCACACCACACTGGTCCTACCAAACACAGAGCATTGTCTTACGGCCAAAGCGATTTGGCCTTGCAGTCGATGGGCCGGCTTCACCAGGTGAAAGCCATGATTTTTTTCGCTTCGGGTTCTCAAAATAGATCCACTTTTCGTCCCCCGTGACAATTCGATGCAGAAAAGATTTCCTTTCGAATCGTTGAAGCAGCATTTCACAAACGGTTTTTCGATTTTCCATTTGTCTATCGTTCAGCTGGTGTGGCACCCATTTTCCATACTTTCGGATCTTTCCCATGGCTTTTAAACGTTGGCAAATTGCTCCTCGAGTCACATTTAGTGTTTCTGCCAATTTTTGTTGCGATTGGGATGGATCAACATCCAATAACGCCTGCAATTCCTCGTCTTCGAACTTTTTCGCTGCACCAGGATGTTCATTGTCTGTCAAATCGAAATGTCCACTTTTAAATTGACGAAACCATGTCTCACATGTTCTAATCACTGGAGCATGTTCACCATAAGTTTCTACGAGCAACCGGTGAGCTGCAGCTGCTTTTTTCTTTTGATGAAATAAGAAAAGCAACGAATGCCGCAAATGCGATTTACTTGGAACGAAACTCGACATATTCACTGAGGTAAACAAATATGATGCTATTATTTTGGCGAAATTTGACTTGCGTATTTTTGTAGGTTAATGTCAATAGAAAAAAATGACATACATGCCAAATCATAGAAATGTATACATATTGCTAGCGACATCTACTGGTAAAACCGGCAAACTTCAACTAACACCCCTGATATATATTGATGACAGCGGGTATATCGAAGAGACCATTCGATGCTTATTTATTTAAATAATTTAAATCTATAGAAAAAAAAGTCCAGAGGCGTAGAGAGAAAGTTTCGATTGGAAATGTTTTAAATAAAAATAAAAATAAAACTTGCCATGTAGAAGGGACGGTAAATAGTGAAAAGTAAATTACATAAGGGTTGGGGGTAGAAACGGTTGAGTAAAATTCCTCACCCACATAAAGGTTCGATATTGTACATGCATTGTTTCCTTGAGAATTATTTCGGAAATTCCTTGTGACCCTACCCTAGAAAGGGGGTTAAAGTGTTCAGGGGTGAACCATCCGTCATTTTGAAGATAGAGGATGTCTATTTGATTGATGAAACGACTAGTGATTGCCTTCCTGTTTAAAATTGACAATGACAAAAAGTGCCTGTAATTACACTCAATTTTACATGTGTTACGTATGTCATAGACAACAAGCTTGCAAACGAAATATTGAAAAATTACTTTATCATCATTATTTCGTAATGAAGAAGAAGGAAGAACAAGAAGAGGTAGAAGAAAAAGAAAAAAAGAAAAATATCTCTGTATAATATATGAGTACGTATATATATGTACTCATAGTACATATATATATATATATGTTGATGACTGCCGGTATATCGAAGAGTCCATTCGACGTTTATTTATTTAAATAACTCAAATCTGTAGAGAGAAAAAGTCCAGAAACGTAGCCAGAAATCATTACGGTGAACATTTCGATTGAAATTGTTTTAAATTTAAGAAACAACGACCACTTGCTATGTAGAAGGTGAAGAGATGATAAAAAGTGAAAAGTGATGCAATAACATAAGGATTGACGATAGAAGCGGGGGAGCGAAATTCCTCCCCGAGATAAAGGTTCGTTGTACGAGGGGGGACCCAAAAAAAACGGGAATTGCGCTGCGGAGGGGAGGGAGAGTGGGGGAACCCATTGCTCGACCAGGTGTCCGTTGGGGACACGTCTCCTGAGTTAGTGTGTGAAGTTCTGTCGCCGTGAGTGCATCGGTTCGCTCATGGGAATTTTTATAGTGAAACAACTTTTTCCGTTTCGGCGAAAACGTGATGGCCGATTGTCGAGAGCAACGTGCGGCTGTGAAATTTTGTTTCCTGTTGGGGAAATCGGCCGCGGAAACTACTGTAATGCTTAAGACTGCTTATGGAGATGCTGCCCTAAGTAAAACCAGAGTCTACGAGTGGTTTTCACGTTTTAAAAATGGAGAAACGTCAATTGAAGACCAACCCCGTTCAGGACGCCCCTCAACGTCAAGAAGTGACGAAAACGTCGACAAAATCAATGCTCTCATTCATGAAAACCGTCGCCGAACCATTGATCAACTCTGTGAGATGTCTGGGATATCATGGAGTTCAATTCAGAGGATTTTATCCAAAGATTTGCACATGAGCAGAGTTGCAGCCAAATTTGTCCCTCGCCTTCTCACAGACGAGCAAAGGGAGCTTCGACTTCAGGCATGTTTTGAACTTCAAAATCAGCGCGAAGGGGACCCTGAACTTTTTTCCAAGGTGATTACTGGTGATGTATCGTGGTGCTATGGATACGACACCGAAACGAAGCAGCAATCAAGCCAGTGGAAGACACCTCGCTCTTCTCGTTCGAAAAAAGCTCGCCAAGTGAAGTCAAACATCAAGACAATGCTCATTTGTTTCTTCGATTGCGGAGGTGTTGTGCACGCGGAGTTCGTTCCCCCGGGTCAAACTGTCAACCAGAAGTTCTACTTGGAGGTTTTGAAAAGATTGAGGGAGAGTATCCGGAAGAAGAGGGCAGATCTTTGGCGCACAAGTGACTGGTTCCTCCATCATGACAACGCGCCGGCCCACGCCGCTCTCTCCGTAAAGCAGGTTTTGACTAGAGCTTGAACTTTTCCAGGTATCCAGATACCCGAGTAATTCGGGTTTCACGGATCCGACGCTTCAAATCCGTACATCTCGATAACTCGATAATATCCGGGTAATAACGGATTCGGGTACGCGGATAGTTTCGGGGTATCCGGGTAACCGGGTACTCGGATAATAACGGATAATATCGGGCAATTACCGCCGATAATTGATGCCGAAAATGCTGAAAATAATTGTTCAATTTACACAATTTGTGAGGCATGCGTAAATGTTGCCAAAAACAATGTTTGCGAAGTACATTTATAAGACGAATAATAAACCATTACCGGAAGATTGAGAAACCGGGATTATATCGGTGTTCATGTCCGATCATTTAGTTGACCATTTTTTATTTTTACCGACTGATATCAATATTAAACAAATTAGATTATCATTATAACGAAGATTCTTGGAAAGAATCTTGCAGGCGTATTTACTATTATTACCAAACTATTTCTTTACTGTAATTCACATCCGACAAAAACTACAATTTCAATAAAACATTCTTGTGTAGATTAAAAAAGCAATGACATAATCTTCTATACAATGTTAGTCAAACACATGATCATTTCATAAGAACTTAATCAACATTGACCTGCACTATTTGCATCTTTAATATTATTTTTTCATCATGATTTATTATTATTTAATAAATATCCTTAGTTTCTGAAATGTTTATTTGCTTTATGGGCGTGTGTGCAGTTTTTATGAACTTTAGAGTTGGAGAGAAAGTATAGAATGTGAAGAAGCAGATCTCGGCTATTCTTAATATGCGCAGGCAAGAAATTGTGATCGTAACAGCAGATTCTAAAAAATTGTGGGTGTAACATGTAAAATGTTTTCCCGAGTAAATACACAATTATTATAAATTGGAAAACCGTGACGTCTGATTCGTCAACACTAAGTTTTCATATTTACCGTAGTTTTGCACAATTTCTTTGAACAGAGCAAATTTGATACAAGTTATTTTCCAATTTTTTTCAATGGTAACTATTAACGCCCTTCGGCGTTAATAGAAACGTTAATATTTCGGCTTATTTGATGACCAGACTAATACAATATCATTATTTTTTTTACGCCGGCGATCCTATTTGAGTCTGTACGCGAAAAATCGGGTAATTACCCGACATTATTTGTTATTACCCGGTTACCCGGATCCGTGATTATTCGGATATTCGGATACCCGTATACTTTCGGGTATCCGGCTAACTCGGATAAAAGTAACAGCCCTACTTCTCACAGACCAGCAAAGGGAGCGGCCCACGCCGCTCTCTCCGTAAAGCAGTTTTTTACCAAAAACTGCATGACACCAATTGTCCACATCCCCTACTCACTGGATCTAGCCCACTGTGATTTTTTTTTGTTCCCCAGACTCAAAAGGGACATGAGAGGAAAGCGTTTTGCCACTGTGGAGGAGGTAAAACAAAAATCGCTGGAAGGCCTAAAGAACATCCCGATAAGTGAATTTAAAAAATGTTTTGAACATTGGAAGGATCGTTTGCAGAGGTGCGTTGTGGTCAAAGGAGAATACTTTGAAGGTGATCAAAATTTGGCGTAAAAATATTAAAAAATAAAGAAATTATGACGAAATTCCCGTTATTTTTGGGTCTCCCCTCGTATATTTCTCTTCTTCTATTTAAACTCGCCGTTGATATCCCCCGCGAGAAACAATGCGCCGATGCGATTTGTCTCCACGAGATATTCCGCGAGGATTATTTTACTACGACGTTTCGCCGATGGCGATTTATCGTGTATGGCAAATGCCCGTGAGAGAATCGTCAAACAGATAGGCGAGAAGAAAACTCGAGAATCGACAAAGTTCGATGTGAAAAACGGGGGATGGGGGGAAGAAAAAAAAATGTATTATTTCGATCGGATCGAACAAACAAGCGCCACTCGTGGAAACCCCAACACAACATCACGGTTGCCATGATACGAGTGAAGCCTCCCCAAGAGTTTCGTTTCCGGCGCGGATAATCTTACGCAAGTAAATTCTCTCTCCTGTGAGATTTTATGTCTTTCTCTCACTCTCTCTCGCTCTGTGTGTTTGATTTTTCGATCGCACACGAGACTCGTCTCGCACCATCGCGTAGAATATTGTATACGTAAATTTTGTTTTTATTTTTATGCATTTTTTTTATTTCTCACTACTGCGCATCGTATCGTCGTGATATCATTGAAGTGACACTCCGGTATCTGTAACATACATCGTTTGTAAGAGCCGGAGATTCAACGAAGAGACGGACGACCGCCTTGAAGATATACCGTTCGTCGTCATCGCCGTTCGCGTCCTCTTACCTTACATCTCTTCCCGATTAAGGTACGAAATCCGATCGACTCGCAAACCCTGACCTATTTTATTTATTTATTTTTTCAATTTTATCCATCCCCATTCGATATTTTACTTTTCATTGAAATTTCGTGAATTACACTTTTTTTGAAATACGTCAGAAATCAACCTGTCGCCAATGAAAGCACGGATTTCACCACGATTTGTAACGTGGCGTATATCGTGAAACATTGATATACGTGAATGTATTCATACCTATTGACCCTGACCTATTTTTCCAACGCCCTCTCCCCTCAGCTTCTTAAATGTATATTTAACGTGTTTGAAAATTTGACAAATTAAATTCTGCCGTGATGTCAAAATACCGGTGTCAGCGAAAGTAATTAACGTAAAATCGAGGGGTCAGAAATTTGTGTTACCAGACCCTTGCGACCCTGACCTTTTTTTTCTTACCTGTTTCATGAATATTTGCCTATATAGGGTAAATTGTTCAGTGAATGAACGCTTTATTACTTTTCATTATTATTTTTTTGCCTCGGCAACCGTATTAAGGGGGGAAATAGGGTTAGACGGTTCGAAAAATCGATTTTTTTTAAATTTCATAAATTGTTAGTAAAACTATTGAAAAATATGTTCCCAAAATTTTAAATGAAAATTCCGACTCGTTCTATTGTTATAAGCCAATAAGGGGGGAAATTGGGTTAGGACAGCGTTTTCTCAATAATTTTCATGAATTTTTTTATAGCATAAAAAATGAATATAATTTATTGAAACTTTGAGAATATTTTATACATCTATTTAAGTATATACTATAAAATTTTGAAGAATTTTTTGAAGAATTTCCTTGAAAAACACCGAAGATATTAGCGACCCCATATTGCTTGTTTTTTTTGGTCATATTTTTTCAAACGCGTTTTTCTGAAAACGACTTTTTTTTAACTTGCGTACACGCTAGTTTGAAAAGTTTTCGACCAATCGTTTTGAAAATTGGCAGTTACTTTCTTCATACTATTGCGCTCTATATGAACCTAAAATCGGAATATTATCATTATTTAAAATAGGTTTTTTTTGCAAATAAAGTTGTAAAAAATGTCAAAAAATCATGCTTTTTTGTTTTGACCCCTGTAAAAAATTCAATTTTCTATTTTTTTGATAGCATTTAGGTTCATATAGAAGAGAGACATATAATCAAAGTAAATTCCTACCTCATTGGATTTCAGATGAAAATTTCGGCTTCCAGAATGTACGCAAAATGCTGAGTCTGATTGTCACCTGCAATATGGGGTCGCTAATATTTTATAGTATATACTTAAATATATGTATAAAATATTCTCAAAGTTTCAATAAATTATATTCATTTTTTATACTATAAAACAATTCATGAAAATCATTGAGAAAACGCTGTCCTAACCCTATTTCCCCCCCTTAAACTAATTAACATTTTTGAAGTTTTAACAATAAGATTATCTTCGTTATGGGGTATGGCCACGGTAGCGGGTATAAAGTCGTGTGCACATTTAACATTTTTTTTTGTATGAAAAAGTGTTTTATTTTAAAAACTAATCACACAACTATTTAGTATAAATGTCAAGCTAATAAAAAATAATTATTTTTATTTTTTTTGTTACACAAAATGGCCGTCTACTGCTATTTGCTTTTGGTATCTTTTTTTTCGAGGCGTGACATTTGGCATGAAAAAGTGTTTTATTTATAAAACTTATTACACATCTATTTAGTATAAATATCAACGTAATAAGAAATATTTTTCTTGTTATAAAAAATGGCTGACTACTGCTATTTGCTTTTGGTATCTTTTTTTTTTCGAGGTGCTCCGCGGCGTGACATTTGGCATCCACAATTTTTTATCTAGAACAGAAAAAAAAAATTCTCGCTAATCTACATCAGAATTACCTGGAGAAGTACGTACGGAACTTCTGATTAATCAAAAACTTTTCATTTTATGAGCAATTTTATGCGAAATGTTTTCACTGGAAATTCACCTTTTAAGTTCAATCGCCTACAATATTCGAATAAAACAATATTTTTCAAATTTCGTACGTACTTCTCTAGGTATTCTGATGTAGATTAACGAGAATTTTTGTTTTTCATTCTAGGTAAAAAATTGTGGATGCCAAATGTCACGACTCAAAAAAAGATACCAAAAGCAAATAGCAGTAGTCGACCATTTTGTGTAAGAAAAAAATATATATATTTTTTTTATTAGCTTGATATTTATACTAAATAGATGTGTGATTAGTTTTATGAATAAATCGCTTTTTCATAGAAAAAAAATTATTAAATGTGCACATGATTTTATACCGGCTACCGTGCCCTTAACGGGTTAGGCCACTCTAGAGGCCGAAGAAGTAGGATTTTTTGGGGATTTTTTTTTCAGAAAAACTACAAAATAAATAGAGATTACAAAATAGGGTGTTTATCATACATATCAGTGACTGTATACAAACATTTTTTTGAAGCAATTAATTTCAAAGTGGTGGCTGTGCAGCTTTTTTGCGATGACGTCTCCGTTTTTGTTGGCCGGAAACATAACTCAGACAATTTTCAACCGATTCACTTGAAATTTTGAATAAATCTTTAAACATACATTGTCTATGGAATTCCGTAGGATTTTTTTTATATTACATAGTTCATTTGTTATTAAAAATTTCTCCAACGCTTTTTTAAGCAAATTTTTCACTTTTCACTTTAGAAGTGCGCCATTTGGTCAAAAATCAATATATTGAAAAAATCCTACGCACTTCCATAGACAATGTATTTCTAAAGTTATATTCAAAATTTCAAGTGATTCGGTTGAAAATTGTCTGAGTTATGTTTCCAGCCAACAGAAACGGAGACGTCATCGTGAAATGCTGCACAGCCGCCATTTCGAAATTAATCGCTTTAAAAAAATAATTGTATACAGTCACTGATATGTATGATAAACATTCTATTTTGTAATCTCGATTTATTTTGTAGTTTTTCTGAACAAAAAATCCCCAAAAAAGCCTATTTTTTCGGCCACTAGAGTGGCCTGATCCCTTAATAATTACGTAATTCGTGAATTTTGCCATTGTCGAATGTTTCTTTTTACTTCGACGTTTCCCGTAAGATAATGGAAAAGAGTCCGGAGGTTTTTGACGATTTCGCCGTGGATGCGGAATGTCCGACGAACGAGGACGAAGCTTTGCAGACTATTGAGATAATTGCCATTGAGAAGGATCATATAGAGAGAAAAAAGAAAGAATCACTGGCGAAATTAGATGACGAATTACGTGAAATGGAATGCTCGGAAATTAACGAGCGGGAAATGCCGATTACCGATCGCGAAGCGAGAATTAATTTGGACAAATGTGAAATAATTCCTTGGCAGTGCGAAAAGAATGAGAGAAATGTGACGCACGAGGTCAATGAAGAAAATATGAATTTTCGAATCGAGAGTGATGAAGAAGATTTAACGCTCGAGAAGACAAACGACGAGCACGAAAGAATTTATATAAAGGACAAAGTTTACGATTACGATGAGAAAAAGGACGGTATAAGGTTAGAAGAATCTTTTTTATTGAAATTTTTCATCTATCGAAATACAATTTGGCTTTCAGTAAAAATTTGACTAAGGATATCACACCGTTAAACGAAAATTCGGATATTTTTTAATACTCCGTTTTTTTTGAGTATCAAAAAACCTTGAAATTTCCTTTTCCTATTCCTTATCTTATCTTTCAAACTATTCTTTTAAACCCTTCCTATTCCTTTCCTATTCCTTTCCTATTCCTTTCCGATTCCTTTCCTATTCCTTTCCTATTCCTTTCCTATTCCTTACCTATTCCTTTCCTATTCCTTTCCTATTCCTTTCCTATTTCTTTCCTATTCCTTTCCTATTCCTTTCCTATTCCTTTCCTATTCCTTTCCTATTCCTTTCCTATTCCTTTCCTATTCCTTTCCTATTCCTTTCCTATTCCTTTCCTATTCCTTTCCTATTCCTTTCCTATTCCTTTCCTATTCCTTTCCTATTCCTTTCCTATTCCTTTCCTATTCCTTTCCTATTCCTTTCCTATTCCTTTCCTATTCCTTTCCTATTCCTTTCCTATTCCTTTCCTATTCCTTTCCTATTCCTTTCCTATTCCTTTCCTATTCCTTTCCTATTCCTTTCCTATTCCTTTCCTATTCCTTTCCTATTCCTTTCCTATTCCTTTCCTATTCCTTTCCTATTCCTTTCCTATTCCTTTCCTATTCCTTTCCTATTCCTTTCCTATTCCTTTCCTATTCCTTTCCTATTCCTTTCCTATTCCTTTCCTATTCCTTATCTTTCAAACTTCATTATGAAAGAAACAGGATGTTCTAGTTGCAAATATAAATTTTGTTTAATTTTTATTTTACGGCAATGCGCTGAAATTATGGATAAACATTTTTTGGGCCCAGCGCTGGATAGAACGTCCTTTAAAAAAAATATAATTATAATTATAATGGAAATTGCAGTGATTTCGTTATTAATTGGATAAAATTGTAGAATGACCGAGGAAGTGATAAAGCAACATTGCAAGGAAGAACATCTCTATCAGACACCTCAACTGAACGACGTTCTGTACTTGCATTACAAGGGTTAGTGAAACGATAAAAATTTCATTTTCTTTTTCCCCCTCTTTTATTTTATCCTTTCACACAAATTTCATTGCTGACAATTTCGTTTTTTCTCTTCAGGCTTTTCGTTCATCGAAAATCTCGTCAAGTACACGGGTCTGAAGTGTCTATGGTTGGAGAACAATGGTATCCGAGAGATCGCGAATCTCGACAATCAAACCGATCTAAAGTGTCTCTACCTTCATCACAATCTCATCGATAAAATCGCAAATCTCGAGGCTCTCCACAAACTTGACACCATCAATTTATCTTACAATATTATACGGAAGATTGAGAATCTCGACAAACTGAAATTTCTCAATACCCTCAATCTATCGCACAATTATTTACAAACGCTCGAGGATATCGAACATCTTCGATTACTCGAGACACTGTCGATCCTCGATTTGTCGCACAACAGACTCGACGAGCCGATCGGCGTCACCGAGGTTCGTTAATTTACATTATAAACTTATTGTATTGACGGTTAAAAAAAAATGTATAAGTAGAAACTTGCACATTGCAGGAGATAATAAAAGGCAATTTTCTATTTGCACATTAATTTTATCTCACTAGCTCTTAGTTAGTGGAAAAGTATTATTTCAATAACAAAATTTTCTCGAATAAGAAAAAGCAGAAACAACAGGAAAAAAAAACGAAAATTTCGTACGACATTATTCGATAATGTTTGTTTGAACTTTAGATTTTGAGTTCCATGAAATCTCTGAGAGTCGTCACACTTACCGGAAATCCTGTGATTAAATTCATTACGAATTATCGAAAAACACTGATATTGGGTTGCAAGAATCTTCATTATCTCGACGATAGACCGGTGTTCCCCAGAGATCGCGCTTGCGCCGAGGCTTGGTACGTTTATACCTCTATAACATACTATCAACTCGAATGAATACTAGGAATTTCATTTGAATGAAGATATCTATTGGCATTTGCCAATATGGATTGGCATTATGCATTGACATTAATCAATGTGCATTGGCATTAGTCAATATTCATTGGCATTTGGCAATTATTATTGGCATTAGACTTTATGCATTGGCATTTGTCAATACCTATTGGAATTAGCCAATGCGCTTATTGGTATTACCCAATACTTATTGGTATTAGCCAATACTTATTGGTTAATACTTTTAGCTAATACTTCTTCGCCAATACTTTTAGCCAAGACCTATTGGCTGATACTATTAGCTAATACTTATTAGCCAATTCTTTTTAGCATTAGCCAATACTTTTTGGCATTAGGCAATACTTGTTAGCATTGGCCAATACTTTTTGGCATTAGGCAATACTTGTTAGCATTGGCCAATACTTATTGGCATTACTCAATACTTATTAGCATTAGCCAATAATTGTTAGCATTAGCCAATACTTATTGGCATCAGCCAATACTTTTAACTAATACCTTTTGGCCAATACTTTTATCTAATACTTATTGGCCAATACTTTCAGCCAATTCTTTTTAACATTAGCCAATACTTTTTAGCATTAGCCAATACTTATTGGCATCGCCCAATAATTATTAGAATTAGCCAATACTTTTTAGCATTAACCAATACTTATTGGCATCACACAATACTTATTAGAAATAGCCAATACTTATTGGCACCAGCCAATACTTATTGGCCAATAGTTTTAACTAATACCTTTCGGCCAATACTTTTAGCTAATACTTATTGGCCAAAACTTTTAGCCAATACTTATTAGGCAATTCATTTTAACATTAGCCAATACTTATTGGCCAATACTTTTGAGCATTAGCCAATACTTATTGGCATCATCGAATAGTTTTTAGAATTAGCCAATACTTATTGAAATTAGCCAATACTTATTGGAATTAGCCAATACTTACTGGAATTAGCCAATACTTATTGGCACGAACGTTGTTTATCAAAATGAAACGTGATGACGTGTCGAAAACAGGCAAAGGGGAGGTCCTCAGGAAGAAATGGCTGAGAGAAAGAGATGGATCGAGGCCGAGCAGAAAAAAATAAATGACAGTGTGCGTGGTAAGTGTGGGCTAAAAAAAAACCTCCTTCATTTGCAGCGCTGACAATGAAATTTTTCACTAATCGTAAATCTTTGCCAAGCTCTGATGAGCGGAAGAAAACGTTTCGAGCCGGAGTACGAGCGTACGGAAAAAAATCCCGAAATCGAGGAAAACTGGCAAGAAACAAACGAGAGCAAAGATCTCCTGGCTCTCGAGAGTAAAAATGTCACAATTGAATCTCGCTCGAGTGGGTCATCGGCGAACGGGGATTCCAGCGACGACGACAGTCACGACGATGACCCCGGAAATCTCGTCGTCACTAACGATGCTTCATCTCAAAAATTAGTGGAAGAAATTCCAAAGATTGAAAATTGTCGTTTCGATAAAGTTGAGGAGGAAATGCGTGACGAACAGAACGAAAAATCAATTATAAACATTGATGTTACTACGAGCAATACGAGCGTGAACGTTGAATTGTCGGACAATGATAAAATCATCGAGGAATCGACGAGAAATGAAAAATTAATCGTCGAGATCGAAGACACCGAAACGGAGAAGAACGATAAGGATAACGAAAATCCGAGAAAGCCTATGACAAACAAATTGATCGAGATACGTCGTGAGATGAAGAGCTTTCGTGACGAAATTTGTAAATTCGACGTGGACAACAAGATCGTCTACAGAGACGGTGAGATCGAGAGTTTTTGGGGCGATGAAAATTCTGACAGAACGATAAATACGACCGAAGAAGTTCGAAATTGTCTCATAACGAGAGATTCAACGTTCTCCGACGAAAAGAACGGGAAGACAATTTTGGCGAACGAAGAAATTCACAATTACGAGGAAAACAATTGTTCGTTAAAAATAACGGAAGAATCGTTGAAAATAAAGATTCTCGATAACGTGAGAGCGACAAAGAGCGACGAGACGATCGAGAGAAATCGAAGATCGGCGGATAATCTTATGAAAATCTCGAGGCAAGCAATGGCCGAGAGGAAAGTTTCTATGCCAAACAAAATGGACGATACTATGCCAAACAAAATGGACGATCGACCGACGATAAAAAGTCTGGAAATGCAATTGGCGCTCATTGATGGAGATATAAAATAAACGAAAAGTCTCATTAAAGACCTTCAACTACGTACACTTTATTTTTTCTTTTTTTTTTTTTGTATCCACACTTACATTAATTATACATTATACCGTTATGAAGGATTCTTATCTATCAGTTTTTCGTCATATTTATTTTTCTTCTCATGTGTTTAGATATTAAATAGCTTTTTTATAAATGAGAAAGTTCATCTCCCTCGATTATCCATGTCCATGTGAATTCTTTTAATATTCCGTCTTGTGCAAACAACAACAAAAAAATCATTTTCGCGACGTCACTTAATTCGAGACAATTTATACTATTCGTATATTTAATATTTCTTTTTCAGTATAATAATAATAATTTCGTCGTTTGTCGTCTCTCGTCTTATCGATGAAGAGTTTCGCGAGAATGTATTTATTTTATTGTATTTTTTGTATTTTTTTCGCAGATCAACGAGTCCGTGCGCTTCTTTATCATCTCATTGTCGTAAATAAAATAAAAAAGAAGGCAAATTTTGTCTGGTACTCTCACTTTTTTATATAAATGGCAATTTTATCAGGACAATAATTTTTTTTTCTTTTCTCGAAGTTTGCGCTTCTTTGATGTGTGTGTGTGTGTGTGCGTGTGCGTCATCGTCTTAAATGAGGATTCTTTTTTCATCAAACGTTTCTTCATTTAGAACCGACGCACTTCGAGTTATTTTCCCTTTTTCTTCTCATTATTTTTCCTTCATCCATTGATAATAAAAAAATATCGAAATACGTCGCAGACTATTTATTCAGTATTGGCTGCATTCTGCTGCTACTTGCTGCGTCTGCTTGCTGCATTCGCTGGTCGTATTTGCTCCCAGAATTATTATTCTATTTTGTCGCCTACCAGTCAACCACTAAAGTTTTTTTCCACGATTTTTCTTCTATTCTTCGTTTCTTCATTGTTGCTCGGCTTACCGCAGCGCTGCGCACTCGAGGAAAATTGTACGAGCGGACGAGGAAATCCCAGATGGAAAATGGGCTCGCGGTATACGCGGTAATAGCAATTGCTATTTGTTTTTTATTTATTTTTCATCGTTAAGTACAGAAGCGCAAAGTCATCGCGTCGACCGCGATCAAAAGATCGTAATGTGCCAAGAAATATTGACAAAAGGAATAAGAACGCTATTGGCATGTGAATTAGTTGATGCCAATAGTTAATTAACATCACGAAGATCGATGCAAATATTTATTGGCGAGGTCCAACATTTTTTTCGCATTAGTCAGTATTTAATAGCATCAGCCAATATTTAGTAGCATCGGTAATTTTTGTTTATTTTTATAACAATCAATATTTATTGACAGCCAATATTTTGCCTGGTAGTCGAACCAATGGCAGCCAATATTTATAGGTGAGGGCTGACATTTTTTCGCATTAGCCTGTATTTAATGGCATTAGCCAATATTTAGTAGCATCGGTGATTTTGTTTTTTTTTTGGTAACAGCCAATATTTATTGACAGCCAATATGTTGCCTGATGATTGGTAGTCGAACCAATGGTAGCCAATATTTATGGGCGAGGACTGACATTTTTTCGCATTAGCCAGTATTTAATAGCATTAGCCAATATCTAGTAGCACCGGTGGAATTGTTTTTTTTTGGTAACAGCCAATATTTATTGACAGCGAATATGTTGTCAATTATTGGTAGTCACACCAACGGGAGCCAATATTTATTGGCCAAGTCCGACATTTTTTCTCATTAGCCAGTATTTAATAGTATTAGCCAATATTTAGTAGCATCGGCGATTTGTTATTTTTTTGGTAACAGCCAATATGTTGCCAATTATTGGTAGCCGAACCAATGGTAGCCAATATTTATTGGCCAAGTCTGACATTTTTCCGCATTAGCCAGTATTTAATAGTTTCAGCCAATGTTCAGTAGCATCGATGATTTTGTTTTTTTTGGTAACAGCCAATATTTATTGACAGCCAATATATTGCCAATTACTGGTAGTCAAACCAATGGTAGCCAATATTTATTGGCCAAGTCTGACATTTTTTCTCATTAGCCAGTATTTAATAGTATTAGCCAATAGTTAGTAGCATCGGCGATTTGTTGTTTTTTCTTGTAACAGCAAATATGTTGCCAATTATTGGTAGCCAATATTTATTAGCGAGGTCTGACATTTTTTCGCATTAGCCAATATTTAATGGTATTAGTCAATATTTAGTAGCATCGGTGATTCTGTTTTTTTTTGGTAACAGCCAATGTATTGCCAATTATTGGTAGCCCGAACAAATGGTAGCCAATATCTATTGGCGAAGTCTGACATTTTTTCGCATTAGCCAGTATGCAATGGCATTAGCCAATATTTAGTAGCATCGGCGATTTGTTGTTTTTTTTGTAACAGCCAATATGTTGCCAATTATTGGTAGCCCGAAGCAATGGTAGCCAATATTTATTAGCGAGGACTGACATTTTTTTCGCGTTAGCCAATATTCAATGTTATTAGCCAATATTTAGTGGCATCGGTGATCCTGTTTTTTTGGTAACAGCCAATATGTTGCCAATTATTGGTAGCCCGAACAAATGGTAGCCAATATCTATTGGCGAAGTCTGACATTTTTTCGCATTAGCCAATATTTAGTGGCATCGGTGATTCTGTTTTTTTTTGTAACAACCAATATTTATTGACAGCCAATATGTTGCCAATTATTGGTAGCCGAACCAATGGTAGCCAATATTTATTGGTGAAGTCTGACATTTTTTCGCCTTAGCCAGTATTTAATGGAATTAGCCAATATTGAGTGGCATTGGTGATCCTGTTTTTTTTCGTAATAGCCAATACTTATTGACAGCCAATATGTCGCCAATTATTGATAGCCAATGGTAGCCTATATTTATGGGCGTCAAAATCTTTTGACACGATGATTTTCGATATTGCAATTGGCATCGTCAAAATTGGCAATTCCACCCCGACCTTTCGCGCGTCAGTGACGTTCGAACTATACGTCAAGTAATTTCTCATTCGAATTTCTCTCTCTCTCTCTCTCTCACTCTCTTTACGCACTCACAAATGCAATGGAAAAAAGTGCATTTCAAATTTCTTATTAGTCAAATGCAACGATCTATAAGATTCACTCCAACGAAACAATCAATCATAAACGATTCCAGTAATAATTGATGAGGCTCCGCGACATGTGCCACGTGTGTCTCGATCAACCAGCATGATCGATTTAATTTTTTAATTTTCTAAATTATAGTACAAGTACATATTTCAATTCTTCTATCACGTGCACGTATACGTTTTTTTTTCTTTTTCCGTCGAATCGTTCATTCCATCTGTTTGCCTTCATTGGATCGATCATACAATTGTTTGCTCGGTGTTTTTATCGAATTTCGTTGGGCATTAGTGCAGCGCGCTCCCTTCGCACCGTTGATTCGTAATTAATTAAGAGGAGGCGAAGAAAACAAAAAAAATTTCACTCCTAGTCGCTGCTGTATCAAATTCATGAAAAATCTACGCGTGACCACTGTGCTCTATCTTCTTGCCGTGCGCTTGTAATCATTTGTGTTATGTGACGATCTCGCTCTCTCGTCCGATAGTCATTTTTTATTTTACGTCCTTTTTTTCTTTTTTCGCAAAACGCTCATACGCGATTCAAGGTCCGCCGAGAAACGGGACCAATATATGTTGAATGCCGTGATGAAATATCGCGTTTGATCTTACGACCACGAAATTTCCGGCAAAAATTGCCGTCGATTTTTTTTTTCCCGTAAAAACAATTTTTTCTTCATTTAGATCTTTTGACGAGAAATTTTTCGAGAAAAAAATACGATAAAATGACGTTCGAAAAATAATTTTTATGAAAAATCGTTGCGGATCTTGATGGTGAGAAAAATTAAAAAGATTACATAACCGCGTACTTCGACATTGAATAACAGCGATATTCAATATCGACATTATCCTCATAATTATTTTTTAGATTACAGATAATTTTTTTTTTTTTTTTTTTCATATATTTATATTATATATTAATATATGTAAATGTATATGTGTACCTACGTGTATAAAAAAGTGATGAAATCTCTTTTTGTCTAAAGAGGCAGTTCTACTTTTAAATCTTCTCTTTTTATCATTCTGTATATTTATTTTCTTCGCGATTGTTCGAAATGGGTTACTGCGTATTAGACCTTTCGCACACGCACACTGTGTTTGTGACCTTAATAAAAAAATTTTAAAAAAACAACAGGCAATAAAACGTTTTATAGTAATTTTTAACGTATGCAGCTGCGTCTCCGTTCCAGCGATCTCGCAAGCAGAAAGCAGTATTCAATAACACTCCTGTTTTCTTTTATTTCCATACGTAGTGAACGAAAATTCAATTGGGAATTAGGTCCACTTTATAATCACTTTCACTCACTCTCGTTGCCCCGTTTCTTTCAAGGGCTCGCATATCCCTGAAATTTCAAAAAAGCGATTTTTTTTACACCTTTTTATTCTTTATACTTTTAAGAATATGTGAAAAAAAAACTTCCAAGAAAATTCCAATCCGTTACAAAGTTATAGCAATAAATGTGACCGGACATCGGGTTCACGTTGTACCTACGAGAAACTTTAAGAGAGTCATCCCGTGTGAAGGCTCTTTTTTTACGCTTTTTTTGGGAATTTTTTTTAGAGAACTAAATAAAGATATGTCTGCGAAATTTTTTATCACATATTTATCCACATTTTGAGCACACTTTACAATTTTTTCAGCCCGATATTGTCGCTCATTGCTGAGGTGCACGGCTACTTAGCCACTCATTTTCAAAAAAATGGTTACCACGATTGCGGGCGTTCTGCTTATCTGAGAGAAAAAAATCAAACGTCATTTTAATCTGTGAAGTTTTAACTAGTCTTCGAACTAGGATTATCAAAAAATATCGAAAAGTTTTTATTTGTCATGTTGAAGAAGTCGTGAAAAAAAAACGAAAATTGACGATAAGAGTTCAACAAGTTGGCAAGAATTAACTTTTCAATATTTTTTGATAATCCTAGTTCCAAGACTAGTTAAAAATTCACGGATTCAAATGCCGTTTGCTTTTTTTTGTTTCATATAAGCAGAACGCCCGCAATCGTGGTAAACGTTTTTTGAAAATGCGTGGCTTAAATGCCGTGCACCTCAGCAATGATCGAGAATTTCGGACTGAAAAAAATTGTAAAGTGTGCTCAAAATGTGAATAAACATGTGGTAAAAATTTCGCACTTGTATCTTTATTTATTTCGCCGAAAAAAATTCCCAAATAAAGCGTAAAAAAAAAACCTTCACACGGGATGACGGCCTTAAATGCGTTTTTCTCGAAACTCTGTTTTTAGACAGTGTCAGCACGATAACTCATTCAATTTTTAATATTGTTTAACTTTTCTTTTTTAAATCTTGATAATTATTTTCTCTATAGTCTGACGAGAGGTTTTTTTACTTCTTTGGGTAAATATGGAGCAAAGGGGACCCACTTCCGATTGACTTGCCTTTAATATATGTTGTCTAGGGATCCTTTCTGAACAACTTTTTACTCTGACACAATTGGGGGTCGTTATTTATTAAAAAGTTATTAAGAAATAAAGTTAATAATTCATATAACTATTTTCCTTATAGCAGCCAGTCCCAATCATCTTGTCCTTCACATGTGTTGTTAAGAATACCCCCCTGAGTAACATACCAAAAGTTTTATCCGTCCTCATTGTTTGTTAAAAAGTTATTAACAAAAGAAAATTCATAAATAGAATATGAAATACTTCCATGGTCGCCAGTACACGTATGACCGGAGGGACTGCGGCCCCCCTGCCCCCGTCGCATACCAGCCCATAGAAAAACCAAAAACAACCCCAGTAACCTAAAGAAACAAACTGACAAACCCAACAAACGAACAAACAAACCCAACAAACAAACAAACCCAAACCCAAACCCAATAAACAAACAAATCCAAACCAAACCCAAATCAATAAACAAACAAATCCAAAACAAACAAAAAACAAACAAATATAAATAATGAACAAAACAAATAATTATTTGTTTATATGTTTGTTTGCGTTGTTTTTGGTTTGTCTTTGGGTTGGCGAGTGGAGGATTGCAGGGGGGCGCAGCCCCCCCTCTCATGCGTGTGCTGTTCACCATACACTAGAACAAGTAGTTCATGTTTGATTTATGAAACTTTTTTTGTTAATAACTTTTTAATAAACAATGAGCGACGGATAAAACTTTTTGTATGCTACTCAGGGGTGTTATTCGTAACAACAAATGTGAAGGACAAGATTATTAGGACTGGCTGGTATAAGGAAAATAGCTATATGAATTATTAACTTTATTTGTCAATAACTTTTTAATAAATATCGACCCCCAATTGTGTTTCAGAGGAAAAAGTTGTTCAAGAAGGGTCCCTACACAACATATATTAAAGGCAAGTCAATCGGAAGTGGGTCCCCTTTGCTCCATATTTACCCTTTTTTGGTTGGACAATTTTTTATAAATTATTAAACACTATTTTTTTTTTAAATTGCATACTAAAGTTTGAAATACTGTAGATTCTCTATTTTTGAAAAAAAAAAAACAAAAAAAAATTCCCGCCGTCAGACTATTCCTACTACATTATTTTACCAGAGTCTCTTTTATTTTTCCAGATTGGCTAATTTTTGGTGGAGTTATAATGTCGACAAGGAGGCGCCATGGTTTTCATCAGTAGTCCATTTATACTCGTAAAAAATAATGTAAATATGTATTTTTTTAATTAAAAATTTTTTTTTTTTTATAGCTGAAAAGTTAATAAAAAATGTGAAATCAACAATTTAATTTTTTTCTCACCATATAACCTTTGTAATAATTTTTTAAATTTACTCGATTTTCAGCGGTATGTGAACCCTCAAACGACATATACTCGGCATAAACACCACTCAAAGATTCAGTAAATAGGGGTGAAAAAAGAAAAAAAAAAAATTGACGAAGAACTTGCAAAAGATGAAAATTTTGGAAATAGCATAACGGATAAAAAGGCTCGGTGATAAGAGCGGCGTACACGTGACAACGAACGAAAAAACGACAAAGCCTCGTTTCGCTTTGATTTTTCTTTCAAGTACTTTTTTTTTTTTTTTTTTTATTCACTCACGACGATTCTCCGAGAAAACAAAACCTTTTTTTTTTGTCATTTCTTACTTCCTCCCTCCGCACTTGAAATCACGATTCGTCATTTGCGCTGTGAAGGGGGGGGGAGGCTTTTGTTCAGGACGACGATTTTCCTCTCGTTCAACTTATATATACGTCACTCGTTGATAATTGTTTTGTTTTTTTTTTCATTTTGTATCATTTCTTTATTATTATTAATCTCGCACATATCGAGCGACATAACATCGCGATTCATCGCCAAGATTCATTTGTTTTTCATTTTTTCATTCTTTCTCTATATTACGTATATTTATTTCTCACGATATAGTAAAAAAAAAGAAACAAAAAAAGAAAAAAAAAATTATAAAGATTGACACTCGCTCGTAGTATTTGCCGTTTTTTTTTTGCTCTTTTCCTTCTTTCTCTTCGTGTAAAAAATCAAACAATAGAAGAAAGCATTTCTCCGCAGTCGAACGCGGAAATAACGAAAAAAGAAAAAAAAGAAAAAAAAAACACACACACACACACACAATTATTATTCCTTTTTTTTCCAATATAGAAACGGATTAAAATGATAAAATGTTTTACACCCTTAATTGTTACGTACACTATTTAAACAGTGTGTTCCTCTTGCTTGTTGCGTGTGCCTCACTATGACTAGATACATAATAACGTTTAATTTTGCTTTGTTCCTTTTTTTTTTTTTTTTCATCTCTCATTTCTTTTCCCTCTTTCTCTCGCACACACTCGCCAGAGAGTCGTCGACGATCGTTCGTCCCTCTTTCAACTTCTCGTGGTACTTAATGCTTTTCGTTTTTCTTCCCTTCATCACTCAATCACTCGATTATTATTATTATTATTATTATTATAATGTTTTTTTTTTATGTTGTTGTTTTGTTTGTTTTTATTTTTAAACCTCGATATACAAACGAACGGAAAATTATATATATATATATTTTTTTTTTTTATGATAAATTACGCGACTCGCTCGGAGGCAATTTTCTCTGCCCAGGCTTTGAATGTCGTAACGTACAAAAAGTAAAGCCCCACAGCTCCGGCGTCGAGTCACGACTCACTACGAGATACAAAAAAGTACAGATCTTATTATTTCTTCTCTTTATTTTTTCCTTTTTTTTCTGTGTTCTTTCTTTTTTAATTCTTGATTTGCGATTTTTGTGTTTCCGTGCGCGTGTGTGTGTGTGTTGCGTTACGTGTGTCCTCCTCGTGTTATCATATTTTTTCCTCGTTATATTTATTATTATTTTGTTTTTTTTTTGTTCCTCGACGCTTCTAGTCCACTCTTCTCGTATGTCTCGGCGATGGTTAAAGAAGGTCACGGGGGTCTGGGGCGGGGGCGGGGAGAGTGTTTTTTTTTCATAAGAAATTTTAGATATATCGATACGATGATATATATATATTTTTTGTTTTCGATTTTCATCTTTTTCATCCACTCACAAAGCGAATCGTTTTTTTTTTGTTGTTCGTTTTTTTTGTTTGTTTTTAATGAGAATGCTGGTAGAACGGGTGTACAACGAGGAGTTCTCGTGAGTTGTTGTTATTGGCTTTTTTTTTTCTCGCTGCAAAACACATAGGTAAAGAGAGATTGTGTGGCGACAAAGCGATTATTTAGTAGAAGAGAGTTATATCAAAAAACGATTACAAATATCCGCGGGCGCGAACGAATTTATCCTCTTTTTTTTATCTTCTCATCCTCGTCCACCGGAGATCGATGGAATTGGAAACTTTTTTTCCGTTCCTCTCTATCTCTCGCTCGCTTATTATTATAATTATTATTTTATTTATTTTTTCTCAATGTCGAAAGAAAACGGGGTCCCCGCGGTTTTCTTCGCGCTCCTCCTCCTCCTATTCCCTTCCTCCGTTTCTCGTTTGTTTAGTTCTCGGTGCGTCGCGCCGATAATCAATCGTTGCTGGGGACAAAAACGGACTGAATTCTCGAAAACACACACACTCTCTCTCTCTCTCTCTCTCTCGCTCTCGACATATTTTTTTTTCTCTCCATTCTTACAATATTATATATTAATAATTATAAATTACAATCATCATTATCATTAATATTATTACAATTTTTTTTTAAATGCATACACAGTTTTTTGTTTTTTTTTTTTCGTTTTTTCTTTTTCCGTTTTGTTTTAAACACCTATTCGACAAAAAAGTGAGTGTGATAATTTGTGTGGTGTGGGGTTCGAGCGCGCGCGTGTGTGTGTGTGTGTGTGGGGGGGGGGGGGGGGGGGGTCCGTCCGTGCGTGTGCGTTTTCACGTTCGGGGGATGAGGGAGAATTTATTTTACGTCGCGAAGGGATGAGGGATGAATTTGATTTCTTAAAATTCTTCTTCTTCGTCAATTTATTTATAATTATTAAGATTGGGAAAATTGTGCTTGAGCGTCGTGGAGGAGACGATCTCACGACGACCAGGAAAAAAAATTTTTTGAACGTGGCAGTTACAATTAATTCCGTTTCACGTCTCTCCTTCGCAATCACCACGAGAGAACCTGCTTTTCGTTTTCTTTTTTCCTTTCCCTTTCCTCAAATCTTTCGAGCTCCACTTTCTCGTTGCGACATTAATAATAATAATGATAACAATAATCATAACAGGCTGACGCGCGGGGGACTATACAAAATAAATAGGGACGTTGTTGTTGTTGTTGTTGTTGTTTTTCCTATCCATCATAGTGTATGTGCGTACGATTAAGAATTAACGCGAATGACGATGCGATAACGGAGCGACGTGAAAAAAAAAAACAACGGAAAAATGTGACGAGGGTAGCTCGGTCGTTTTTTTTTGTTTAGCTCTTATTTCTACGCGTTTGTGCAATTTTCGATGAAAAAAAAACAAAATTATGGAAAAAAGCTCGAAGCCGACGACACAGAACAAAAAAACAACTGAAAATTCATCCGTACCGGAAAAAATTGTCGTCGAAGAGTGAAATACACGTGAATTGAATGAGAAAAAAACAAAGATTCTTACATATTTTTTTTTCTTCATATTTGCCGTGTGCGTGTACGTTTCTCGCGTTACTTTTATCTCTTTATCTCAATCTCCGTTACGTTGCGCTCGGTGTTTTTTTTTTTTTTAATTTTACTTCTTTATAATCTTTAGTATTATATATATATATATATTTATATGGCTTTTCAATGCATATCGGTGTGCGCGTCCGTGTGCACGTATTTGTTGCGTCTGTGTCGCGCGGTGTGCGGGTCGAAACTCTTGGCCGTTATCGTCGCGAACGAAATTTTTTGTTTTGTTTTTTCTCCCCTTCCATTCTCTGTCTCGCGATATCACTCGAGATGCAACAGGTTATAATCTCGCTCGATAATATATGAACACAGATTAGATTTTGCACAGGAAGAATAGCGCTCTTCAAGCCTGTCTCGTCTTTTGTTTGTTTTTTTTATATTCATTATTTTCACCCCCCTTCTTTCGGTCGGAGGTCGAAATAACGAAACAGCAAAAAGTCCGAACGGTCGAAATAGCGACAATGCGAAAAAAAAAAAATGTACGGTCGAAATGACGAAAAGCGAAAAAATCGAACGATCCACAATGGGGCGTGTAGTAACGGATCGTTCGAACGCGCATGTGGTTGAAGATACGAACGTTCGGGCAAAAAAAATTCAATGTGGTTAATTCGAGAGAAACTTACTCCTTAAACGAACGGGAGCAAATATTCGTACAAAAATCTCATGATTTAGTCCGTTAATAGGCGTAAGAGCCGATAAAAGACGCGTCCTGTTATTTAATTATTCGAGGAGAATGACAGGACTCTGTCGTACGTAAAAAAAAATACAAACCAAAATATTTAGGAAAGGAACCTTGAACAACGTCGGTCAGAACGACCATATTCGTTTCGGGCGTTCATCAAGGTTTCTTTTCGAAATATTTTGGTTTATATTTTTTTAACATAACAGAGAGTTCTATCGGTTTCTTCGAAAAATCAACAAAACAGGACACGAGCTTGGAATTCGAGGAAGAATTTTTTTTCAACAATATTGAGCTAGCGCTTCGTTTTATCGCCTCTTAAACCACTTAACAGATTAAATTATGAGATTTTTGTAGGAATATATACTCTCGTACAATTGAGGAGCAAGGTTTCTTTAGTTAACCAAATGTAATTTTTTTTTCACCATAACGTTTGTAACTTCAACGACGCCCGCTTGTATTCGACCTTTATGGTCTTTCGCTATCTCGACCGTACGATTTTTTGAACTTTTGCCATTTCGACTTTGTGGCGTTTCACTATTTCGACCGCCATCCCTTCTTTCTTTCTTTCTCTCTCTCTCTAATTCAGCGTTTACCGTTTTTTGCGTGTGTGCGTGTCTCGTTTGTGTGTATGTACGGTTTTTTTTTCTCTCTGCCTCTCGGTCCCGCGGTCAGAAACGTTGATAATCACGTTTAACCCTGTCGGAAACTTTGCCCCGTCGCCATGTAACATCGACGAGTGTTCTCTTGCGACGTAACGGGACTACATAACGACCACATGTACCACCGTCATTATCCCCTCCATTGTTGTCACTATTAACGACCATGCCATCGGAATGCAACACAATATTTTCCCTACAATCGAAACTCTCATTCTTCACAAGTTCATCCTCATCGTCCCTCTCGTTGTTCGTCGTCACGTCGACGATTAATTTCTCAACGTTTTTCGTTAATCTCGTAAGAACGCTGTCGGCGATCGTTATTCCCGGATAATCGTTAATCTCGTCGTTATCCGTATTACCGTTAGTTCCGTCATTGTCCGCGTCATTGTCGTCGTCGTCGTCGTATTCGTAATCGTCGCTCGGGCAGCTCGGACTGCAGCAACTTTTTATATCGAGACTGCTCGAACATTCGGATCTGTCGATCAATTGAAAATCCGGCGTTGCGCACGACGAACGATCGTCCTGCTGATAATTAATCAAACGATAATCGTCCGATTTGACGTTTTTCCTCGTCCGACATCTCGTGTAAACGTCGTTCTTCATTATCGTCATCGTCGACGCGTCGTCGTCGACGACGTAACGATCGGACGACATTTCGTCGTCGTTATTAACGTCACACGGATATTCCGCGTCATTGACGATCGTTGATGACGCCTCGGGTCTCGTTAAATCACGAAGATTTTCGTACTTTATACTCATACATTGTGACATTTTTTTACGATTTTTAATGACGCCGCTGTTGCCGTTGCTGCCGTTCGTCCTATTGCTGTTCTTCGTCTTCTTCTTCATCATATTTTTCGTTATCGTGAGGTGATTGGTTCTTTGGAGGAGAGCTTTGGGATTACGAGGACCGCTTGTTGGTCCAAGTTAGTTCCAGATGCGCAAGAACGAGTCCCATGAGCCTGTCGCTACCGCCATACCGTCCTCCGTAACGCCTAGGCACGAGACACGGTTATCGTGACCCGCGAGGATACCTGAAGTAACGAAAAATACAAATTTAATTAGGTTTTTATCGCTTACTCACAGTGGAAACTTCGTTCCGGAAGGATAAGTCTTTTTTTAACTTCCCGATAGAGAAAGTTATTGTAATTCTTTAGCAAAATTTGCCATTCATTGCCATTAAGAAATGACATTGAATTTCCATTCCGTTAGCAAAATTTGCCGATGGCAGTCAATGGCAAAGACTGATTACCATACACTTCCAATGCGAATTGTATGGCAAAGTCAAGGGAACATTTTTAATGGCAGCAAGCCGAATGAAAAGTCAATGGCAAACTTGAATGGCAATTTCTTTTCATAAAAACTGAATGGAAAGCCAGTGGCAAACTCCAATGGCAATTTTTTACATAGAAACTGAATGGTAATATTGCTTTCAGTTTCATTTTGCAGGGTAAATTCGTATGGCATTTCTTTCTTTTTCTATAAAATAATGTATGTATCAAACTCAGTTATATAGGGGGGGGGGGGGGGGGGCAAAAAAAAACGGGAATTGCGCTGCGGCGGGGAGGGAGTGTGGGGGAACCCATTGCTCGACCAGGTGTCCGTTGGGGACAACTGTAGTGAAACAACTTTTTCCATTTCGGCGAAAACGTGATGGCCGATTGTCGAGAGCAACGCGCGGCTGTGAAATTTTGTTTCCTGTTGGGGAAATCGGCCGCGGAAACTACTGTAATGCTTAAGACTGTTTATGGAGAACGCTGCCCTAAGTAAAACCAGAGTCTACGAGTGGTTTTCACGTTTTAAAAATGGAGAAATTTCAATTGAAGACCAACCCCGTTCAGGACGCCCCTCAACGTCAAGAAGTGACGAAAACGTCGACATAATCAATGCTGTCATTCATGAAGATCGTCGCCGAACCATTGATCAACTCTGTGAGATGTCTGGGATATCATGGAGTTCAATTCAGAGGATTTTATCCAAAGATTTGCACGTGAGCAGAGTTGCAGCCAAATTTGTCCCTCGCCTTCTCACAGACGAGCAAAGGGAGCGTCGACTTCAGGCATGTTTTGAACTTCAAAATCAGCTCGAAGAGGACCCTGAACTTCTTTCCAAGGTGATTACTGGTGATGAATCGTGGTGCTATGGATACGACCCCGAAATAAAGCAGCAATCAAGCCAGTGGAAGACACCTTGCTCTCCTCGTCCGAAAAAAGCTCGCCAAGTGAAGTCAAACATCAAGACAATGCTCATTTGTTTCTTCGATTGCAGAGGTGTTGTGCACGCGGAGTTCGTTCCCCCGGGTCAAACAGTCAACCAGAAGTTCTACTTGGAGGTTTTGAAAAGATTGAGGGAGAGTATCCGGAAGAAGAGGGCAGATCTTTGGCGCACAAGTGACTGGTTCCTCCATCATGGCAACGCGCCGGTCCACGCCGCTCTCGCCGTAAAGCAGTTTTTGACTAGAGCTTGAACTTTTCCGGGTATCCGGATACCCGAGTAATTTGGGTTTCACGGATCCGACGCTTCAAATCCGTATATCTCGATAACTCGATAATATCCGGGTAATAACAGATTCGGGTATGCGGATAGTTTCGGGGTATCCGGGTAACCGGGTACTCGGATAATAACGGATAATACCGGGCAATTACCGCCGATAATTGATGCCGAAAATGCTGAAAATAATTGTTCAATTTACACAATTTGTGAGGCGTGCGTAGATGTTGCCAAGAACAATGTTTGCGAAGTACATTTATAAGACGAATAATAAATCATTACCGGAAGATTGAGAAACCGGGATTATATCGGTGTTCATGTCCGATCATTTAGTTGACCATTTTTTATTTTTACCGACTGATATCAATATTAAACAAATTAGATTATCATTATAACGAAGATTCTTGGAAAAAATCTTGCAGGCGTATTTACTATTATTACCAAACTATTTCATTACTGTAATTCACATCCGACAAAAACTACGATTTCAATAAAACATTCTTGTGTAGATTAAAAAAACAATGACATAATCTTCTATACAATGTTAGGGAAACACATGATCATTTCATAAGAACTTAATCAACATTGACCCGCACTATTTGCATCTTTAATATTATTTTTTCATCACGACTTATTATTATTTAATAAATATCCGTAGTTTCTGAAATGTATATTTGCTTTATGGGCGTGTGTGCAGTTTTTATGAACTTTAGAGTTGGAGAGAAAATATAGAGTGTGATGAAGCAGATCTCGGCTATTCTTAATATGCGCAGGCAAGAAATTGTGATCGTAACAGCAGATTCTAAAAAATTGTGGGTGTCACATATAAAATGTTTTCCCGAGTAAATACACAATTATTATAAATTAGAAAACCGTGACGTCTGATTCGTCAACACTAAGTTTTCATTTTTACCGTAGTTTTGCACAATTTCTTTGAACAGAGCAAATTTGATACAAGTTATTTTCCAATTTTTCTCAATGGTAACTATTAACGCCCTATATTTCGGCTTATTTGATGACCAGACTAATACAATATCATTATTTTTTTTACGCCGGCATTCCTATTTGAGCCTGTACGCGAAAAATCGGGTAATTACCCGACATTATTCGTTATTACCCGGTTACCCGGATCCGTGATTATTCGGATATCCGGATATCCGGATACACGGGTACTCGAATACCCGGATATCTGGATATTCGGGTATTCGAATCTGAAGTGTTGGATCCGATTTCCCGGATACCCGAATAAAAGTAACCCCTAATTTTGACTAAAAACTGCATGACACCAATTGTCCGCCCCCCCCCCCCCCTACTCACCGGATCTAGCCCCCTGTGATTTTTTTTTGTTCCCCAGACTTAAAAGGGACATGAGAGGAAAGCGTTTTGCCACTGTCGAGGAGGTAAAACAAAAATCGCTGGAAGGCCTAAAGAACGTCCCGATAAGTGAAATTAAAAAATGTTTTAAACCTTGGAAGGATCGTTTGCAGAGGTGCGTTGTGGTCAAAGGAGAATACTTTGAAGGTGATCAAAATTTGGTGTAAAAATATTTAAAAATAAAGAAATTATGACGAAATTCCCGTTTTTTTTTGGGTCTCCCCTCGTATATGAGGCATTTTTCATAAATTTATATAGTAGTAATTTTTTTCGAAAACTTCTCAGATAGTTCATATTATTTTCCAGTTTTTGCTTGATCGTAGTTTGTGTCCATTCTTTGTGATATATTAGCAAAATTTGCCATTCATTGCCATTGAGAACTGCCATTGAATTACCATTGCTTCAGACACAATCCCAATTGAAGGCACTATTACCAAGGATAAAAACTCCATTCAAAATCGCATTAGTATTGCCATTGCCTATGGGAAATGAGTGGTAAATTTACCATTCAATTTCCCATAGGCACCAGCAATGGCAATACCAATGCGATTTTGAATGAAATTTTTACCCTTGGCAAAACTGCGTTCAATTGCCATTGCGTCTCAAGTAATGGGAATTCAATGGCATCTCTCTATGGCAGTGAATGGTAAATTTTGCGAAGGATTGCTACAGACGCAATGGAAATTGGAGTCAGGTTTTGCCAAAAAATTCGCCGAAATGTCGGAAAACCCACGTTCACGAGAAAACAAAAAATATCTAGACGCGTGTCGCGAGGCTGGCAAAAGTGAAAGCTCCACAACTTTGGAATGATTTAACAGAAAATAAAATAAACAAAGGACGCCACGGACAAAAAATATCTGTTCACGTGGATTTTATCTTTCGTAATTTTACGGCTAATCTAGCGAGTACAAGAAAAAATAAATAAAGCCAAAGAAAAGAAAAGAAAAAGCCAAATACTCACCGGCGCGTTCGCTCTTCATCGAGTCCCACACGTTGCAGTTGAAGTCGTCGTAACCGGCCAGCAAGAGTCTGCCGCTCTTGCTGAACGCCACGCTCGTTATGCCGCATATTATGTTATCGTGACTGTACATAGCGAGTTCCTGATCCGCTCTTATGTCGAAGAGTCTGCATGTCGCGTCGTCCGAGCCCGTCGCGAACGCGAAACCATTCGGGAAGAACTGTACGATGTTGAAATGCAAGAAAAACAAAGAATGAAGCAAAATTAATACTCCAAAAATATTAACAATCAATGTATCGTTGAATTTTCTAAATGATTTTTTTGTTTTCTTCGTTTTTTTTTTACCGTAACGGCGTTTATGTCACTCTCGTGACCCGGGAAGGTCTGCTTGCACGAGCCCTCGCGTATGTCCCAAAGTTTGGCGCTGGCGTCGCAAGCGCCGGAAACAAATGTGCGCATATCCGGTGCGAGCGATAGGGACATAACGTCGCCCGTGTGACCAATGAACGATGTGCATTGTTGTCCGGTCTCAATGTCCCAGAGGGCGCTGCGAACACGCAAATCCATGATAATAGTACAAAGAATGGCCGCGAAAAAAAAAATGTGAAATATCAAACGG
Source organism: Oxytorus armatus (assembly GCA_958009045.1). Lineage (NCBI taxonomy): Eukaryota > Metazoa > Arthropoda > Insecta > Hymenoptera > Ichneumonidae > Oxytorus > Oxytorus armatus. The sequence continues at coordinate 8,088,698 of OY253754.1, read as the reverse complement.
CATGAGCTTTTTCTTCGGGGCTCATATCACTTTACCAAAACGTTTCGACCGAATTGATATTTCGTAAAATCATATTGACCCCGAATTTATTGTAATGCTCAAAGACATCCAATACATTGTTTTTACGATAAACGAAAAAGAAGAAGAAAAAAAAACGTCTAGCTGCCGTTCTGTGATTTTTGAGGTCGTTCCAGGTCATTCTGTTTTTTGTTTTTCTGTTCACCGCAAATGAAAATACTCGTGACATTGAAAATTTTGCTTCCACCCTCAAGATCATCCGAGATACTGCGTTTTTTTTCTTCTTCTTCTTCTTCTTCTTTCCCCCACTGGTCCTATCGCCCTTGTAATATTACCATGACATGTCGCCGGAGCTCGTGACGATCTGGTTGTCATCGAGGAATCGACAGCAGGACAGATAGCCGGTATGACCCGGAAGTTCTCGGCTAACGCGTACGTTACCCTCCCTCGTTTTTAAACTATAGATCGAGCATATATTGTCCAATCCGCCGCACGCTACGTAACTACCGGATGGCGCGTACGCGCACGTCATTACCCACGACGAGCGTAACGGTATGGCGTGCACCTTGTTCGTGGTGTAACTGTCCCACACTATGAGTTTACCGTCCTGCGACGCCGAAACTAGGTTCCTACTGACAAAAACGTCGTATCATCCGCGCATTATTATGTATCCGTATTTTCCGCTCTGTCGTTCGCGCGTTCGTTCCATCGGAGGAATATATCCCCGCCGAGCGAGGCATGGACACGATGCCGAGGTGAGAATTGAAATTGAATATTTACCACCCCCCACAAGGAACGATTAACGTGCCATTTTACGAGCTGATTCGCGACACATTGTTAATTACAAACGTTGTGACGATTCGTTGGAAAACTAATAAATAAATTAATAATCGGAGCTTTGATCGCTTGGTACCGTTTCAATTAATTTCATTTAAGATAGTAGTCTGGTAACTTAAGCCGATTTTCATGTCTTTTTTGGAGGGCGTTTTTTTGTAGGAAAATAAAAATGAATCGTTTTGGATATTTAGGATGTTTTTATTTACATATTAAATATAAAAAAAAAAATGTTTGTCAACAAATTTAATAGTTTATTATTATTATTATTATTGATCGAAGTTGGCACCTCGAAAAAAAAGCGCGTAGGTGGCCCCGGTGATTTTGGCTCTTGATGTTATCTGAAATCAAATTTTCTTAATCATTCTTAATCTATAGACATGTCATTCTGGTCGGAACTACTGAAGTTAAATTTCATGGATAAATAACAAAATTTATTTGCTAAAATAAAAGGACTTTTTTTTCCAAAGTCCGCCATTTTGTTATTTATCCATGAAATTTAACTTCAGTAGTTCCGACCAGAATGACATGTCTATAGATTAAGAATTATCAAGAATTTTTTATTTCAGATAACATCAAGAGCCGAAATCACCGGGGCCACCCACGCGCTTTTTTTTCGCGGTGCCAACTTCGATCAATAATAATAATAATAATAATAAACTATTAAATTTTTTTCGAACATTTTTTTTTTGTATCTTTAATATGTAAATAAAAACATCCTAAATATCGAAAACGATTCATTTTTATTTTCCTACAAATAAACGCCCTCCAAAAAAGACATGAAAATCGGCTTAAGTTACCAGACCACTACCTTACGGGGGGAAACAGGGTTAGACGATTCAAAAAATCGATTTTTTTTTAATTTCATAAATTGTTAGCAAAACTATTGAAAAATATGTTCCGAAAATTTTAAATGAAAATTCCGACTCGTTCTATTGTTATAAGCCATTGAAGTGAGTAGCTCTCCTTCAGGCCCCGAGCGCGCCACGTGTTTCAAACGCGTTTTTCTGAAAACGACTTTTTTTTAACTTGCGTACACGCCAGTCTGAAAAGTTTTCAACCAATCGTTTTGAAAATTGGCAGTTACTTTCTTCATAGTATTGCGCTCTATATGAATCTAAAATCGGAATATTATCATTATTTAAAATAATTTTTTTTTTGCAAATAAAGTTGTAAAAAATGCCAAAAAATCATGGTTTTTTTGTTTTGACCCCTGTAAAAAATTCAATTTTCTATTTTTTTGATAGCATTTAGGTTCATATAGAAGAGAGACATATAATAAAAGTAAATTCCAACCTCGTTTGATTTCAGATGAAAATTGCGGCTTCCAGAATGTACGCAAAATGCTGAGTCTGATTGTGACTTGCGATATGGGGTCGCTAATATTTTCGGTGTTTTTCAAGGAAATTCTTCAAAAATTTTATAGTATATACTTAAATATATGTATAAAATATTCTCAAAGTATCAATAAATTATATTGATTTTTTATACTGTAAAAAAATTCATGAAAATCATTGAGAAAACGCTGTTCTGACCCTATTTCCTCCCTTAGGGGGCTCCGACTGTGACGGGCACAAAAAAAGTCCTCTTTCACGAATTTTCTTTTGTTACTTAATGAATTATTTCGGGATTGGGAGAATGGCATGTTTTTAAGAACAGTTTGAAGTTGTTTTATAAAAATTTTCATTGAAAAAATAAGGAAAATTATGACAATTATGTAGGGCAGAGTGCCGGTCCGTAAAAATGTTTCTTTCAACGGTGGAATCTATATCTCTGGGCATGGTCCATCGGAATTTTTCAGACGAACCATGCCAGAGGTGTTCCATCGTTAGAAGAAAATTTTTTTTCATTAAGCGTAGCCGTTTTTTTTAAATTAATTTTTCTCAAAATGCCGCCGTTTTAAGAAAAATCCGTAGAAATGTATCTTTTAACGATGGAATCTATATCTCTCGCATGGATCATCCGAATATTTCAGGTGAACCATGCTGGAGATATAGATCGCATGATCTGACGGCATGTTAAAATTTTTTTATTTAACATACCGCCGATCGGTAAACATTTTTCGGGATCATGGCGGCTTGTTAGAAAAAAAATTGTTTTCAACATGCCGCCATTTTTACAAAATTTAATGAAAAAAAATTCGGCTATGCTTAACGAAAACTGCATTTATGCAGATTAAGGAGATATTTCGGTTTTATTTTTCAAATGAACCTTGTCAGAGATATATGGATTCCACAGTTAGAAGAAAAATTTTTACGGACCGGCACTCTGTTCAATATAACTGCCATGATTTTTATCATTTTTTAATGAAATTTTTTCATAAAATAACTTCAGTGTCATTAAAAATATACCATTTTTCCGAACCTGAAATAATTCATTAAGCAGGAAAGAAAAATCCGTGAAAAAGGACCTTTTTTTTGAGCCCGACACAATGGGATTCTTCCTCGATCGAATCGTGTCCATTCCTACGCCAAAGAAGACCGCTCGATGTACAAGAGAAATTATCATCTCGTGGAGGAAAAAAACCAGGGTTCTTTTCCACTCAACAAAGATCCAAAGAAAATCCCAAAATTTTCATAACGCATGCGTCACATTTTTAACATGATTATTGTATTTTTGTTCTTTTTTTCGAAATAAGCGAATCTCCTTGAATCGGGGGGGTGAGTCGTCGAGGACGCCGGATTGCGCTTTATACCTGGAATCACTGCCCCAGTGCATCGCGTAGATTTTGGCCAAATGACCGCGCAAGGTGCGCCTCGTTCGCATCTGTATCCGGCCGATGGGCTCCATGCCGGAAGTGGCCTGAACCAGGCTCGTGTCGCAAGCAACCTTTCTCGCATCCTGTAATAATAAAAACAATCTTTTTCTTCCTCACGATCTTGGAGCGAAGGGAGAGCGCGAAAAATTGCAAAAAACAACACGATAAATCGTTTCCAGAAACATCTTCTTCTCCCCCTCTTGTCTCCCCTCCGCGTTAAGACCGATTGAGACCTTAGTCGACTCAAGATCTTCAAAACAAAGTCTCCACTTTCGGGTGTACAACGGAGATTCCCGAACCCGCGGTTTTACATTTACTCGCCTCTAAATTTGAATCAGCTTCGAGCCGAACGGAGGGTTAAAATTTCGGCCAATTGTTGGTTTTTTTTTTCAACATTCGACGAACATCGCGTGGGTGTAGTTTTGTTTTGCCGGTTCGTACGGTTTGATAACGTGTGTCATCCTCGGCGAGACGTATTCGGGTTGGCGTACGTGCGAGGGGATGTGTGTAGTAACGAGGGGTAGTAGTAGTAAAGAAGGAAGAAGAAAAAGAAGAAAAAGAAGAAAAAGAAAAAGGAGGAAAAGCAGGAAAAGAAGAAAATGAAGAAGAAGAAGAAAAGTGGTATAGGGTGAGATCCGCGCGCGCAAACGGCCGAGAGAAAAGCGTCAGAGAAAAGGGAGAGAGAGAGAGAGAGAGAGAGAGAAAGGAGGAAGTTGGCCGTGATGGAGAGGGATGGTGCGGCGTATTGATCAGGGAAGCGACGGTTATGCCGCGCCCTACTACCACTACTACTACTGTACAGACAGCGCCGCCATCCTCGCACCACCATGAAACACCTTGCAATTGTTAATCCCCTCTCGCCCTACCCCTCCTTTTACCACCCTTACGGCTTTCATCATTACCGTGTAGCTGGCAATGCGCGTGAAACTGTGCCACTGACATAAGACCGACTGACGTGACCATATCCCGTAAAGAATTTCTCAGCCTTCCCCCCCCCCCCCCCCGCCCCCTTCACCCCGCCACCTGGTCGTAAATAGCTCCGTAATCTCCTGCTTCGGATTCTCCCTATCTCCATGTTTCTCTCTGTTCGACGACCCGCTTACGAATGCCTAACTGGCACAGTTGGGCATTCCTAATTCTTCTTTTTTTCATGATTCTTTTTTGGTTTTTGAATCATCGTGCAAAGTTCGATTGAATATTGCCCCGTGTGGCTCGTCCGATCCACGAACGATTCGTGGATGCCTGATGAGAATGGGTGGCGAACAATCGAGAATGTCCATCGAATAACTAAATACCGTTGCGCGAAAGTCTCGCGTAGGGAGTTTGGACGAGAATACCGGATGCTTGCGAGATCGAATGAGGTTCCGACGAACAGAAGACAACGAGGCATCTTTGGGCAGTAATAATCTGGGTGTAAGATCGAAAGCAGTCTGGCTAATACCGGCTGATCGGCTCTCGGTATCTCTTCAAGTGACATTTTGTATCGTGAACGGTAGAATTGAGAGCAAAATCGACGGAGCGGGATGACATTCGCCTTGGAATATTGACGATATATCAATAAGGATTATCGCGAATGGACAAAAAATTTGTCCTGCGCGTCCATCTTAATTATTCTGTTTACGACACAGCAAAAACGCTCTTAATGATTTTAATTTACTTAATGAATTTAATGAATTTACTTATTCATTACTTAATGAATTTAATGAATTTACTTATTCATTACTTAATGAATTTAATTCTTTTAATTCGACGCTGTCTGCCCGATGAGGAACCAATCGAATACGTCGAATGACCCTGGTACGATTGAACGAAAACTACCCGATGAAGATGATGGGGTACGACGAATCAAGGATTATTGTTGGAAGATTGCACGAACCACATAGCGATTTCTGAACAGGAATGATACTTGGGATAAGCCCGATCGAACGCGGATGGGGATCAATATAGCGAAAGAAAAAAAGTCGAATGGTCGAAATAGAGAAATTCCGATAAATTGTATGGCCGAAAGAGGAATGATCAAAAAGCGCCACGGTCGAATTAGTGAAAGACCAAAGAGTCGAATATCAATGGACGAATGGGTCGTTTGAACGTGTCCATTGGTATTCGACTCTTTTTGGTCTTCCGCTATTTCGACCGTGGGATATTTGGTAATTTCTCTTTCGGCCCTAAGATTTTTTGAATCGTTCCTATTTCGATCGCTCGACTCATTTTCTTTCGCTATTATGACCCGTACCAATGGATCGTTCGAACGTGTCCATTGGTATTCGAGTCTCTTTGGTATTTCGCTATTTCGACCGTGGAACTTTTTGATAATTCCTCTTTCGGCCATACAATTTTTTGATTTCTCGCTATTTCGACCGATCGAATTTTTTTCTTTCGCTATTGTGACCCGTATCAATGGGTCGTTCGAACGGATCCATTGGTATTCGACTCTTTGATCTTTCGCTATTTCAACCGTGAAACTTTTTGGTATTTCTTCTTTCGGCCATAAGATTTTCCGGATATTTTCTATTTCGACCAATCGACCATTTTTATTTCGCTATTTTAACGCCCCATTCTCGAACGCGCAGTCTACTTGACGTAGAACGTTGACGAGAAATCGAGCACGTTTGTCTGAAGATTCGGAGCAAACTGCTGGTACGAGGGTACAAGGGATTAAAAGTGTTTACCGGAAGACTGCCGGCGTTGGCCAGGAGAACGAACCAGGGAATTGGACGTCGCCCGAAAGGTATTGTTATCTTTTGGCACATTCTCGCGGATAACCAAAGAGACTCGACAAGGTAAGGATTACCGAATGAGCGCGTATAAGAGAATGGCTCGTTGATTTTTCCAAGGTGGACGACCGTTTGAGGAACGAACGTAGGTCGAGGTTAGTGCCAAGTGCACTTAGACCAAGTAACATGCACACGTATCTCGTACACACGTCGTATCCGCGTATCCTAAATCGCCTCACCACCAAACCCTAACTCGTCTCCTCGTGAACCTTTTATCTTTTTGAAACAATGGACGACCAGCGCTTGTTGCTCCCTCCATCTCGTCTTTCATCACGTACTAACTGTTGCATTCTGTAACTCTTCGGGATCGAGTGTCTTGTAAAGGAATCTCTTTGAGATGTTTACGATGACTCACCCGAATGGCATTTTTGAGAGTTTCCGCCTCCTGTCGAAGGCTCTCGAGTTCGTTCATGATGTCCTTATCGAGTGTCACCTGGATAATCTTTCCTCGAAACTTCTATCGCTTCTACGTCGCCGGCTTCTCCAACGCCTCCCTTCTCAAAAAAAAAAATTCCTAGTAGTACCGGTAGCTCGCGATGTATTAAACGCTAGTCGTTACGCTGGTCCCTCGTCGTTTCCGTCGTCGTCACGCCGCCTCTCCTCGTCCCTCTCTCGTCTCGTCCTTTTCCTTCTTTTCGTCCTCGTTGTTACTCGTGAAATTACCCTTTGGCACCTTTGTTCCACCGCTAATTCCTCGTCTATGTTCGACAACGAGCGTTATCCTAGTTCCCGAAGTTGCTTCCTTTACTAACGTTAATTCGACCTCGTGGCTCTTTCTCTGGCGTCTCAGGCCTATGCTGAGCTTCCCGCCCCACGCCCCAGCGTCCGCACCTATTAGCGCGATCGTTGCCGCCTCTGAAATCAAAAGAGCATGGTTCGATTAAACAAATATTCGGACGTAGGCACGGGCTAGAAGTATGACTCAGAGAGTTAGATCGAGGATCCAAGTACGAAGGGTTCGGTTTTGATAAAAATCCATCAGAGCCGATTAACTCGAACCGGTATTTCGGTATTGCAAACGCGCGGCATCATCAACGAGGAACATTTCAATAATTCACGATCCTTCTTGCCCCAAACTTCGGGGCAGTATATGGACAATCGTAGTCTTGAATCCGAGCCCAATGGGGGATAAACGAGTACGGCTCCGGTATATCAACGATACCTGTTCGTTCGACGTGTCTTGATCGCGGTCATTCCCCAAAAATATTGAACGTTCCTTGAACATTCAACCAACTAAATTACTTTTCACTCCCGCGACGAAATGATACGCGGAAGAGTCGGAAAAAGCAACGGTCAGGGGTGAGCTGGAGAGATATATTCCCGGCGAGGGACCTAGCCGGGTTTATACCCTGGCGCACGCGCATCCCCCGATATAAATCAGAAAATTTGTAAGGTTCCAGAAACGAGGAATCTCACCGCTGGACAATGTATCATTCCTTCGGGGAATGCCGAGGATTCAACGGTAACTTTGAGGAATCATCGAACATCAATGACATATTGTACAATGCAGATTTGCGGAACTACTCATGGTTCAAATGGACATTTTCGTTGAACCACAAATCATTGGATTTGTCAGCAACAATTGGAATAATTTGGATAATCGATATCAAGTGCGAGGAATCGAACGAGCCTCGAAGTAACGAGAGATGGGAAAATAAGGGCGCGTACATGAATACGAGTAGAGCAATAAGACTTACGCCCTTGCGTCCCTAGAACCGCTGTCACGACATCATCGAGCGCTTCCCGACATGTCCTCGTGACGTTAAGCTAGCCACAGTGCACAGCCAGCAACCTCTCCTTTCCGAGCCACCCCTCAGGGCAGCACGACAATCTTGAGCAACCCCTCGCGATTACCCCAACGCAAATCCGACGACTGGTACACTCACACTGCAATATAACGGGCAACACCGCACGAACACGCGGTACTCGGTCCTTTCAGTTTTTACTTTTGCGCGATTTCTTTCACGGAGATAACGGCAACGAGCTAGTAACCATGATGATAGAAATCCAAATGGTTTTGTGGACAATCCTGCTAAGCACAAAGACCACTTTGATTATTTATTTGCGAATTTCCGTCACTTTAAATTCGTGAGTTTACGCGGAAAATCCCAGCCACTTTGGAACAGCCGACGAATGAACCTGATCCCCTTATTCCATAGAACAAAAACTGAACGAGCAATAATCCAGGACGCCAAAAAGCATCCGAAAGAACTACGGTGAATCAGAGTTTCGACAGTAGAAAATGGTACGAAAGTTATTGCCGTATTGGCCGAATACCGGTTTCACGATGTTTACCGCGACGATGTTCACGCAACCCCCGCGAATAATCTCTCTTGCGCCGAACTTCCTCCAAGCTCAGATACAATTTAAAGCGTTGTTTCTTTAGCGTCCCTCTCGTCGAGCCCGTGAGCTTATTCCCGAACTGGTATCAACTTTCGGGACTTGGCACGGGATCGACGACAACGACTAGGACGTAGACAGGGAATATTCTCAACGAGAATCGGACAGACCACACCCAGGGAAGAGTGTCAAGTGGAGGAAGGAGCGAGCGAGAGGAGAGCATCGATGCTGGTGGAGCAATGGACGAGAGGAGAGGTTAAAATGGATCGGTGGAGGTGGTAGAGAGGCGCAAGCGGACAACGGGGGTGGTTCAGCAGAGCGGTATACAGCCTACGAATGGCGAACTCGACAGTTGCGGGGGGGGGGGGGGGGTGGTTGGTTGAGATGGAGACGAAGGTGGCGCCGCCACGACGCCCGACGGTCTGCCCCCCAAACTATACCGGCGTCGCGGTGCCGCTGCCGCCATTGTAGAACCGTGTGACAGGTTGCTGTTGCGGTCTTCGCACCCTTCAACCCCCCCTCACAGTAAAACTCCCTTCCTTTGCTCCGCTATCGCGAGAGAGCGCGCGTGCAGGAAAAACGAAGAGAGCTTTTCCTCTATCCTTCCTCGATTCCTTTCCACTTGACCGTCTCCGTACCGTCTTTCATCCCTTCGTATCGGCTTACCTAGCGATTTCCAACGTCAATACACGTTCGATTAGCCTCTGGCTGCTGTCTATGGTCATAAAGACACGGCAGCTCTAAAAAAAATTGATGGAGAATATCTGCGTTTGCCGAAGAGATCTCCGAAGCTGAAGAGAGCCCTCATTCTCTGCACCCTCCCACCCATGGAATAAACACTAAAGTGATCGTCCATAATGTCCATTCTCGAAACTGCTTTTCACAACTAACACGACGATCCAACGACTCGTGGCTCTTTTACCGTTTCCGTCTGATATTTCTTTTACCTGGTAACGATAGGTAAATAAGTGGGTAGACCTCTTAACGGGATACCACTGTAATTTGTTGATGTTGAATCTTCTTATGTCATTTATTAGATTGGTAAACAATGAACCGTTCAATCGGTCATCGTAGTGAGAGTCGCGTGAAGTTAGTATGTAAACATTAGGGGAAATAAGGGTTTGAGGAACGGCCGAATCCTCATTTATAGACACGCTTCCTACGATTTCCGGCGAATGCCATTTCATAGTCAACGAGATATCCTCATACCTTATCCACAAATGTTCTCGCCCCCCCCCCCCCCCCGTTATCGGCAATGGATTTAATATGATATTCAGCGCAGGTCAGCTAATCGACGATGGACCGCCTGTTATCGGTCCGTTCACCATGTAGACAAAGTGTGTAACTATATTGAGCAATAAAGGACAGCCTGCAATATCGGAGCCCTGCGCGCTCGGACGGACTCATCTCGTCGCTCAGGCTCATCGGCTCGCTGCTTTTGCTCTCACGCTCAAATTGTCTCGCCTCTGCTTTGCTCGAACACACATCATCATCCAGCGTGCTACCCAGTCAGTCGCAGAGTCCCTCTCTTACATTACGGGTCGTTACCCCTGCGGGGTAACGCTTCTCTTCACGATCGGAACTCTCGCTCGCGCTTCTCTTTCATTCACCATACGAGCTACCCATCTAGTTTTATCTCTTGCGTCGTGACACCTCCTCCTCCTCCTCATCCTCTCGGCTCCCAACGCTCTGTACCGTCGTCATTGTTCAATTCGCCCGAAGAACATTTCCGACAAAGCTGACAGGCGCCATGTTACCGAACATCGGTGAGGGGCTTTCTTTGCCCGATTCGAAGCAACAGATGAGCATCGGGTCGACGTACCTCGAGCTCTCCTCTCTTTCTCACTCCACCTCTTCGACCCAAGCCCAGACCCTCTTCCTGCAACCCTCATCATCGGTACCACCCTCCGAGTAACCCACCATCGCTCCTACTGCACATACGCTCCATTCCAGTTTTATTCGCGAACGCGGCTAGGACTCGAACGTACCCTGATTCATTGCCAACTTTTTCTCTCTCGTCCCATCTCGCCGCCATCACCGATGGCCAACAGACTCTTGTTTCCCATCGTGCTTTTCATTTTTTTCAGTTCTTCTGCCTCTCCTCGCCTCGGAGGAACGATAATGGGAACCGAGTGAGGCGCAACACAGTTTAACCCACCCCTCTCGAGAGGACGAGGCCGACCGTTGGAAATTGAGTTCCGGTGACGGCACGAGGGATTCACATGTTTCTACAGGTTGGCAGGATGATGCACCTGTCGGCTGGCTTTTTTTTTTCTTCTTCTTCAACGAGGGGACTCAACGAGCCGTAACTCTCGACTCATCTTGGCGTTCTATCATGCGCATAAACGTCTCTAATCGTGGATAGCCTTTTTGTTTTTTTGTTTTATTTTTTTTGTTTTAAAGTTTTCTCCTGCGAGTACGTAGCGATCATAGGTTCGTTGGGTCATTTGCCATTCCTCGATGTGCGAGAGAATTTCGGGAATATATCGAAAAAAAGCACGCGGTGCAGACACTGCGAGAGGGGAACCGCCACGACAGATCGATACGTTGTTCCAAATATCTGATCCGAACACGGACGCAGGCCGCGAACCCCATGGTATGTGCGTTTGGTATCGTACACCCTGTACACATGTGTGTCTATACACACACACACACCACATACATATATATTTATATACTATCTAGAAAACCAAATGGCAGATCGTGATAGTGCTGCTGCTTCTGGGTAGCTCTGGGGGCCACGCGAACCAACCAGAGGGCATAAAAACGAGACCGAGAGACGGCAGGTACGAGTGACGTCAGTCGAGGCATGGTGACGTCAGAGAAAAACCTGAATAAAGCGTTGAATCTCGTATCTTCCCGGAGCTCTTGCAATTCTCAAATCGTTCTAATGGTCACGTAGTTTTGAATTATTGCTTATTACCTAATAATACGTTCGTCTACGAAAATATCGTTGAAAACGTTATTATTTTTGTTTCATTTATATTTTTCCTCCGCTAAAAGGACTGCATTTAAGGGGGGCGAAAGCCCACTGTGAACGGTCTGAATAAAGGTCATTTTTCACGAATTTTTATTTGCTATTTCAGGGGGAAAATAGGGTTAGACGGTTCAAAAAGTCGATTTTTTTTTATTTCATAAATTGTAAGTAAAACTATTAAAAAATATGTTCCCAAAATTTTTAATGAAAATTCCGACTCGTTCTATTGTTATAAGCCATTAAGGGCGAACATAGGGTTAGGACAAATTTCTCAATGATTTTCATGAATTTTTTTATAGTATAAAAAATGAATATAATTTATTGAAACTTTGAGAATATTTTATACATATATTTAAGTATATACTATAAAATTTGTATACATATGTTTAAGTATATACTATAAAATATTAGCGACCCCATATTGCTTGTTTTTCTTGGTACTATTTTTTCAAACGCGTTTTTCTGAAAACGACTTTTTTTTAACTTGAGTACACGCTAGTTTGAAAAGTTTCCAACCAATCGTTTTGAAAATTGGCAGTTACTTTCTTCATAGTATTGCGCTCTATACGAACCTAAAATCGGAATATTATCATTATTTAAAATAATTTTTTTTTTGCAAATAAAGTTGTAAAAAATGGAAAAAAATCATGCGTTTTGTTTTGACCCCGGTAAAAAATTCAATTTTCTATTTTTTTGATAGAATTTAGGTTCATATAGAAGAGAGACATATAATAAAAGTAAATTCCAACCTCGTTTGATTTCAGATGAAAATTGCGGCTTCCAGAATGTACGCAAAATGCTGAGTCTGATTGTGACCTGCAATATGGGGTCGCTAATATTTTATAGTATATACTTAAATATATGTATAAAAATTTTATAGTATATACTTAAATATATGTATAAAATATTCTCAAAGTTTCAATAAATTATATTCATTTTTTATACTATAAAAAAAATTCATGAAAATCTTCCAGAATGTACGCAAAATGCTGAGTCTGATTGTGACCTGCAATATGGGGTCGCTAATATTTTATAGTATATACTTGAATATATGTATAAAATATTCTCAAAGTTTCAATGAATTATATTCATTTTTTATACTATAAAAAAATTCATGAAAATCTTCCAGAATGTACGCAAAATGCTGAGTCTGATTGTGACCTGCAATATGGGATCGCTAATATTTTATAGTATATACTTAAATATATGTATACAAATTTTATAGTATATACTTAAATATATGTATAAAATATTCTCAAAGTTTCAATGAATTATATTCATTGTTTATACTATAAAAAAATTCATGAAAATCTTTGAGAAAACGCTCTCCTAACCCTATTTCCCCCCTCAATGAATTATTTCAGGATTGGGAGAATGGTATGTATTTAAGGACACTTTGAAGTTGATTTATAAAAAGTTTCATCAAGAAATAATAATAATTATGACAGTTATAATTTTTATAAAAAAATTTCCCGTAAAATTTTTTCGTTTAACGGTGGAATCCCTATCCCTTTGTTTAACATGACGCCATTTTGAGAAAAATGAATTAAAAAGAAAACGGCTCTGCGTAACGAAAGCTACATTTATGCGGATTAAGAGAATATTTTTCTTTTATTTTTTCGGATTCCATCGTTAAACGAACAATTTTTGCGGGAAATTTTTACAAAAATTACAACTGTCACAATCTTTATTATTATTTGATGAAAATTTTTATAAAACAACTTCAAAGTGTTCCTAAAAGGCTAAAATTCTCCCAGTCCCGAAATGATTCATTAAGTAGCAAACGAAAATTCGTGAAAAAAGATCTTTTCCGAGCCCTCTCACACTGTGATTCCCCCTTAATTAATTTATTAATACCGAAGCTGTAATTAATATACTGACGAAACAACAAACGCGCATTTAAATACGGATCTTCGGCTTTACGCGAATGAGAAGTAGAGTAAAAAAAAAACACGCATAACAACTCTTCGACTCTTTGCCATTTCTAAAGATTACAATGACGTCAGCGCGTCAGACTCTGTCTTGCAGTTAAGCGGGCGGCTAGTTATGTGGATTTTGAGGTTAACGAGGTAGCCGATGGAACTGCGCTGGTTTTCTAATGGGGATAGAACAGAAAGAGAATGAGAGAGAAAGAGACGGCGATTCTTAGGGGATATGGTTGGTCTCGAAGGGTGCCTCGAGAAATTTCTGCAAGGAGTTCGCATAAAAGAGGAACAAGACACGAAGAAGCAGATGGGTGAAAGACGAGAAAAACGAAGAAATAGAAGAGGAAGATGGCGCTGTGAGAGGGAAAGAACGGGGGGAATGAGATGGACGCGAAAAAAAGGAGGAAAATCCTAGGCAGGAAAAGGATGTACGTCACTGACGACAATGCCGTTGAAGAGGGGTCGTCGGGCGGAGGAGATTCGGTTTTACCGGAAACCCGAAGACGAAGAACGTCACGGATATTATCCAGCGCGAATACATTGACCCTCTAGGACTTGTAGCGGGTTGGTGTGCGGCGCTCCCTACTAACCATTCCACACAAATTTCTTCTCTCGCAACACCCCCGAGCCCCGCTTTGTCCCGCTCGCTTCCATCAGCCGTGTGCGCTCTACACCACGAACGAACATTGGCCTACCGGGTGTTTCCTGCCGGTTGGAATACATAAAGGGCGGTAAAGTGGTCGGCGAGGGAAAAGAGACGAAGGGGGGAAAATGAGGGAACGAACTGCTACTTTGCAACGGTCGTGCCGGGGCGTCTTGTTGGCCGACACGCGTGGATAAAGGGTCCGCGGGATTGTCAAGCGCACACGAAGGGAAGAAACGGAAGAGAGGCCCCGGGAGAGGAAGCTCGTACTGTCGGCTCTCCCGATGCCTGCGGAATTGATTCGTGCACATGTAGTACGTTTTTGTCGACGTTTCAATGAAATATTAACGCAAAAAAAAAATTTATAAATTTATCGCTCGTTCGTTTCCAGCGTAATGCAAAAGTTAAGGGCTCGTGTACCCCTGAAATAAATTTAAAAAATCTATTTTTTTTTACAGATTTTTATTCTTTATACTTTTAAGAATTTTTTCACAAAAAAAACTTTCATGAAAATTCCACTCGGTTACGAAGTTATGGCGATAAATGTGACCGAACATCGGGTTCACGTTGTACCTATCAGAAACTTTAAGGCCGTAGTCTGGTCTAGAGCGAGATTTTTGACGTCATTTCCAATGTGCATTAACGTTTAAACCGTTGAAGTTGTCTTGATGAAAATTTACACGTGCATTTATTGATCCTTAGAGAATACTTGTACATAAAAAAAAAAAATTATTTTAAATATTTTCATGTAGTTTTTTGGCTTGTTGCAACATGGTGCGCCGAAATCGGCGCCCACTCTGGACGATGTTGTATGCATCTGAAAAAAAAATATATATACATATATTCTCAATCTGTATGAGTATTCTGAGCTGGTAGCAGAATTGGTACTTAAAAAAAATTTTTGACAAAATGGCGGCCCGTTGAACTTTCATTAATGATTTTTCATACATTTTCGGCTATTCGACGAGTTATAAAATGTAATAAAATAATGTAATAAAATTTTTTTTAAGTACCAATTCTGCTACCAGTGCTCAGAATATTCATACAGATTGAGAATATATTTTTTTTTTTTCAGATGCATACAACATCGTCCAGAGTGGGCGCCGATTTCGGCGCACCATGTTGCAACAAGGCAAAAAACTACATGAAAATATTTAAAATAATTTTTTTTTTAACGTACAAGTATTCTCTAAGGATCAATAAATGCACGTGTAAATTTTCATCAAGACAACTTCAACGGTTTAAACGTTATTGCACATTAGAAATGACGTCAAAAATCTCGCTCAAGACCAGACTACGGCCTTAAGGGTGGAAATAGCGTTCAAAAAATCGATTTTTTTTTTATTTCATAAATTGTTAGTAAAACTATTGAAAAATATGTTCCCAAAATTTTAAATGAAAATTCCGACTCGTTCTATTGTTATAAGCCATTAAAGTGAGTAGCTCTCCTTCAGGCCCCGAGCGCGCCACATGTATAATCGAGCCGGTCACTATTTTTTCAAACGCGTTTTTCTGAAGACGACTTTTTTTGAACTTGCGTACACGCTAGTTTGAAAAGTTTTCAACCAATCGTTTCGAAAATTGGCAGTTACTTTCTTCATAGTATTGCGCTCTATATGAACCTAAAATCGGAATATTATCATTATTTGAAATAATTTTTTTTTTGCAAATAAAGTTGTAAAAAACATTAAAAAATGGCGAAAAATCATGCTTTTTTGTGTTGACACCTGTAAAAAATTCAATTTTCTATTTTTTTTTATAGCATTTAGGTTCATATAGAAGAGAGACATATAATAGAAGTAAATTCCAACCTCGTTTGATTTCGGATGAAAATTGCGGCTTCCAGAATGTACGCAAAATGCTGAGTCTGATTGTGACCTGCAATATGGGGTCGCTAATATCCCCGGTGTTTTTCAAGAAAATTCTTCAAAAATTTTATAGTATATACTTAAATATATGTATAAAATATTCTCAAAGTTTCAATAAATTATATTCATTTTTTATACTATAAAAAAATTCATGAAAATCATTGAGAAAACGCTGTCCTAACCCTATTTCCCCGCTTAAGCGCGTTTTTCGCGAAACTACGGTTTCAGACAGTGTCAGCACGATAACTCAGTCAATTTTTGATATTTTTTAACTTTTTTTTTCTTCTAAATCTTGATAATTATTTTCTCTATAGTCTGACGAGAAGTTTTTTTTTATTTTCTAGTTGAACAATTGTTTATAAATGTTAAACAATAATTTTTTCTTTTTAAATTGCATACTAAAGTTTGAAATATTGACATTTCTTTATTTTTGAAGAAAAAAAAAAATTCCCTCCGTCAGACTATTATTACTACATTATTTTACTAGATTCTTTTCTATTTTTTGCAGATTGGATAATTTTTGGTGAAGTTATGATGGCGACAAGGAGGCGCCGTGGTTTTAATCAGTAGTCCATTCATACCCGTAAAAAATAATGTTAATATTTTTTGAAAAATTTAAAAAATTTTTTCTCTTATAGTCGAAAAGTTAATTAAAAATGTGAAATCAACAATTCAATTTTTTTTTAACCATATAACCTTTGTAATAATTTTTCAAATTTACTCGGTTTTCAGCGCGCGCAGGGGTATGTGAGATCTTAATTAAGTTTATATCGGATAATGAACATTTCAGAACGAACACGTTCCCGGTTAATATCGGACAATTTATTTCTTATGACTTGTATTCATTGTGTCGTTTTTTATCGGTCATTTTCGCGCGATATTATAGAATTATCGACAATAACTTCGTGCAATTCGCAATCATAAATTAGGGGATCAAAATACTTGGTATTGATTTTGTCCAAAATAGCTCTTCGCTTTTTATGAGAAATTCGAATTTAAATATTTTCCGTTCCGTTCGTCATCTGTAATTTTTTGTTCACGTAGCGCCGCCGCTTTTAATGCTTGAGCAAAAAACAAAATGGCCGCTGGCTTTTTACATCTCGTAAATTATCAATAAACGACGTGACAGGTGCGGGGTTTCTGAAGCAGTCGATGAAAGCAACAGGAACTTTTCTATATGTATATATCGAATGTACACGAAGCGCGCTCACGAATGAGCGATCGTATATGCAGTGGGCAAAGGGGCAAATCGAATTTAACCAGAGAGGTCTGTTTAAATTTGCTCCAAAACGAACTACACGATTGGCGTTCTAAAACGGTTGTGCGGTTAGTGGATATTTTTAAAACTCTTCCCAGAGAAAGAGAGAATGAGAAAGAGAGAGAGAGAGAGAGAGATTGAGAAGGGAGAGAGGGCTCACTTCGTACTATGACTTGCGCACAGTGAATGGACCACCGCCGGATAAGTGGCCTCCCGAGAGGCCTCAACGCGATAATGGTGATATCCTCATGTAGCAAATATTAACGCCAATCCCACACACAACGACATATTTTATAACGTAACCGGACAATTTTATGTAATTTTTCACAAAGGCTTTTCCAATGCAGACCCCCGGCACAAATTGTCTACATTGCTCACAGTGTAGATTCCTAACGTAACGGCAATTAACGTCGATTAAGAATGCTCGATCGAAGTACAGTACGATCGGAAAATTTGTCCAACATATCATTTACTACAAAATCATTTTTCTCGAGTATGCCCGAGTTATGTTACTCGATTATCGTACAGAAAGCGCATTTTCCAAGCCACGAGATTAACGGACAGAGATCATTAAAATTAACAAAGCGTCATATTGGTAATTGCCGCGGTGGCGTGGGTTCTTCAATATGGCCGCTCATTCCCAGTCAGCCAGCACTAGTTAGCACGGGGGAACAGTAGTAAGCCTTCAATTATTGTATGTTTTTTGACGGAATGCATTGTTTTTAGTACGTTCTGATAATCAGAATTGTTACCGTTGATTTTTGGGCGTGGACAGAATGAACCGCGACAATTGGATACAGACGGAGTGAATTATTGCCATAAGGATACGGTGAACCTATATAACGTGCCATTTTTAACCTCAAAATCAGAAAAATATTGCACGCCACTCTAGGGCTGAATAAATGACTTTGAACGATAAAACGTTACTTAGAACATCAAACTATCGCGTGACATAATGTTGTATTTATAAATTGTTCATCTTTCAGCATTTGTGCAATTTCAGTCGCGGCATCTCGTTCTTTACGCGACACGAATAAAACGGTTTTTTGAACTTTCGCGCGGGCTAAAAAATTTCATACCCCTCGGACCGAACATCGTTCATGTTCTCCCGATTTTTATTTATTATATCGTTGCTGTGATAAAGCAGTGCAGTTTTAATTGTGATTAAAACGTGACACATTCGCACAGTAATGATCGAGCACCGACTGGGAGAGAGTGGTTTGAAATTTGCCCGAGAGAGGTCAGTTTGCTAAATGGCAATCCTCAATTCCATTCTCACAGAGGTAATTTTGTCATTGTAGAGAAATAATTTCTGACTTTCTTCGGTATTTATTTACTTTCAACGAAAACACCTCTTCACTACGTGACACTTAATTTAGTAAAGAGGCAATTCTATATGTCACTCATTCAGTGCTAAATTGAATGCTGAATGTTTGATCATTCAGTAATTAATTCAATATAACATTTTGACTAAATCAGTAACCAAAACCGATCCCATATATCACTAATTAAGTACTAAGTTCAATTCCACATCCCATTCCATTATTTGCTGAATTGAATTCTACATTTTTTCAATTCCGTACTAAATTCAATTCCACATCCCATTCCATTATTTGCTGAATTTAATCCTATATTTTTTTTTTCAATTCCGTACTAAATTCAATTTCACATCCCATGCCATTATTTGCTGAATTCAATTCTACATTTTTTTCAATTCCGAACTAAATTCAATTCCACAACCCATGCCATTATTTGCTGAATTCAATTCTAAATTTTTTCCCATTCCGAACTAAATTCAATTCCACATCCCATTCCATTATTTGCTGAATTCAATTCTATATTTTTTTCAATTCCGTACTAAATTCAATTTCACATCCCATGCCATTATTTGCTGAATTCAATTCTACATTTTTTTCAATTCCGTACTAAATTCAATTCCACATCCCATTTCATTATTTGATGAATTTAATTCTACATTTTTTTCAATTCCGAACTAAATTCAATTTCACATCCCATACCATTATTTGCTAAATTCAATTCTAAATTTTTTTCAATTCCGAACTAAATTCAATTCCAAAACCCATGCCATTATTTGCTGAATTCAATTCTACATTTTTTCCCATTCCGAACTAAATTCAGTTCCACATCCCATTCCATTATTTGCTGAATTCAATTCTATATTTTTTTCAATTCCGTACTAAATTCAATTCCGCAGCCCATTCCATTATTTGCTAAATTCAATTCTGTTTTTCGATTCCGTACTAAATTCCATTCCACATCCCATGCCCCTATTTGCTGAATTCAATTCTACATTTTTTTCAATTCCGTACTAAATTCAATTACGCATCCCGTTCCATTATTTACAGAATTTAACTCAACATTTTTCAATTCCATACTAAATTCAATTCTACATACCATTCCATTATTTGCTAAATTATATTCTATATTTTTTCAATTCCGCACTAAATTCAATTCCACATCCCATCTCATTATGTGCTGAATTCGATTCTACATTTTTTGTTTAATTCCGTATTAAATTCAATCGTCAATTTTTATCAATACATACGAGAATTGTTCTGAATAGTGCTCCGTTGTCTACGATCTCAATTACGAACATAACCCGAAACTTTGAGCGCGACATCGACAGCCGTAATAAAGATAACAATTTTAGCGACTAAAATAACTCGGAGTTCGTTATTTCCCGACATCTGTCATATTTAGAAAAACAAATTTCTACTAAATAGAACAAAAATTGAAATCACCTAAACCGAACCTTCACCGAGTAATTGATCGGCTCGAAATAAATGAATATCCCCTACCAATTAGGAATAATGCCAAAATTTCGACATTAATCTCGTCGCACATTTAGCACGTAAAAGTTTCGAATTGAAAATTGTGGTAGAACATTTAAAATCTGCTCGTTTAACGAAGACTGTACAGCGGAAAAAGCTTCCCAAGACAGCTGCGAAAGTTGCGGAGAACTCGTTCAATTGACCGACCAATGAAATAACGCCTTGGATATTACATTACCGCAGAATATCCGCACGTACTCGCCGACTGTCGCGAAGAGTTTACGCACCTCCGTAACACATGGCACATTGAACACAATGTACACTCACGTATGTGGGATGGAAAAAAAAAATGAGCGTGCGTTATGCGAGACGTACGGCGGGTAACGCTGACCTGCATTCTCAATACGCGTTGCCGTTTGCATTTCTCGAAAGAGATGCTTCTCATTGCTCTTCACAATCGGAATATTAATCCTCGCGGTGGATAGTGCAGAATGAAATGTAAACGGCAAAATAGGGCTCGATAGAAAATGTTTTCTCTCTTTATAGCTTCGGAGATCAGTCATACGAGCTCTTGGTCTCTTTCTCATCACCGGAAGACGGATGGGAGTAGAAGGAGAGAGAGAGAGAGAGAGAGAGAGAGAAAGAGAGAGAAGGTCCAATCGTTCGCGGTCGACACTCCGAAAGGCCTCTCTCGGAGATACCGCAGCCGGCGGTTATGACGCAGAGAATTTTTACCGCCAGATCGAACGCAACGTTTACACTCGGTTTTTTTTTCTTCTTTTTTCATCATTTTTTCCTTCACGATTGACTCAGATTTTTTACGCTGCGTAGAGAAATACCGTTGCAATGTTTCACGAACGATATGAGTGGACGGTCTTTGACTGACCGAGGTGTAACTTTCAATGGCGGCTAATACTTTTCAGCGCCATTTAGAGTTATCGCAAATATTTTTTAGTGTTTTCAAATGGCAGCTACTAATTTCGAGTGCCTCTCAGCACATCGAACAAAATTACACTGGTACTGCCTTTTTTCCGAGTAATTTTATCGCTTTTACATCTGCGTCTGTTCATTTTATTTCAGTTGTAAAAATTATCGCAAAGAAATAAAAAGCACTGGCCCTATACTCAACAAAATTACATTGGTACTGCGTTTTTTCCGAGTATTTTTTTTGCTTTTACATCTGCGTCTGTTCATTTTATTTTAGTTGTAAAAATTATTGCAAAGAAATAAAAAACATTGGCCCTATACTCAATATTGCCATAGTAAAATTGGCCGAACACTTTTTTTTTTCGTTTGGGAGATGTTTTATGCACTCCAATGGTGCACTCTCATGGCGCCCAAAAGTAATACTTTTGAGCGCCATTAGAGTTGCTGCAAATATTTTTTAGTGTTTTCGAATGGCAGCTACTAATTTCGAGTGCCTCTCAGCACATCGAACAAAATTACACTGGTAATGCCTTTTTTCCGAGTAATTTTATCGCTTTTACATCTGCGTCTGTACATTTTATTTCAGTTGTAAAAATGATTGCAAAGAAATAAAAAGCACTGTCCCTGTACTCAACAAAATGACACTGGTACTGCGTTTTTGCCGAGTATTTTTTTTGCTTTTACATCTGCGTCTGTTCATTTTATTTTAGTTGTAAAAATTATTGCAAAGAAATAAAAA
Source organism: Oxytorus armatus (assembly GCA_958009045.1). Classification (NCBI taxonomy): domain Eukaryota; kingdom Metazoa; phylum Arthropoda; class Insecta; order Hymenoptera; family Ichneumonidae; genus Oxytorus; species Oxytorus armatus. The sequence goes on along the minus strand of OY253754.1, from coordinate 8,066,845 downwards.
ACATTGGCCCTATACTCAATATTGCCATAGTAAAATTGATCAAACATTTTTTTTTTTTCGTTTGGGAGATGCTTTATATCACTCTAATGGCGCCCAAAAGTAATACTTTTGAGCGCCATTAGAGTCGCCGCAAATATTTTTTAGTGTTTTCGAATGGCAGCCACTAATTTCGAGTGCCTCTCAGCACATCGAACAAAATTACACTGGTACTGCCTTTTTTCCGAGTAATTTTATCGCTTCTACATCTGCGTCTGTACATTTTATTTCAGTTGTAAAAATTATTGCAAAAAAACAAAAAGCGCTGGCCCTATACTCAACAAAATTACACTGGTACTGCGTTTTTTCCGAGTAGTTTTTTGCTTTTGCATCTGCGCCCGTACATTTTAGTTGAGTTGTAACAATTATTGCAAAGAAATCAAAAACATTGACCCTATACTCAATATCACCATAGTAAAATTGATCAGACATAAATTTTTTTTTCGTTTGGAAGATGTTTTTCGATGTCTTCCGGTAAGCCGGATCAACGTTTGTAAATTTCGTCGCGAGCAACCGCCTGAATTTGTGTCAAGACTGTCTCTAATCCTACGGCAATAAATTGTTATCTAGATGGCGTTTCTTATCAGAAAATTGTCTCTCTCGTTGATCGTAAAAATTCTCGAAATCTTGTACATTTTAATTTAACCAATCTCTCTATTTCCTCCTCTCTCTCTCTCGCTGGGCTTGTAATTATCAATCTACCGGAAAGTCTATCAATATTTTTTGCAAATACTTTGGTCTCAAACCGAACCAATACAAAATTACGCTTCCTTGTACGGTGCAGGTAAAACTAAAGAAAATAAGAAGAAAAAACCCGATCAAGAGGTCGAGTCATCGCTCGGCTTTCGTTGTAATCGATAGCACAACCGTGTAGAAAAAGGAAACACAGAGAAAGAGAGAAAGAGTGAAAGAGAGATTGGTCGTCAAGGTGTTGCGGGTTTATTTACTTCATTTTATTTTCTTCTTTTTTTTTTTTGACAGACACGCTCTCGCGTGTGTTACGGCAAGTACAACGCGCGGCTCCGTGCGTGTGGCCGTAGCAGCCGGGGCCAAGGAGAGCCGCGCTCCCCTCGAGCCCGCAGTCGCCCAGCCGCCATATTGGCTCTCTTCTCACGGTCGTTACAATCAGGTAGGGGGGTAAAGAAAAAGAAAAATTCCCTAGAACGATTTTCGCAAAAATTTCGAATGTTTCCAACATCCACCGAAATTAATTTTCAATAAACGGTCCCCGTGCCTGTGACAAAAATCAAGATTAATTCGGCATTACTTTGCGGTTAGAGAGCTTCGTTGATTGTTGCAAATTTTTCTTTTTATACCTGATGCTCCCGGACGGAGCTGGTTTCACGTACGGTTTTTCCTCTCTCACTCCTGTTTGGCGAGTTATCTCGCCGCTCCACGTTCCAAAGCAGCACCTTACGCGCAGCGTTTTAGTACGTCGCGATCCACGGCATTAACACTTTTTTTTCTCTTCCTCTTCTTATCTTTTTCCCCTTTATCAGGCTCCACGGTTTTCCCTACCACTTTTATCAACGCCACAATATTTTCTACATATACTTTCGTGTTTTTTCTTTCTCTTTTCTCCTCTTTTACTTCGAGTCTTTGCACATTTAACGTTCGTTCTATTGGCAATTGTGTTAGTCTCACAGGCGATTTCTTATTTCTTCTCTTTCTTCTTATTCAACTGGTTACTTCGTCGAACAGTGACAGCAGCCACTAGTCGTTGAGCGACGAGTTTTCACATCGGTAGTCAGCAGCGGTAGTTCTGATAAATCATCGCACTACATGTATACATATATATCTACGCACGTATATAGATATATATAGATATTTAAAATATCTATGTATATCTAATGTTGCAAAAAAAATTCCTATATCGGACCTCAATAATTTACGAATATTTGTCCCTCCCGTCGCGGCTTTCTATCACGCACACTCGCCACAACGATTACTCCCCTTAGGCTCTATGGAAAAAGGCGCTGTGACACGAGCAAACACCCGTTATTGAAGATTGCCGGCGAGCGACAAGCGGCCAACTAGCGCGGGGAAAGGCGAAAAAGAGCGAGCGCGATGGAACGAGCGACGGGACTGGAGGGAGGGAAGAGATTCCCCAAGAGAGAGAGAAAGACGCGAAAAGCGGCAGCTCCTTAATTAAACAAAAAATTTACAGTCCGCACCCTCGACCATTCGGTCAATTTCGTTGCGATTCGTTGAAAGATATTTTTCATTCGCGCAAATGTCCCGAACAGACTCCGATCGTGGGAAAAGAAATATTTTCGCCGCGGAATTATTACTTTATCCTTCTTTCTCTCTCTCTTTCAGTCTCGTCTCCGATGTATTTCGCAAATTTTCGAGCACACGAATAACGTCAGCGCACGGTAAACGTATTTGTTAGATTGTTGTTATTCTTTTTACAATACTTTCGTTCTCGTTCACTCGATTGTTTTTCATTTAGTCGTCCCGCACACCACAAACTCTCGTCGTTTTTCTCTAGTTTTTTTTTCTTTTTTTTTGGTTAATGCTTTATATATCGTAGTTGTTTCCTCTCTCGCTATCGCGACGACGTTAGCGGAGAGCCCTGTTGGCTTGGTGCTTGTCCCTCGCGACGACGACCAACACCGCTGGGGCGCGGGCAGCAGGCAGGGCGGGGCTCCCTGCTACGAGCTCCGTGGACCCCGGCTCCGTCGTTTCCGATGATAACCGAAAGTCCTCGACGTTGTCTCATTGGTGGATCGCACGTAATGCCGGCACCATATTTTTACTACTCCAGTCGTTTAGCGCCAAATTCAAAGTGTTTTTGTTCTAGTACGAGCAGAACGACGGTGTTAATCGTATGAGAACGAGGGAGTGAGTGATTGAATCAATGTGAAACGTGAAAGTGTCGATTTCACAACAGGCAACTGTCAAACATGTGAAAGATCGAAAAGTGTTTTTTTTTGTTTGTCGCGAGGAAAACAAACCGTTTCAGACTTTTGCTAATTGCTTCGGAATGGTCGGAAACGGATAAGTGATCGCGAGAGCTCGCGATATGACATAGAAGGGTGAATCTTTGTTTATTCAAGATCCGCGACAGCCGATAAAATAACGAAAAGTTTGAAAAATAGAAACAAATTTGCGAGTCGGTATGGTAGACCGCAGTGTTATTGGCAACCGGTAAAGCCTTACCCGGTGTCAACAAGAATTTATCGGCCAGTAAGGTAGAGCGCTCTCCGCCTACCAAAGTAGGCACGCAGTGACTTATCCAAGGCAGGTACATCGGATTATTCGGCACTCGTTTTCAATGGTCGTTACGAGATTTGAATTGGAAGTTCGTCCAGAGCGGCGAGAAAAAGAATAATGCTGCAAAATTGACGATCCTGCTGGTTAAGGGTTAGAGCCACAACCATCGCATGAAACGAACTAACCCCCTGTCCCCTGTTCCTTCTTTCGTCGATACGGGAAACGCTCGCGCGCGATAAATGGCAAAATGTTTCCCGGAACTACGTATACGGGGGAAAACCCCCAGGAGATATTCGATTCGTGGGTGAAACCGCAATGCGCACATCACCACCCCCGATCAACGGTGAATACTACTGTGCTTCCAATTAACCCCTCTCATTCCGTAAACAACGAAATAAAAGAATCAATGATTATTCGGTAAATCGTGCGTCGAAGAATGTAATTAAGAATTCGTGACTCTTGGTCCACCCTACAGAGTCTATTTTTCAGGTTTAAGAAAGTATCAACTTCGCGATCCTGTACCACCCGCCTCATGGAAAGTCTCTCATTTCCGGCGCAAGCTTAACAGAGAATCCGGCAAACTTTGTTCATTGCTGATTATTACTTTAACCATTTTAACTCCGGATTTGAGTATTTTAATTTTTATTCGGGAAGGTTTTAACTCGGGTTCGCAATATCCCTACATTTGATTATATAACAGAGTAAAAAAGAGGAATTACGTTGAAAATAGAACGATTTCGAAACGGTGGTCACTCTGAACAAGTAAATGTAATCGAGCGTTCGATATGTGCGGCAAATGTCGATGAGTAATAATATGAAAAGTTCGCACTATAGACTACTTAATGTCGTGCAAGAGCCAATTTCCAATGGCACGCATTCATCTCTCTCTCTCTCGTTGAACCAATCGATTTACCGTGAATGACAAAAGCATAGACAGAGTGAAAGAAATAGAGAGAGAGAGAGAGAGAGAGATAAAGAGAGAGGTGCAATTAAATTCAATGGTATGGGTGTTGTCAGGATGTGTGAGTGTGATTGTCGTGCGGAATGCGGAATTAAAGGGTGACGGGATGAGGCGGACGATCGAAGTATGAAAGGGATGAAATAGAAAATTATATGCATGCCACGATGCAACTGCGTGGCAACGGGGGTTGGAGGTTATAATAAGAGATCGAGGAAAAGCGAGAATAGAGTATGCATGCTGAACTCACCCTCGCAACCCTTTTCACTGCCGTATACAAAATTACGTGTCTCGAATGACAAATATTTCATTACAAATTCCTTCACTCCAACCCCCGGGGCGTGAGCAAATATATATTTTTTATTTCGAGTACAAAAGAGTCTCGTCATATTTTTTTTTTTTTTAAATAACAAGAGCTAATATTTAAGATTAGCGGACTTGCGGACCAACGGTTCCGCACGACTTCAGGGTCAATATGTGGATATGAACTAGGGCTGATACTTTTATCCGGGTTAGCCGGATACCCGAAAGTATCCGGGTATCCGGGAAATCGGATCCAACACTTCAGATTCGAATACCCGAATATCCGGGTATTCGAGTACCCGAGTAGCTGGGTATCCGGATATCCGAATAATCACGGATCCGGGTAACCGGGTAATAACGAATAATGTCGGGTAATTACCCGATTTTTCGCGTACAGGCTCAAATAGGACTGCCGGCGTAAAAAAAATAATGATATTGTATTAGTCTGGTCATCAAATAAGACGAAATATAGGGCGTTAATAGTTACCATTGAAAAAAATTGGACAATAACTTGTATCAAATTTGCTCTGTTCAAAGAAATTGTGCAAAACTACGGTAAAAATGAAAACTTAGTGTTGACGAATCAGACGTCACGGTTTTCCAATTTATAATAATTGTGTATTTACTCAGGAAAATATTTTACATGTGACACCCACAATTTTTTAGAATCTGCTGTTACGATCACAATTTCTTGCCTGCGCATATTAAGAATAGCCGAGATCTGCTTCTTCACATTCTATATTTTCTCTCCAACTCTAAAGTTCATTAAAGCTGCACACACGCCCATAAAGCAAATATACATTTCAGAAACTAAGGATATTTATTAAATAATAATAAATCGTGATGAAAAAATAATATTAAAGATGCAAATAATGCGGGTCAATGTTGATTAAGTTCTTATGAAATGATCATGTGTTTCCCTAACATTGTATAGAAGATTATGTCATTGCTTTTTTAATTTACACAAGAATGTTTTAGTGAAATTGTAGTTTTTGTCGGATGTGAATTACAGTAAAGAAATAATTTGGTAATAATAGTAAATACGCCTCCAAGATTCTTTCCAAGAATCTTCGTTATAATGATAATCTAATTTGTTTAATATTGATATCAGTCGGTAAAAATAAAAAATGGTCAACTAAATGATCGGACATGAACACCGATATAATCCCGGTTTCTCAATCTTCCGGTAATGATTTATTATTCGTCTTATAAATGTACTTCGCAAACATTGTTCTCGGCAACATCTACGCATGCCTCATAAATTGTAAATTGAACAATTATTTTCAGCATTTTCAGCATCAATTGTCGGCGGTAATTGCCCGATATTATCCGTTATTATCCGAGTACCCGGTTACCCGGATACCCCGAAACTATCCGCATACCCGAATCCGTTATTACCCGAATATTATCGAGTTATCGAGATATACGGATTTGAAGTGTCGGATCCGTGAAACCTGAATTACTCGAGTATCCGGATACCCGGAAAAGTTCAAGCTCTAACGCCCATAAAGCAAATATACATTTCAGAAACTAGGGATATTTATTAAATAATAATAAATCGTGATGAAAAAATAGTATTAAAGATGCAAATAGTGCAGGTCAATGGTGATTAAGTTCTTATGAAATGATCATGTGTTTCCCTAACATTGTATAGAAGATTATGTCATTGCTTTTTAATCTACACAAGAATGTTTTATTGAAATTGTAGTTTTTGTCGGATATGAATTACAGTAAAGAAATAATTTGGTAATAATAGTAAATACGCCTCCAAGATTCTTTCCAAGAATCTTCGTTATAATGATAATCAAATTTGTTTAATATTGATATCAGTCGGTAAAAATAAAAAATGGTCAACTAAATGATCGGACATGAACACCGATATAATCCCGGTTTCTCAATCTTCCGGTAATGATTTATTATTCGTCTTATAAATGTACTTCGCAAACATTGTTCTCGGCAACATCTACGCATGCCTCACAAATTGTGTAAATTGAACAATTATTTTCAGTATTTTTGGCATCAATTATCGGCGGTAATTGCCCGATATTATCCGTTATTATCCGAGTACCCGGTTACCCGGATACCCCGAAACTATCCGCATCCCCGAATCCGTTATTACCCGGATATTATCGAGTTATCGAGATATACGGATTTGAAGCGTTGAATCCGTGAAACCCGAATTACTCGGGTATCCGGATACCCGGAAAAGTTCAAGCTCTAATATGAACAAAATACACAAATTCCATCCCTTAGTTTTGTCGTTGATTATGTAATCGGCGATATTTCGTATCGGATAAGCGAATAACAATTCGCTTTCAACGAAACATACCAACCCTTCGCCATTGACACTTCATTAATACGAAGTGTTAGTATCGAAGCGTTTCACTTTAGGGGAAGAGAACTATCCGATTCCTGAATCCCGGCTAAAAAGAGAATAAACAATAGAGAAGTATTTTTTTTAACCTCAACAATCTCGCAGGGTATTTAAAACGAAAAAAATCCAAAATTTCAAGTTCTTTTTTAGTTTACTCACAATGTTACGACATAAACAGCGATATATTCGTACTGGATGGTAAATTTCTGATTTCCCTTTTGCAGTTCTCTTGGGTAAAAAAAAGATTGATCATCCAAATAGTTCACCAGTGATGTAATAAGACATTGACGGAATTCGATTGGTCGTCTAATCTGAAATTCAAACAATTGTTTTAAGGACTCATATACCGCTGTGCGCGCTGAGAATCGAGTAAATTTGAAAAATTATTATAAAGGTTATATGATGAAAAAAAAATTAAATTGTTGATTTCACATTTTTCATTAACTTTTCAACTATAAGAAAAAAAATAATTTTATTTATTTTTTCACATATTAACATTATTTTTTACGGGTATAAATGGATTACTGATGAAAACCATAGCGCCTCCTTGTCGACATCACAACAATCATAAAAAATTATCCAATTGGCAAAAATGAAAAATAATCTAGTAAAATAATGTAGTAGTAATAGTCTGACGGAGGGAATTTATATATTTTTTCTACGATAAAGAAATTACGGTATTTCGAACTTTAGTATGCAATTAAAGAGAAAAAAATTAGTGTTTAATAATTTATAAAAAATTTCCAACCAAAAAATTAAAAAAACCTCTCGTCAAACTATAGAGAAAATAATTATCAAGATAAAAAAAAAGGTAAAAAATATAAAAAATTTACTGAGTTATCGTGCCGACACTGTCTAAAAACATAATTTCGAGAAAAAAGCGTTTAAGGCGGTAGTCTGGTCTAGAAATTTGAAAAAATCGTTTTTTTTTTCATTTTCTTATTCCTTCGACCTTTCTTCATACGCTCCTGAAAACCGTTTATTGATATTTCAAAAATTAGCCGAGAAATAAAAATTCTAAGCAAGCCGCGCGCTCAGGTAGCGCGGTCGGGAAGCAGCTAACGCAGAGGCTACCGAGTCGCTCATTTAACGGTGTCAAAACTTTGAACGCGTTTATCTCAGAACTAAGTTTTTCAAATCGGCGCCCACGATATCTCGATAACTAATGGACCGATCGAGCTCAAATTTTGCACGTACCTTAGGTAGCCTGTTTCCGAGGACTGGTAGCAGAATTGAGTCGAACAATAATTTTGCCGACATTTTATAACTCGTCGAATACCCGAAAACGTATGAAATATCATTAATGAAAGTTCAACAGGCCGCCATTTTGTCAAACATTTTTTTTAAGTACCAATTCTGCTACCAGTGCTCACAATACTCATACAGATTGAGAATATATATATATTTTTTTTTTCAGATGCATACAACATCGTCCAGAGTGGGCGCCGATTGAGGCGGCTTCCGGTGCACCATGTTGCAACAAGGCAAAAAACTACATGAAAATATTTAAAATAATTTTTTTTTTAACGTACAAGTATTCTCTAAGGATCAATAAATGCGCGTGTAAATTTTCATCACGGCAACTTCAACGGTTTAAAAATTATTGCACATTAGAAATGACGTCGAAAATCTCGCTCTAGACTAGACTACCGCGTTAAGCGGTGACGGTTGGTGCCGTGTACAGTTTTGCCCGTGACAGTTTTGCCGGTGACAATTGCTGCGGTGACAATTTAAGCGGTGACAGCTTGAACGGTGACAGATTAAACGCTGATTGTTTAGACGGTGACAATTCAGACGGCGACAGTTTAGATGGTGACGGTTTGGATCGTGACAGTTTAGACTGTGATAGTTTTGTTCGTGAAGATTCTGCACGTGTCCAATAGAGACCGGGGAGAGTTGACTGGTGACAGTTTGTACGGTGACACTTTTAACGGTGAGAGTGTTGTTCGGGAACAGTTTTGTCGTGACTATATTGCGAAATATTCGTATGCTCGTGTCAGTTTGGTCGTGACAGTTGGGTAGGTGAACAGTTGGAATCTGTAGAACCGCGCTTCTGCCCTCTTTTTGCGCCTCCGAAGGCAGCGCATAAGTCGCTTGGATCTCAATATTTTTCTATAAAAAAATTATGTAATATAGGTCAAATATAGCCAAATATATTCTTAATTTTCAGAAACATTTAATGGAGTACTTCTCTTCAAAAAAATTCCCGAAAATCACCCAAATTTTCAGTGCTCACACTGGTCTAGCCCCTTAAAGTTTCTCATAGGCACAACGTGAACTTACGGATAGTCTATCATTCTAGCAATAATCTTGTAACGGAATGGAATTTTCTTGAAAGTTTTTTTTTTTTTAATTCTTAAAAGTATAAAGAATAAAAATCTGTAAAAAATAATTCGACTTTTTGAAAATTTCAGGGGTATGCGAGCCCGAAATGGCGTCAAACACAATGTGCCGGATGTCTCCTAACCAATTGCGATATTAAAAATAAAAAAAATGACGATACCGATGGTGTTCTTGACATAGCAGTCTAAAGATAAAATGCTCCCTTCCTAACAGTCTCCATAAAATCAGACGCAAAATTCATTTTCGTATTATAATAGTGTATAAGCACGAGAGGTCACGATGCGGCCGATTCGGAGTACATATTTATATATATATGTATATATGGCACATGAGCATGTATAGAGAATCGAGTGGGACCCGGGCCAAAGGGTTTTTTTTGCACGATTCCGCAACCGTTCGAGGTCTCTCCGACTCCTTCAGCGTCATCGAGTCTTCCCACTGGTAGCTCGAAAAAACGCGCCGATGATTTATCGCCCAAAGTCATTAGCTCGGAAAAGACAGTTCCGGGTTTGCGGATCAGCGCGCTCTGGGATATTGAAAGATTGAGAGATACACGTGTCAGCAGCCAATTCCCAATATCTTAAGAATTACGGTCCATCACACCACGATGTCACGTTCACAGGACGAAAACTTAAATCTTCACCTTTCGATGGTTTGTCATTTTCAACGGCCATTCTTAGTGGTGTTTCTTAATGGTAATTAGTATTAGGTACTAGCAATGCTACCGAGGAATGGATTATTGAATGCGACGCCTCATGGCCCCATTATACGAAATAAATCACCGTAACGGCGGCTGAGAACGTGTACGCATTTAAGTCGGAAATAATGACGTCATCTGCATGCTTCCAACGGCCATTTGCTCGTTCTACCAACGAACTAGGGTGGCAAATATCTATGTCACAATTTAATAATGCTGTTTCTTAATGGTAATTGTCAATGGTATCTCGTATTAATAAAATTCTTAATAATAATCCCTAATGGTACATCATAATGTTAATGCTTGAGGGTCATATTTAATAAGATTTTTTAATGTTAATTAACAACATTATCTCGTGACGTTGACATCCTAATGTTGATTTCCAATGATAATTCGTAACGGTACTTTCTAACCCTTTTTCATACCGGTACTTCCTAATCGCAATGCTCAACGATTAAGGGAGGAAATAGGGTTAGGACAGCGTTTTTTCAATGATTTTCATGAATTTTTTTATAGTATGAAAAATGAATATTATTTATTGAAACTTTGAGAATATTTTATACATATATTTGAGTATATACTATGACAGTATTTACTATTATTACCAAACTATTTCTTACTGTTATTCGAATCCGACAAAAACTACAATTTCAATGAAACATTCTTGTGTAGATTAAAAAAGCAATGACATAATCTTCTATACAATGTTAGGGAAACACATGATCATTTCATAAGAACTTAATCAACGTTGACCTGCACTATTTGCATCTCTAATATTATTTTTTCATCACGATTTATTATTATTTAATAAATATCCTTAGTTTCTGAAATGTATATTTGCTTTGTGGGCGTTAGAGCTTGAACTTTTCCGGGTATCCGGATACCCGAGTAATTCGGGTTTCACGGATCCGACGCTTCAAATCCGTATATCTCGATAACTCGATAATATCCGGGTAATAACGGATTCGCGTATGCGGATAGTTTCGGGGTATCCGGGTAACCGGGTCCTCGGATAATAACGAATAATATCGGACAATTACCGCCGATAATTGATGCCGAAAATGCTGAAAATAATTGTTCAATTTACACAATTTGTGAGGCGTGCGTAGATGTTGCGAAGAACAATGTTTGCGAAGTACATTTATAAGACGAATAATAAATCATTACTGGAAGATTGAGAAACCGGGATTATATCGGTGTTCATGTCCGATCATTTAGTTGACCATTTTTTATTTTTACAGACTGATATCAATATTAAACAAATTAGATTATCATTATAACGAAGATTCTTGGAAAGAATCTTGCACGCGTATTTACTATTATTACCAAACTATTTCTTTACCGTTATTCACATCCGACAAAAACTACAATTTCACTAAAAAAATCTTGAGTAAATTAAAAAAGCAATGACATAATTTTCTATACAATGTCAGGGTAACACATGATCATTTCACAAGAACTTAATCAACATTGACCTGCACTATTTGCATCTTTAATATTATTTTTTCATCACGATTTATTATTATTTAATAAATATCCTTAGTTTCTGAATTGTATATTTGCTTTATGGGCGTGTGTGCAGTTTTTTAACTTTTAGAGTTGAAGAGAAAATATAGAATGTGAAGAAGCAGATCTCAGCTATTCTTAATACGCGCAGGCAAGAAATTGTGATCGTAACGGCAGATTCTAAAAAATTGTTGGTGTCGCATGTAAAATGTTTTCCCGAGTAAATACACAATTATTATAAATTGGAAAACCGTGACGTCTGATTCGTCAACACTAAGTTTTCATTTTTACCGTAGTTTTGCACAATTTCTTTGAAGAGAACAAATTTGATACAAGTTATTTTTCAATTTTTTTCAATGGTACTATTAACGCCCTATATTTCGGCTTATTTGATGACCAGACTAAAACAATATCATTATTTTTTTTACGCCGGCGGTCCTATTTGAGCCTGTACGCGAAAAATCGGGTAATTACCCGACATTATTCGTTATTACCAGGTTACCCGGATCCGTGGTTATTCGGATATCCGGATACCCGGAAACTCGGGTACTCGAATACCCGGATACCCGGATATTCGGGTATTCGAATCTGAAGTGTTGGATCCGATTTCCCGGATACCCGGATAAAAGTAACAGCCCTACTATGAAGAAAGTAACTGCCAATTTTCAAAACGATTGGTTGAAAACTTTTCAAACTAGCGTGTACGCAAGTTCAAAAAAAGTCGTTTTCAGAAAAACGCGTTTGAAAAAATAGTACCAAGAAAAACAAACAATATATGGTCGCTAATATTTTATAGTATACACTTAAATATATGTATAAAAATTTCATAGTATATACTTAAATATATGTGTAAAATATTCTCAAAGTTTCAATAAATTATATTCATTTTTTATATAATAAAAAAATGCATGAAAATCATTGAGAAAACGCTATCCTAATCCTATTTCCACCCTTAATGGCTTATAACAATAGATCGAGTCGGAATTTCATTTAAAATTTTCGGAACATATTTCTCAATAGTTTTAGTAACAATTTATGAAATAAAAAAAAAACCCATTTTTTGAACCGTCTAACCCTATTTCCGCCCTTAATCCCAACGACAATTTGCAGTACCATTACTAAAAGCTAATACCCAACGATGATGAAGCATCGATCACTCAATTCAATGATCATCGATTAGTCTTAAGGATTCAACAACTGATTACCCCGGATGTGCATCATCACCTACCCCTCCACATCATTTGTACAACGTATGCAGTGTACACGTCACGCGGTTTTTGCGCCAAAGACTCTTATCAATATTATCACCGAGTCGATATAGATACGGCAGAGAGAGAGAGAGAGAGGAAGCCGGGGGCTGATCGAGCCAGTGTAAACTGCACATACAGTCAAAACGATGGTTGTGTGAAAATGTGAGGGTGGAGGGCGGCTTTTCACGGTGGTTTTCGTCCTCTCCCTCTCTTGCTCTCGCTCTATCCTTTTCCCACACAAACACACTCGCCCAGGCACGTTTCTGTAAAATGTTATCTTCGTTGGTGTATCGCTAGTCCAGCGTTGTAATCGGGTCGTTCTGGTGGGGGTGGCTTTTGGACGCAGGCGCCATCACAGCTATAAGCTGAACTGAAACGAACCGAAGCCTGGTCTGCCTCGTCGTCGCCGTCGTCGTCGTCGACGCGAACGCAGTGCTGCCGTTTCTCTACCACCACCACACCACCATCGTCCACCACCACCTTCCACCACTGACGTCGTCGTTGTCGAAGCGACCGAGGGACATCGGCCCCCGTCTCGTCGTCGAAACTCGCGCGTCGCTCCTCAGATCTCGCCGCGACTACTCGGCTCCATATTATATTTATCCGCACTCTAAAAACTCCCTCATTATATTCCATTAATATAACGAAGTGTTGTACTTTAATCTCGAACGCGGCGTTAACGTAACGACAAGAAAGAACAATACCAAATTTATTTCGATCCTTTCAATCTTCTCTTCTATTTCCTTCTCTCCATCTCATTCTCTTTTCCTCTATCTCACTGTCTACGGGTGTGTAGAATCTGATTAATTCGTAGATTTCACGACAACGAACGAAATGATTTAAAAAGAAATGATAAAGAAAAATGATGTGAGATCGAAAAAATTTTCGACGCGAACTTGACGAGGCCCGATATAGTGAAAAGTGCGACGGTTTTATGTTCTAAAAAAAGAGAGGCAAAAATTAAAATACCATCTCTCACTGAGAAACCCGTAAGTGCGTTTGTGTGTGTCTGTGTGTGGGTGTTGTTGATCCCACGAACGACGCAATTCTGCGTTGCCGGCGCGATCGGCACAATCCCAAACTCGTTCTAAACGATAGAATGTACGAGAGCGGACTAACGAGTTCCCCGAAAAGTGTTTAAAGAATGAAAATAACAATTCGTAAGGAGGAAAAAGTCGTGGCCCGATGAACAACGAGACGAGACGTGAACGAGATCACGATAAAGAGTGATCAGGTGGTCGCGCGGGAGAATTGAGAGAGAAAAATTAACGACAAGCGCGGTCTTATCGTGAACGATCCGCTCGAGAGGGGCGATAGAATGAAAAAGAAATACAAGATACGATTTTCTCGAGCCGTTAGATAATAGCACAAAAATGTCACATTAACGCAGAAGTGTGTTTGACGTGTGTTTCAACGAAAAGGGTGTGAATAGCATCCGAGAACGATATTGTCGAAGTGAGGAAAACGAAAAGAGAAAGATCCGGAGGCGAGGATATGCACAGCTGACCGACTGCATGACTGGTCCACCCGTTCCCCGGCGTCGAGGAGGGTGAAATAAATTGTCACATTTTTATTCGTTCGAGCGATAAAGAGGGCAAGTGATACGGTAACAGTGAAAAAAAATCCTGGGCGAAGGATATACACGATATATGTGCATAGAAGATTGTGTGATCGCGTGTGTATGTTTGTTAGTGTGAGTGTATTAGACACAGTGGAGGAACAAAAAAAAAGAAGGAGCACGCTCTACGTGCGCGAAGCATTGATCGTGCGTGGCTCTGGACTCGGTGGTTCTCGTTATCCACGGCGGTACAAACTCGACTGCAACACCACGTGCCTTTTATCCTCAGTCTCGCAATTTTTCCGGCTCTCTCGTTCCCGATCAATCCTCCTCGTCGTTATTGTCGAAAGGAAAAAAAAAAACTAAAAAAACTTGACCAAATAGCTAACGAGATATAACGACGAAGCCGACCGACGAAATCACGACGATTACCGATTGAGAGTCGAGAGAGAAAAAAAAAACAACAAAAACAAAGCCAAACAAAAAGACCAACATAGGCCTCGCAGTAGTAACGGAAATGTATGATCAGGAGACCGATCGCGATTATCTACGTTAAGGTGTGACGAAAAAAAAAAAAGAACAAACGCGCGACTGAGAGACGATCGACTTGTACGAGAGGCAAGCAGCAAGGGTAGTCAACGAAGAAAAAAAATACATTGGTGATCAGGTGATCAGGTGATCAGGAAAATGTGATCAGGAAAATGTGATCAGGAAAATGTGATCAGGCAAAGAAAAAACGTGATTTCCGATGGAAGAAAAAAAATAACGTTGGATCTGGAAGTGATCAGGCACGGCATGATCCGAAGTAGGAAAAATACGCGGATCAGGAAGTGATGATGAAAAGAAAAAGTAGCGCGCCGATCGATCTTCCGTGAGACAAATAAACGTTCGGTTATAACTTTCGTGATCACGGTGATCAGGAGCTTGCTTACTGATCAGGAAAAATATCGCGATCGATCGATCTCGCGCTTGCATTAGTGAAAAGTTAAACTGGCGAGAATCGAAAAGTTATCGCGTGAGTGCATGATCAGTGGCGCGTTGAGGACGATCGGGAAATGACGCTGAGGTTAGCTAATAGCGAGCCAACGACGTTGGTATGCCGCCGAACGATTTGCGGGAAACGAAGGAACGACGAAAATTCACGTGGACGTTTGTCCAGTGTCCTGCAGCTGAGCACAGCGATATTGTCGCGCTTGTCGACGACTCAACGTCCCGTAACAACGAAAACATTGCGATCGGCGAGCGATCAGGAGCGCAGCGCCGGCGTTAACAACGAAATCTCGAAATATCCGGACGTAATTAATAATACAATTAAAAATAAGAATAATAATAAAGTGACGACAATCGACGTGACGAAGGCATCATCTCGCGTTTCTCGTTCCCGCGGCGATTCGTTCGTCGCTAAATTTTACAATCTCATTAAGCCCCTCTGCCGCTGCCGGATCGCTATTAAAAGCTGCGGGAACTGGAAAGCTAACGTTATCCAGACTGAAAATTCAACGTTAAACGAATTTTTCCCTCTGCCTTTAACATTATTATCTCTATTATAATCAATCGCGTTAAAACGAACAAGATAACAACACCAAATATCCACAACAATCTGTAGGATTGTTATTTAATAAAATTGTACACGACTGTGTGCGTGTTTGTGTGTATGCGTTTGGGTGCTCGATACGACGCTTTTTACCACACATAAATTTTAACGAACAACATTACAAGTCGTATTCGAGAGACAAAAAAATAAAAAGCAAAAAAAAAAACAAACAAAAATAGAAGAGACTCACTTGAGGCCTACGCGTATTTATTAATATTTATTAACCGAGTATATGACTCGTTAATGAATAATAACAAAAGAAACAAAAATAATCGTTAATATTAATTCCGATAATCACTATATTGTTACAATAAAGACGTAACGGAGAGGGAAAAATTTTAATATCTCGATTAAATTGATCATTAATTGAAGAAGGAAAATACAAATGATGAATAAAGAAAAGCCTCGATTAGTGCTCTCTGTCCGTAAGAATTAATCATGCTCAATTCGTGCTGTGCTTTTTTATTACCGTAAAACAACTCGTGGCTCGTCGCCAGAGTCGTCGTAACTCGTGATATCGCGACGAGTGTTTAGTGCCAGCTGGATGCCGGTTCATATAATACCACTCGACTACTACCGTTACCTACTACTAACCACTAAACTTTGATACTATAGAATCGTTGCGAGGGTGGGAAGGGCCGGGAGGCGGTGGTTTTCATCATCGACAGAAAAACGCGGTTGTGTTTGCGTGGGTAAAACGAGACTTGTGACGAATCTTCTCAAGTGGGAATACACTCGGCAACTATTATAAATACGTAAAAGAATAGAAAAACACGTGGATCTACGCAAAGGACAGATACGAAAAACCCAGTCACTCTGGGGATCTCACGGGGTGAAATGCCTGTTAGACGGGGTCACGTGGCGCCCAAGACCACAATAATCGAGACCATCATTAGAAAATTCGATACTCACGGTAAGTTTTTACAAGAAAAAAAAAAAAAACATTGGCGGGATATGAAATTAAACGAAGAAAACACGATGTAGGATTCCCTCAGGACCCACATCGTTTTATTTTGAAAGTTTACCGAGGACACGGAAAATGGAATTTATAGAAACTGCAGAATGGCTCCTCGTCATCGGACGTAATACGCGGATGTCGTGTACGAGTAACGCGTCGTGAAACAACAAGAATTTTAGGGCATCGAGCCAAATGTTCACTTCCGATTATTATTCACTGTGTGGTCCATGATTGTCCGTTACTTTTGTTGAGTATGCGGATGCAACGAGGTATACAGATTGTGCGGGACCAGCAGGATAGTGTGACGTTGAAGGGTGAACGATTATTGGCAGGTTTTTGTCACGACATTTCGAGTGCGTTATACGAGGGTGGAACCAAAAAAAAACGGGAATTTCGTCATAATTTCTTTATTTTTTAATATTTTCACACCAAATTTTGATCACCTTCAAAGTATTCTTCTTTGACCACAACGCACATCTGCAAACGATCCTTCCAATGTTCAAAACATTTTTTAAATTCACTTATCGGGATGTTCTTTAGGCCTTCCAGCGATTTTTGTTTTACCTCCTTCACAGTGGCAAAACGCTTGATTGCTGCTTTGTTTCGGGGTCGTAGCCATAGCACCACGATTCATCACCAGTAATCACCTTGGAAAAAAGTTCAGGGTCCTCTTCGAGCTGATTTTGAAGTTCAAAACATGCCTGAAGTCGACGCTCTCTTTGTTCGTCTGTGAGAGGGCTAGGGACAAATTTGGCTGCAACTCTGCTTGTGTGCAAATCTTTGGATAAAATCCTCTGAATTAAACTCCATGATATCCCAGATATCTCACAGAGTTGATCAATGGTTCGGCGACGGTCTTCATGAATGAGAGCATTGATTTTGCCGACGTTTTCGTTACTTCTTGACGTTGAGGGGCGTCCTGAACGGGGTTGGTCTTCAATTGACATTTCTCCATTTTTAAAACGTGAAAACCACTCGTAGACTCTGGTTTTACTTAGGGCAGCATCTCCATAAGCAGTCTTAAGCATTACAGTAGTTTCCGCGGCCGATTTCCCCAACAGGAAACAAAATTACACAGCCGCGCGTTGCTCTCGACAATTGGCCATCACGTTTTCGCCGAAATGGAAAAAGTTGTTTCACTACAAAAATTCCCACAGGCAGAACTTCGCACACTAACTCAGGAGACGTGTCCCCAACGGACATCTGGTCGAGCAATGGGTTCCCCCACTCTTCCTCCCAGCCACAGCGCAATTCCCGTTTTTTTGGGGTTCCCCTCGTATATTGGAGCCATTTTACTACTGACTTAGGTTTTCTGTTGGTTCAATTCGTATTTTCGCCAAAAAAGCGATTTTTCAAGAATTTTTACTGTATAGACATTTTTGTTTATTAACGTAAAAATTTATATACATATTGTGGCAACTTTTAACTTTATTTTCATACTTTTTATTTGTAGAAATAATGATTTTCAAAGCTGCTATAGCCGATCTTCGGGAGGTCCTCTAAAAAGAGGCGTCTTGCGATGTGCGCGATATCTCTGGATTGGATCATCCAAATTGAATAAAACAAAAAATATTTCGTTAATATAAGGTATTATCTAGTATTTAATCTAAGGAATAAGAAAAATATTGATTTTCAACAAAATGGCGGCTTCGCAAAAAAAAATATCGACTTTCGATAACAATGTTGGCCTTAAATTGCTTATGAAATGGAAAATATTTATCGGGCGAGAAAAAAACTATGATTAATCAGTAAAAAATATATTCATAAAGCTTGTGTAAAAATTTGAAACTAATCAGTTTAGCCGTTTCCGAGGAATCTTCCTCGCCGACTTTAAAACACACAGTTTTGAGGAAAAACGCATTTAAACTTTCAAAATCAACTTTCAAACGCTCCGAGACGTCTTTACAAATATGCGTGTAACTTTGAAAATATCTGTCGGATTGACATGAAATTTTCTGTGTATATACGAGGTCTGTTCAAAAAGTATCGCGAATTTTGAATTTCCGTGGGCTACGTATATTCGATTATCGATTTTTTTGTGGCGTTAGGTTGGTACTCATGTCCCTCACTTGTCAAAAAGTTATCACTTACAAAAAATCGGCCATTTTGGACGGGTTTTGGCTTGTCTTCAATTTTTGACTATTCCAAAAAATGGATCAAAGAATCTGTATAAAAGTTTGTGTGAAAAACAAAATTAAGTGCGTGGACGCATTCCGAATGTTGACTGTGGCATATGGTGAAGCTACCTTGGTCCAAAGCCACGTTTATCGGTGGTACAAAATGTTCTCAGAGGGCCGAGAAGATGCGAACAACGAAATGCGTTCCGGACGCCCGAGCACATCAACAACAGACGAAAACATTGATGAAGTGAAGAAAATAATATTGGCCAATCGTCGAATCACCATTAGAGAAGTTGCTGAGGAACTAAACATATCGATTGGCTCGTGCTATTCGATTTTTACCAAAGATTTGGGCATGAGACGGGTCGCCGCGAAATTCGTGCCGAAATTGCTCAATTTCGAACGAAAACAGTGTCGCGTCAACATTGCTAAGGAGCTGTTGGACTCGGTCCGCGACGACCCAAATTTGCTCCAGAGGGTCATAACTGGTGACGAATCATGTGTTTATGGTTATGACGTGGAAACCAAAGCTCAATCGTCGCAATGGAAGCTGCTTTTTTTGGAATAGGCAAAAATCGAAGACAAGCCAAAACACGTTTAACCAAAACAGCTGTCAACAATTAACTAAACATTCAAAATGGCCGATTTTTTCAGCATAAGTGAGGGACACGAGTACCAACCTAACGCCACAAAAAAATCGAAAATCGAATATACGTAGCCCGCGAAAATTTAAATTTCGCGATACTTTTTGAACAGACCTCGTACGTAAATATATGTACATTACGAAAATGAAATCAGGTGCACATTTATGAATTTTTTTTTGTATTAAAAAGTGATTTATTTATAAAACTAATTACACACCTATTTAGTTTAAATATCAAGCTAATAAAAAATATTTTATTTTGTTTTTTTGTTATACAAAATGGCCGACTACTGTTATTTACTTTTGGTATCTTTTTTTTTTAGGTGCTCCGCGCCGTTTAGCATCCACAATTTTTGACCAACAATAAAAAAAAATTTCTCGTTGATCTACATCAGAATGCATGGAGAAGTGCGTACGGAATTTGAAAAATATTGTTTTATTCGAATATTACAGGTATTTGAACTTAAAAGGTGAATTTCCAATAAAAAATTCCGTATAAATCTGCTCACAAAATGTGAAAGTTTTTAATTAATCAGAAATTCCGTACGTACTTCTCTGCGAAATGCAATTAGAAACATAATTGAAAATTTTGATGTCAATCGGGTAAAAATTGTGGAAGTTATTTATCACGCCAATTGGAGGAAAGGTACCAAAAGCCAATAGCAGTAGTCGGCTATTTTGTATGACAAAAAAAAAACAAAAAAAAATATTTTTGATCAGCTTGATATTTATACTAAATAGATGTGTAATTAGTTTTATAAATAAATCACTTTTTCGTACGAAAAAATTGTTAAATGTGCACATGATTTTATACTCGCTTCTGTGGCCATACCCCTTGAATCTTTTTCTATGCGATTTGTAGTACGAGAAATGGCCGATATTAATAATCAATAGCCAATAATTACATTTCTTTTTTTCCAATATAATTCGTACGTTAATCGTTTGACGAGTAATGACAAATTAAATGTTTCGATATTCCGTCAAAAAATTCAACATACATACACATATCGTAGTGTCCATTCGTTTACAGGGAGCCAATTTCTATTGCGGGTGACCCACAAATGTTAGCAATGATCCTCGCGAACGTTTCAACGAGCGCCATTTGAATTTCACCTCGTTCCTCTTAAACACGTAATATCCGAGAGAGTGCCCCGGCGACCAGAGCTGTACGGAGCTTTAATACACTTTTTTTTTTCTTATTCATTATTTTCCCTTTTTTCTTCTTCCGCATCTATCTCACTACTCCGGTAATGACGACACAATGCATCGCGTCAGCAGCAATATCACTCGAAAAAAAATGCACTCACCATTCCTCTTGTTCTCCTCGTCGTCGCAATTTTTCTTCTTCCTCTTTTTTCTTCTTTTCACATTTCTTTTAACAACGGACTTCAAGCAAAAAGCTTGATCTCAATGCTCGGTATAAGTCGTATAGTTATTGGCCACTTATTCAGTGATTGGCGACCTCTGGCATTGAAACGCCTTGGATTCAAAGAGAGCTGAACCAGCTGAAGAGAACCAGTGATTGGCTGTATGCCAATGACTGGTTTTTCCAGTTTTCACAGATGTT
This sequence comes from Oxytorus armatus, assembly GCA_958009045.1. Taxonomy (NCBI): domain Eukaryota; kingdom Metazoa; phylum Arthropoda; class Insecta; order Hymenoptera; family Ichneumonidae; genus Oxytorus; species Oxytorus armatus. The sequence goes on along the minus strand of OY253754.1, from coordinate 8,045,722 downwards.
CTGTCACACTGCATTGCTTGCCGTACTTTTGTGTACCAGACATTTTTAAGGGAACATTATTTTTCACGCTAACCGTCATTGAAGTTTTCCAGTTACGTTGATGATTGGGTGAAAAAAACCAAAAAGGTTTTTTGAGATTGCTTAAGGGGGGGAAATAGGGTTAGGACAGCGTTTTCTCAATGATTTTCATGAATTTTTTTATAGTATAAAAAATGAATATAATTTATTGAAACTTTGAGAATATTTTATACCTATATTTAAGTATATACTATAAAATTTTTGAAGAATTTCCTTGAAAAACACCAAAGATATTAGCGACCCCATATTGCAGGTCACAATCAGACTCAGCATTTTGCGTACATTTTGGAAGCCACAATTTTCATCTGAAGTCAAACGAGGTTGGAATTTACTTTTATTATATGTCTCTCTTCTATATGAACCTAAATGCTATCAAGAAAAATAGAAAATTTAATTTTTTACAGGGGTCGAAACAAAAAAGCATGATTTTTCGCCATTTTTTACAAATTTATTTGAAAAAAAAAATTATTTTAAATAATGATAATATTCCGATTTTAGGTTCATATAGAGCGCAATACTATGAAGAAAGTAACTGCCAATTTTCAAAACGATTGGTTGGAAACTTTTCAAACTAGCGTGTACGCAAGTTAAAAAAAAGTCGTTTTCAGAAAAACGCGTTTGAAAAAATGAGTGACCGCTCGGTTATACACGTGGTAGCGCTCGGGGCCTGAAGGAGAGCTACTCACTTTAATGGCTTATAACAATAGAACGAGTCGGAATTTTCATTTAAAATTTTGGCAACATATTTCTCAATATTTTTACTAACAATTTATGAAATAAAAAAAAATCGATTTTTTGAACCGTCTAACGCTATTCCCTCCCTTAAGGAAATTTTTGAATTTTCGAGAAAATGGCTCGAGGATTTATGATCAGCGGGAAAGTCTACACTTGACCCCTGTCAAAATGTCACGAAATAGCCTGAAATCGGTCGAACGGAAACAAAGTTATGGACACTGGAAATTTCGACATTTTTTTAAATGGCTCACATAGCCCTGCGCGCGCTGAAAACCGAGTAAATTTGAAGAATTATTATAAAGGTTATATGGTGAAAAAAAAATGAAATTGTTGATTTCCCATTTTTTATTAACTTTTCAACTATAAGAAAAAAAATTAAAAAATTGTTTTAAAAATATTAACATTATTATTTACGGGTATAAATGAACTACTGATGAAAACCATGGCGCCTCCTTATTGACATCATAACTTCACCAAACATTGTCCAATCTGCAAAAATAAATAAGAATCTAGTAGAGTAATGTAGTAGTAATAGTCTGACGGAAGGAATTATTATTTTTTATCAAAAGTAAAGAAATTACAGTATTTCAAACTTTGGTATGCAATTTAAAAAAAAAAGTTGGTGGTTAATAATTTATAAAAAATTGTCCAACCAACGAATTAAAAAAACCTTTCGTTAGACTATAGAGAAAATAATTATCAAGATTTAAAAAAAAAATTGGTAAAAAAATATTAAAAATTGACTGAGTTATCGTGCTGACACTGTCTAAAAACATAGTTTCGAGAAAAACCCGTTTAAATTTGTTGGTAGGTACAACGTGAACTTACGGCTAGTCTTCCATTTATTGCTATACATTTGTAACGGAGTGGAATTTTCTTAAAAATTTTTTTTTTATTCCTAAAAGTGTAAAGAATAAAAATCTCAAATAAAAATCGATTTTTTGAAAATTTGAGGACTATGTGAGCCCTCAAGGGAACATTTTTTTCCACACCAACCGTCAGTGAAACTTGCCAGTTACGTTGACGATTGGGTGAAAAAACCAAAAACGTTGTTTGAGATTGCTTACGGAAATTTTTTAATTTTCGAGAAAATCACTCGAGAATTTACGATCAGCTGGAAAGTCTACTGTTGGTCCAATTAAAAATACGACGAAATATCCTGAAATCGGTCGAACGAGAACAAAGTTATGGACACTGGAAATTTCGTCTTTTCTTTAATGAGAAAAGATTGAATTCGTTTTTTTGAATGTATTTCAAGTCTTTACTCGATAGGACATTTTCGAATTTTTCTCGAAACCTCAAGCATTCTGTGGGATGACAAATAAAACAAAAGTTCCAAGCGTTTTCTCGCCTTCTCTGCTTTATGAAAATGGCGAAGTACCAAATCGCCCGAGCCACTAAACTGTTTATACTTAAAAACTTCCTTTTAATTACTCGTCATCGATACGATGTCGCTCATGAAATTCCAGAATTCCGCGCCACTTTGGCTAATTAAGGGGGAAAATAGGGTTAGGACAGAGTTTTCTCAATGATTTTCATGAATTTTTTTATAGTATAAAAAATAAATATAATTTATTGAAACTTTGAGAATATTTTATACATATGTTTAAGTGTATACTATAAAATTTTTGAAGAATTTCCTTGAAAAACACCGCAGATATTAGCGACCCCATATTTCATGTCACAATTAGACTCAGCATTTTGCGTACATTCTGGAAGCCGCAATTTCCATCTGAAATCAAACGAGATTGGAATTTACATTTATTATATGTCTCTCTTATATATGAACCTAAATGCTATAAAAAAATAGAAAATTGAATTTTTTACAGGGGTCAAAACAAAAAACCATGATTTTTTGCCATTTTTTACAACTTCATTTGCAAAATAAAATTATTTTAAATAATGATAATATTCCGATTTTAGGTTCATATAGAGCGCAATACTATGAAGAAAGTAACTGCCAATTTTCAAAACGATTGGTTGAAAACTTCTCAAACTAGCGTGTACGCAAGTCGAAAAAAAGTCGTTTTTAGAAAAACGCGTTTTAAAAAATAGTGCGCTCGGGGCCTGAAGGAGAGCTACTCACTTTAATGGCTTATAACAATAGAACGAGTCGGAATTTTCATTTAAAATTTTGGGAACATATTTTTCAACAGTTTTACTAACAATTTATGAAGTAAAAAATAATCGATTTTTTGAACCGTCTAACCCTATTTCCCCCCCTTAAAAAGTGACTATATACAATACCTCAAAAAATTTCTTACAATCTCAGCCCTCATTTTACAATTTAAAATCATTGGTTAATATGGAGCAAAGGGGACCCACTTCCGATCGACTTGCCTTTAATATATGTTGTCTAGGGACCCTTTCTGAACAACTTTTTCCTCTGACACAATTGGGGGTCGATATTTATTAAAAAGTTATTAACAAATAAAGTTAATAATTCATATAGCTATTTTCCTTATAGCAGCCAGTCCCAATCATCTTGTCCTTCACATGTGTTGTTAAGAATACCCCCCTGAGTAACATACCAACAGTTTTATCCGTCCTCATTGTTTGTTAAAAAGCTATTAACCAAAGAACATTCACAAATAGAATATGAAATACTTGCATGGGGGCCAGTACACGTATGACAGGAGGTGCTGCGGCCCCCCTGCCCCCGCCGCATACCAGCCCATAGACAAACTAAAAACAACCCAAAACAACTTCAGTAACCTAAAGAAACAAACAGACAAACCCAACAAACAAACAAACAAACCCAAAACGAATCCAAACCCAATAAACAAACAAATCCAAAACAAACAAAAACCCCAAACCCAATAAACAAACAAATCCAAAACAAACCCAAACAAAAAAACCCAAACTCAATAAACAAACAAATCCAAAACAAACAAAAAACCCAAATAACCTAAACAAACCAAAAACAACCGAAATAATCCAAAGAAACAACCCAACTAAACATCCTAACCTAACAACCTAAACGAACAAACCCAACAAATCCAAAATGAACCCAAACCAAAAACCCAAGCCAAAAACCCAAACCCAAAACCCAAACCAAAAACCCAAACCCAATAAACAAACAAATCAAAAACAAAAAACCCAAACAACCCAACTAAACAACCCAACCCAACAAACAAACCCAACAAACAAACCCAACAAACAAGCCAACCAAGCAACCCAACCAAACAGCCCAACCAAGCAACCCAACCAAGTAACCCAACCAAACAACCCAACCATACAAACAAACCCAAAACACCCAGCCCCCTCTCTCATGCGTGTGCTGTTCACCATACACTAGAACAAGTAGTTCATGTTTGATTTATGAAACTTTTTTTGTTAATAACTTTTTAACAAACAATGAGGACGGATAAAACTTTTGGTATGTTACTCAGGGGGGTATTCTTAACAACACATGTGAAGGACAAGATGATTGGGACTAGCTGGTATAAGGAAAATAGCTATATGAATTATTAACATTATTTGTTAATGACTTTTTAATAAATGACGTCCCCCAATTGTGTCATAGGAAAAAGTTGTTCAGGAAGGGTCCCTACACATCATATATAACATATATTAGCAAGTCAATCGGAAGTGGGTCCCCTTGCTCCATATTTACCAAATCATTTTTTTTGTCTCTTAAAAATGATTGAAATGGACGTTTTTCTCGCACCATTTCGCTTCTCGTGAAAAAAAACAAATTGCGACGTAACGTCGCCTGAGATATCGCGTTATTAGAAGTGAAATAAAAAAATATATCGACGATTCCGTGACAGAAGGGAGATTGGCGATTGATATTTGGCAAAATTATTGATGTGTAACTGAATATTTCGACATTTTTTGGTGTTTACCGATGCTACTTTTTTGTCGATCGACCGAATTCACAATGAATAACTGACCAAAGTGGCACAACCGACGATACATATATTCCGTGCATGAATAACAATGAGAAGTGGGTGGACAAAAAAAATATGAGGCAGTAAAAGGGTTGAAAGAAAAAAAATAAAGAACGGGGGCGGATAGCATTCGCTAATAGGCATTAACACGATAAATTCTCGCGAAACCATACTAGCGCAAATTTATATAATAAAAAAAAAAGAAAAAAGAAAAAGAAATATGTATGCCAAGCGCCGAAGACTTGACGAGGGTATATGGGGATAGATATGGTGGGGGAGCGGGCAAAAGGGATTGGCATTTCCAGTTCTGGTGCCTTGGAACACGCGTCCGTCCGTGCATACGTCAAGCTTTGGCTTCTAATCTGACGTGCCAGCTGCTTTTCCCTCGCGAGTATTTTACTATATTCGCAGAGCGATACACATCGCGGTAACACTTCGAAACGATACAAGGGGAAGGAGAAAATAAAAAAATAAAATACATTTGCGAGATGACCCCGCGGTTACAAGGGTTGATTGTTTCGCGGACGTATCTTGCGACGAGAGAAAAATGTGAATAATTCTATTTTAGGGTGATTCCAATTAACCTCAAAGTGACGACACGCGTTGTCCGAAAAAAAAAACAAAAAATCATCCCCATTCCTCGGAATGGAAACTTTTGGAGAATAGGATCAATATCCTATTCTCCAAAAGTTTCCTTAAGAGGTGATACGCAGTTGGAAATTTCAAAAAATCTTTTTTTTTTTTATTGCATTTTCGGTATGTACATATATTTGAGTATATTCTCTGAAAATTTCAAATCGTTCCGGCAAATATTCTTGGAGTTACATGCATATTTGTAAGGACGCTCGGAGCTTTACAAAGTAGGCGGCCTAAACTTTGAACGCGTTTTTCTCAAAACGGTGTTTTCAAGGTCGGTGAGCACGATTTCTCAAAAACGGCTCAACCAATCGGTCTGCAATTTTAACACAACCTTCTCAGATATATTCTTCCTGTTCATATTTTTTTTAAACAATTTACCGAAAAAATGTAGGTCAAAAATTGGATTTTTTTCTTTTTGGAGCCGCTATTTTGTCAAAAATCAAAATTTCGACTATTCCTTCGATCAATACCTAGATTTATCTATCAACTAATAGAATCTTTTTGGTTTTTTTATTTTGAATAATCCAAACCGGAGATATCGTGCTCACCGCCAGACACCTTTTTTCAGAGGAGCTTCCGGAGATTGGCTATAGCAGCTTTAAAAATCATTATTTTTACAAATAAGAAATATGAAAATAAAGTTGAAAGTTACCACAATACGTATATAAATTTTCACGTTAATAAATTAAAATGTCTTTCCAGGAAAAATTCTTGAAAAATCGGGTTTTTTCGGTCTCCTGACTGCGTATAACTCCTTGAGGGATCATATACGAGGTCTGTTAAAAAAGTATCGCGAATTTCAAATTTCCGCGGGCTACGTATATTCGATTTTCGATTTTTTTGTGGCGTTAGGTTGGTAGTCGTGTCCCTCACTTATGCTGAAAATATCGGCCATTTTGAATGTTTAGTTAATTGTTGACAGTTGTTTTGGTTAGACGTGTTTTGGCTTGTCTTCGATTTTTGCCTATTCCAAAAAAGCAGCTTCCATTGCGATGATTGAGCTTTGATTTTCACGTCATAACCATAAACCCATGATTCGTCACCAGTTATGACCCTCTGGAGCAAATTTGGGTCGTCGCGGACCAAATCCGACAGTTCCTTAGCAATGTCAACGCGACACTGTTTTTATTCGAAATTGAGCAATTTTGGCACGAATTTCGCGGCGACCCGTCTCATGCCCAAATCATTGGTTAAAATCGAATGGCACGAGCCAATCGATATGTTTAATTCCTCAGCAACTTCTCTAACGGTGATTCGACGATTGGCCAATATTATTTTCTTCATTTCATCAATGTTTTCGTCTGTTGTTGATGTGCTCGGTCATCCGGAACACATTCCGTTGTTCCCATCTTCTCGGCCCTCTGAGAACATTTTGTACCACCGATAAACGATGCTTTGGTCCAAGGTAGCTTCACCGTATGCCACAGTCAACATTCGGAATGCGTCCGCGCACTTAATTTTGTTTTTCACATAAAATATGATACAGATTCTTTGATCCATTTTTTGAAACAGGCAAAAATCGAAGACAAGCCAAAACAAGTCTAACCAAAACGGCTGTCAACAATTAACTAAACATTCAAAATGGCCGATTTTTTCAGCATAAGTGAGGGACATGAGTACCAACCTAACGCCCCAAAAAAATTGAAAATCGAATATACGTAGCCCGCGGAAATTCAAAATTCACGATACTTTTTGAACAGCCCTCGTACCGCTGCGCGCGCTGAAAACCGAATAAATTTGAAAAATTATTATAAAGATTATATGATTAAAAAAAAATTAAATTGTTGATTTCACATTTTTTATTAACTTTTCAACTATAAGAAAAAAAATTAAAAAATTTTTTTTTTACAAAATTAACATTATTTTTTACGGGTATAAATGTACTACTGATGAAAACCATGCTGCCTCCTTGTCGACATCATAACTTCGTCAAAAATTATCGAATCTGCAAAAATAAAAAAGAATCTAGTAAAATAATGTAGTAGTAATAGTCTGAGGGAGGGAATTTTCGTTCTTTTCAAAAATAAATACATTACAGTATTTCAAACTTTAGTATGCAATTTAAAAAAAAATATTGCTTAATAATTTATAAAAAATTGTCCTACCAAAAAATTTTAAAAAGACTTTCGTCAGACTATAGAGAAAATAATTATCAAGATTTGGAAAAAAAAAAGTTAAAAAATATTAAAAATTGACTGAGTTATAGGGCTGTTACTTTTATCCGGGTTAGCCGGATACCCGAAAGTATCCGGGTATCCGGGAAATCGGATCCAACACTTCAGATTCGAATACCCGAATATCCGGGTATCCGGGTATTCGAGTACTCGAGTATCCGGGTATCCGGATATCCGAATAATCACGGATCCGGGTATCCGGGTAATAACGAATAATGTCGGGTAATTACCCGACTTTTCGCGTACAGGCTCAAATAGGACCGCCGGCGTCAAAAAAATAATGATATTGTATTAGTCTGGTCATCAAATAAGCCGAAATATAGGGCGTTAATAGTTACCATTGAAAAAAATTAGAAAATAACTTGTATCAAATTTGCTCTGTTCAAAGAAATTGTGCAAAATTACGGTAAAAATGAAAACTTAGTGTTGACGAATCAGACGTCACGGTTTTCCAATTTATAACAATTGTGTATTTACCCGGGAAAACATTTTACATGTGATACCCACAATTTTTTAGAATCTGCTGTTACGATCACAATTTCTTGCCTGCGCATATTAAGAATATCCGAGATCTGCTTCTTCACATTCTATATTTTCTCTCCAACTCTAAAGTTCATAAAAACTGCACACACGCCCATAAAGCAAATATACATTTCAGAAACTAAGGATGTTTATTAAATAATAATAAATCGTGATGAAAAAATAATATTAAAGATGCAAATAGTGCAGGTCAATGTTGATTAAGTTCTTATGAAATGATCATGTGTCTCCCTAACATTGTATGGAAGATTATGCCATTGCTTTTTTAATCTACACAAGAATGTTTTATTGAGATTGTAGTTTTTGTCGGATGTGAATTACAGTAAAGAAATAGTTTGGTAATAATAGTAAATACGCCTGCAAGATTCTTTCCAAGAATCTTCGTTATAATGATAATCTAATTTGTTTAATATTGATATCAGTCGGTAAAAATAAAAAATGGTCAACGAAATGGTCGGACGTGAACACCGATATAATCCCGGTTTCTCAATCTTCCGGTAATGATTTATTATTTGTCTTATAAATGTACTTCGCAAACATTGTTCTCGGCAACATCTACGCATGCCTCACAAATTGTGTAAATTGAACAATTTTTTTCAGCATTTTCGGCATCAATTATCGGCGGTAATTGCCCGATATTATCCGTTATTATCCGAGTACCCCCGGTTATCCGGATACCCCGAAACTATCCGCATACTCGGATCCGTTATTACCCGGATATTATCGAGTTATCGAGATATACGGATTTGAAGCGTCGGATCCGTGAAACCCGAATTACTCGGGTATCCGGATACCCGGAAAAGTTCAAGCTCTACTGAATTATCGTGCTGACACTGTGTAAAAACATAGTTTCGAGAAGAACGCGTTTAAAGTTTCTGGTAGGTAGCCGTCCCAACCCGATGCCCGGTCTCATTTATTGCTATAACTTTGTAACGGAGTGAAATATTCTGAAAAGTTTTTTTTTGTTTTAATTCTTAAAAGTGTAAAGAATACAATGCTGTAAAACAATTGATTTTTTGAAAATTTTAGGGGTATGTGAGCCCTTAATCGAGGATTAGACAGAAGAAAATCTTTGAACCCCTAATCGACATAAACTCGACAATCATTTTGTCGAAAATACCATCCCCTTTCGAACCACCGTATCCATCCTCCGTAGCTGAATCTCCCACTGAGCAAAATACTCTTGCCGAGCAAGAGTCATCCGACTAAGTGTCGCGAACTCGATAAAAAGGAAAAATAAATAGCCTTCACAGATAAACCAGTGAGGAAGCGATGGAGTAAGAGAGAGAGAGAGAAAAAACGATAACTCCGCGCTTCCGGGCTACATGGTTTCCGATATACTATCCAAATAGCCGTGGAACGAGAGCAAAATGGACGGACACAGAACGCTAAACGGCAAATACCAAGCGTCGAATCGTCCACGACGACGACCCGAAACCGCGAAAGCTCGCATGACCCACTTCTATCTACTCGCTCTCTAATATACTATTTTTTTTATCATTCTCTTTAGCTTTGAAAATAATACAAAAAAAAATGTCGAAAGTGACGCCGATGGCTTCGACTGTCTTAACGCGAGGTACCAAACGATATGGCTAAAACGAGCATACATGTGCGATGTTCATTTAGCGAAAAGTCCTTACGATAGCCCTGACTTGGCTCCTTCTATCTATCTCACCGTTCATCCCTTATATTTTCCGGGACCAGGAATGATGACACCGGGGGGGGGGGGCCTACGGGAGTTGACGACCGGATATCATAAAATGAGGCCTCGCGGTTGAGATCCATCGTTGACACAGTTGTCCTAGGACACGGTTGCGAAAATGTCCGGTACATTCATTGGCAACTGGTCAGTTGATGGCCATTGTTACGACGTAACGGATCAAGGGAAAAGATAGGGATTATGAAAAAATAAATGGATGGCCAAAAGTTTCACGATTTGCCGACAACTGTCGCGTGGCCTCGTGGGTTAAAACCGCCCCGGATCGACAAATGGGCCGGGCACGAGCACACCCCGATAAATTTTATCCTTTCTGTTCGTCGTCGCCGGGGCTATGGACTCCGCCAAAAACTCACTATCCCAAAAACACGCGAGACCCCTTTTCCCTTCATCCCCCTTGTATGCATGTGTGTGTGTGTGTGTACTTCAGTCGTGTCCCTAATGTCCGCCTGGTTCACCAACTTTTTGGCTCTAAGCCAGGACGATATTTAAAATTCCACTCTGGTTTTTTTCCGTTCTCTTTCCTATTTTTCCGCGTCGATCAACCCCATCCCTTACGAGCATGCCGCTGATGGCTAAAATATTTTTTTCTGGAAACGGAGCGAAAATTCTCGTGGCCAGTCGTCCGTTAATGAAAAATCCCCTGAAGCCGGAGAGTGTATGATTAGCGAGGAGGAGGTTTGTAATCGTTTGCCCGTATCGGAGCAATAGGACGTGATTCCCCATTGCACAACGTGCTTCATGGTGTGGATAGACGTCCTTTTTGTTTCATCAGTACGATCCATGTGTCGAAAAGCCACGTCCCGTCGACGAGTCACCTCGTTTATCATCCCTCGTGTCAAGGGGGGAAATAGGGTTAAAACAGCGTTTTCTCAATGATTTTCATGAATTTTTTTATAGTATAAAAAATGAATGCGATTCATTGAAACTTTGAGAATATTTTATACATATATTTAAGTATATGTTATAAAATTTTTGAAGAATTTCGTTGAAAAACACCGACGATATTAGCGATCCCATATTGCAGGTCACAATCAGACTCAGCATTTTGCGTACATTCTGGAAGCCGCAATTTTCATCTGAAATCAAACGAGGTTGGAGTTTACTTTTATTATACGTCTCTCTTCTATATGAACCTAAATGCTATGAAAAAAAATAGAAAATTGAATTTTTTACAGGGGTCAAAACAAAAAAGCATGATTTTTTGCCATTTTTTACAACTTTGTTTGCGAAAAAAAAAATTATTTTAAATAATGATAATATTCCGATTTTAGGCTCATATAGAGCGCAATACTATGAAGAAAGTAACTGCCAATTTTCAAAACGATTGGTCGAAAACTTTTCAAACTAGCGTGTACGCAAGTTAAAAAAAAGTCGTTTTCAGAAAAACGCATTCGAAAAAATAGTACCAAGAAAAACAAAGTCAAAGCAGTCATACATTTTTTCGGTGTTTTTCGAAGAAATTCTTCAAAAATTTTATAATATATACTTAAATATATGTATAAAATATTCTCAAAGTTTCAATAAATTATATTCATTTTTTATACTATAAAAAAATTCATGAAAATCATTGAGAAAACGCTGTCCTAACCCTATTTCCCCCCTTAATGGCTTATAACAATAGAACGAGTCGGAATATTCATTTAAAATTTTGGGAAAATATTTTTCAATAGTTTTACTAACAATTTATGAAATAAAAAAAAATCGATTTTTTGGAACCGTCTAACCCTATTTCCCCTCTTAATGTATGATACATATTAATTTTTTATATTAAAATAATTAGTTTGATTCTATTATAGACAATTATAATAAAGGTAAAATGTACATGATTTATTCTATCAAAATAATCCTTTTCAGGTACTTTATTTGTAAAAAAGAAATAATTTATATTTTTGGAGTACGAGTCTAAAAGCTTATTTTCAGCTTATCTTTATTAATTTATTTTATCAAATTTTTATGAAATTTTCGATAGACAAGTACCGCGAGATCATTGATATTTTTACGAATTTCCTATTTCCCCTATTTCCTCCCTTAAGGGAAGAACCACCACTGTGAACGGACTCAAAAAAGGCCTTTTTTCATGAATTTTCGTTTGCTACTTAATGAAATATTTAAGGATTGACGGGATGTTATGTTTTTAAGGATACTTTGAAGTTGGTTTGTAGAAATTTTCATTAGAAAATAATCGAAATTATGACAGTTATAATTTTTGTACAAATTTTCCGTAAAAAATTGTCTTTAATGAATCCCTGACATCGTTCATCTAAAAATTTGTACATGCCGCCAGTTTGAGAAAAATTAATTGAAATAACAAATCGGCTCTGCTTAGCGAAAACTACACTTATGCAGATTGAGAAAATATTTTTGTGTTATTTATCAGACGAACCATGCCGGAGATAGGGGGTGGAATCGTTAAAAGAAAAATTTTAACGGAAAATTTTCATAAAAACTATAATTGTCATAATTTTTATTATTTTTTAATGGACATTTTTATAGAACAACTTCAAAGTGTCCTTAAAAACATACAATTCTGCCAATCGTGAAATAAGTCATTAAGTAGCAAACAAAAATTCGTGAAATAGGACCTTTTTGAGCCCTTTCACAGTAGGCTTTACCCTTAAACGTACCATTACCATGAAATAATGGAGTACACTTGGATTCGCTAATACTCGCCCAGGGTTCGTATGAATTGTAGGGAGAAAATTACGAGGGCTCCGAAACATTCGCTAGTGCAGAAGGGAGAGATTGGTGGCAATTGACATACTGGATTTGGTGAAAACGCTCTGAGATTGGAAGATTGCTGTATAGCTCAGTGTAATTTTTTTTTTATATATAATTATATTGTAATATACTCACTACAACTCACTGTGAAAAAAAGCAGTGCTTCGGACAGCATGTTATAATCGTTTGAACGTGATTTTTTTTCTCTAGTGATCCGTTATGACAGTATCATGATTAACTTTAAGGGATCACATCCCGCTGCGCGCGCTGAAACCCGAGTAAATTTGACAAATTATTATAAAGGTTATATGGTGGAAAAAAATGTAATTGTTGATTTCACATTTTTTATTGACTGTTCAACTATAAGAAAAAAAATTTTTTAATTAAAAAAATAATATTATTGTCTTTTACGGGTATGAATGTGATACTGATGAAAACCATGACGCCTCCTTTTCGACATCATAACTTCACCGAAAATGATCCAATCTCCAAACATAAAAAAGAATCTAGTAAAATAACGTAGTAGTAATAGTCTGACGGAGGGAATTTTTTTTTTTCATTTTTTTTTTTCAAAAATAAAGAAATGACAGTATTTCAAACTTTAGTATGCAATTTAAAAAAATAAAATTAGCGTTTAAAAATTTATATAAAATTGTCCAACCAAAAAAAAAAACCTCTCGTCAAACTGTAGAGAAAATAATTATCAAGATTTAAAAAAAAAAGTTAAAAAATATTAAAAATTGACTGAGTTATCGCGCTGACACTGTCGAAAAACATAGTTACGAGAAAAACGCGTTTAAAGTTTCTAGCCAGGTAGCCGTCACAACCCGATGTCCGGTCACATTTATTATTATAACCTTGTATCGAAGTGGAATTCTCTTAGAAGATTTTTCTTGAAAAATTCTTAAAAGTATAAAGAATAAAAATCTGTTAAAAAAAATCGATTTTTCGAAAATGTCAAGGGTATGTGAGCTCTTCAGGGCGGGGTAAGGTATTCAAACTTTTTTTTTGCATTATTTTTTATTGTTTAAATGAAAGTTCAACATCTCAAGAATATCGTGTTGAAATTTCAAGTCGATCGGGCCAAAATTAACGGAGTTATGAGCATTTGAGCGTCCGTGGCTCCAGACCGGTTTTCTAGTGTGCAAACCTTTAAGGTAGTAGTCTGGTAACTTAAGCCGATTTTCATGTCGTTTTTGGAGGGCGTTTTTTTGTAGGAAAATAAAAATGAATCGTTTTGGATATTTAGGATGTTATTATTTACATATTAAAGATACAAACAAATGTTTCTTGAAAAAATTTAGTAGCTGATTATTATTATTATTATTGATCGAAGTTGGCACCTCGAAAAAAAAGCGCGTGGGTGGCCCCGGTGATTTTGGCTCTTGATGTTATCTGAAATAAAAAATTCTTGATAATTCTTAATCTATAGACACGTAATTCTGGTCGGAACTACTGAAGTTAAATTTCATGGATAAATAACAAAATTTATTTGCTAAAACAAAAGGACTTTTTTTCCAAAGTCCGCCATATTGTTATTTATCCATGAAATTTAACTTCAGTAGTTCCGACCAGAATGACATGTCTGTAGATTAAGAATTATCAAGAATTTTTGATTTCAGATAACATCAAGAGCCAAAATCACCGGGGCCACCCGAGCGCTTTTTTTTCGAGGTGCCAACTTCGATCAATAATAATAATAATAATAAACTATTACATTTTTTCAAAAATTATTTTTTTTCTATCTTTAATATGTAAATAAAAACATCCTAAATATCCAAAACGATTCATTTTTATTTTCCTACAAAAAAACGCCCTCCAAAAAAGACATGAAAATCGGCTTAAGTTACCAGACTACTACCGTAAAGCCTTTTTCTGAAACTTGTCATTTTTTAAGTCGGTGTACGCCGTAACTCAAAATCTAATGCACCGATTCTTTTGAAATTTTGTACACTATTTTTACACATAAACCACCAGGTAACGTTGCCGAGTTTTTTTTTAATAATTATTTTTTATTTTACAATAACAAGTTTGCCGATTTTTTTAGCGAAAATCGCGTCTTTGACTTCCAAGTGCTACCAAAAAAGGAAAAAATCGTTAAAAATAAAAAACTCGACAGCATTACCTCGAGAAACATCTCACCTAATAAAGGCATTTTGATTTTTTTATTTCGGATGATCCAGTGACGAGTTACAGCGTACACCGCGAAACAACTATTTTTCGAGGCGCCTGCGGAAATTTGCCGCCAACGGCTTATTTATCAATATTTTGCAATGAAAATTTAGGAAAGTATAGTTCAGATGTTGCATTATTACATGGAAAGTGAATAAATAAACCAGCATTACCTGTATCGTTTAAAAAAATTCTTAAAAATATGCTTTTTTTTTCACCGAATTAATCTTACCCCCTCGTTAAAGGACTTGTGGAATCGAACGGTTAGAGCTGCGAGGGTTGAATCACCTCCCATTTTGAAGATAAATAATAACAGCTAATCAATGAATCGATTTTTTTCCCGTAATCGTTCGGCTTCATATAAAAAATGTGGCAGGTGACGAAAGCTGGTCAAATTGACCGCGAACTTCCATATACTTGCTCCGCTCGTCTCGCAGCGTTTTGAAAGTTAATATTGCTCTCACGGCGTTCGCCATATAGCTATAGAAACATTAAGTGATTTAAATATAGAAAATCCGTGATTTAGAAGGCGTGGGTGTAGTCAAGAGGCCGAGAGAGAGAGAGATAGGCGTGAATAAGTTCGAAGCATTTATAATAGACATCCAAAGGGGTGGGCGACGAGTAGTCAATTCGTCTTGAGTCTGGGTTCTCGTTGAAGGCAAGGTCGACTCCAGGAAAGCTCTCTTGTGGCGACGACGACGACGACGACAAATGACCCACGCCCGGTTCGGTCGAGTTTTTGATGAATTATACCCGACGATGTTTTATCGTCCGACATAATCTGCGAGAGATATTTTTCCGACTAGTTGGATAAATTGACGGTGGGAAACATCGGCCCGCACACAAAGCTCGTTCACTCTGAGATAAATTACCATGCACTCTTCAGGGGTAATAACCGAAATATTCGCACGTGTATGCGATCCATTTGAGGGGGGAAACAGGGTTAGGACAGCGTTTTCTCAATGATTTTCATGAATTTTTTTTACAGTATAAAAAATGATTATAATTTATTGAAACTTTGAGAATATTTTATACATATGTTTAAGTATATACTATAAAATTTTTGAAGAATTTCCTTGAGAAACACCGACGATATTAGCGACCCCATATTGTTGGTAACAATCAGACTCAGCATTTTGCGTACATTCTGGAAGCCGCAATTTTCATCCGAAATCAAACGAGGTTGGAATTTACTTTTATTATATGTCTCTCTTCTATATGAACCTAAATGCTATCAAAAAAAAAGAAAATTGAATTTTTTACAGGGGTCAAAACAAAAAAGCATAACTTTTTGCCATTTTTTACAACTTTATTTGCAAAAAAAAATTATTTTATATAATGATAATATTCCGATTTTAGGTTCATATAGAGCGCAATACGAAGAACAAAGTAACTGCTAATTTTCAAAACGATTGGTCGAAAACTTTTCAAACTAGCGTGTACGCAAGTTCAAAAAAAGTCGTTTTCAGACAACCGCGTTTGAAAAAATAGGACAAAGAAAAACAAAGTCAATGCAGTCATACATTTATTCGGTGTTTTTCAAGGAAATTCTTCAAAAATTTTATAGCATATACTTAAATATATGTATAAAATATTCTCAAAGTTTGAATAAATTATATTCATTTTTTATACTATAAAAAGATTCATGAAAATCATTGTGAAAACGCTGTCCTAACCCTACTTCCCCCCTCAATGGCTTACAACAATGGAACGAGTCGGAATTTTCATTAAAAATTTTGGGAACATATTTTTCAATCGTTTTACTAACAATTTATGAAATAAAAAAAAAATCGATTTTTTAAACCGTCTAACCCTATTTCCTCCCTTAAAAAGGGGTGTGTCGGTGTGTCTCATTAAAACGGGGTGGAATAAGAGATTGCGGTGAAATTTACGGGTCCGTCGGACATAATGTTGGAACGAGGAAAGTTAACTATGATTTCTCACCCTGAAATATCAAAAAAACCATTGAAAATATGGTTAGCCATTTTGTTTACAATCTTTCACGATCATCAAAATTCCGAAGTACATTATTGTATATTTAATTCGATGTACGTATTCCTTAAGCAATCGTTGTGCCAAATAAACAAAAAAGAAGTTGACAAACTATTTTGATTTAGGACAGAATGAAATAGTAGTTTTCTCGAGAGTCTCAGCGCGAAAAATAAGTGTCGTAAAGTTGGGTCAAAAGATTCCTTAACATGTGTCATCCGGGGATTATGCAGAAGTGACTTTTTTACCGAAACCATTCAGAGGAGCCAATCGCTCTCTTTTTTTTTTTTTTAGCGTGCGACAACTTTTGTGCGGAAGTTGAACTGAAAAGTTTCCACGAGAATTCTCCTGCGGATGTCAGCGCCGAATGGAGTACACCAGAAGTTTTGAGAGAGTGTAAAGGAAATCATGTATACATGTGTATAGGAAATCGTCCGCGATACACGAGAGTGTATAAGCGAAAAAAGCACAACGGAGATTGACAACAAACTAGATCTTCGGTCGCGAGTGCGCGAGAGAGATAAAGAGGCAGAAATGGGGGTTGTAAACGTGGTGACGCGGTCCGGCTAAGTGACATGGTTGGCAAGAGGCCCAGTTGTTATACCGCAGAAAGAGATCCCTCCACCGACTATTTCTAGCCAAAGATACATAGTCGACGACAACCAGAATCGATTTTCGAAAGGCAGAACTAAAGATATTTCCTCTTAATCTTGAGGGGGGTTATCGGCCCGTTTGTTAAGAAGTCGTACGCAGGCAGAATTTTAAAAAAAATATTTTTTTATATTTTATTTTCGTAATGTACGTATCGCTTACTACTTTAATAAAGCTGGAGAGTTTGTTTGCACGTTTGTATGTTTGTTCGAACGCGCTAATCTCATGAAATACTAATCCGATTTGGAAAATTCTTTTTGCATTAGATAGCCCGTGTATTCAGAAAGGCTTTACGCTATATAACTTTATGCTAGGCCCTATCTTACTACTATAATAAAGCTGAAAAGTTTGTTTGTATGTTTGTTCGAACGCTCTAATCTCAGGAAATATTAATTTTATTTGGACAATTCTTTTTTCATTAGAAAGCCTGTTTATTCAGAAAGGCGTTACGCTATATAACTTTATGTTATGACCCTATCTTACTACTTTAATAAAGCTAGAGAGTTTGATTGTATGTTTGTGTGTTTGTTCGAACGCGCTAGTCTCAGGAAATACTAATCCGATTTAGAAAATTATTTTTGCATTAGATAGCCCGTTTATTCCGAAAGGCTTTACGCTATATAACTTTATGCTATGTCCCTATCTTATTACTTTAATAAATCTGGAGAGTTTGCTTGCATGTTTGTATGTTTGTTCGAACACGCTAATCTCAGGAAATACTAATCCGATTTGGAAAATTCTTTTTGCATTAGATAGCCCGTGTATTCCGAAAAGCTTTACGCTATATAACTGTATGCTATGGCCCTATCTCACTACTATAATAAAGCTGAAGAGTTTGTTTGTATGTTTGATTGTTTGTTCGAACGCTCTAATCTCAGGAAATATTAATTTTATTTGGACAATTCTTTTTGCATTAGATAGCCCGTTTATTCAGAAAGGTTTCACGCTATATAATTTTATGCTGTGACTCTATCCTACTACTATAATAAAGCTGGAGAGTTTGTTTGTATGATTGTATGTTTGTTCGAACGCGCTAATCTCAGGAAATACTAATCTTATTTGGAAAATTCTTTTTACATTAGATAGCCCATTTATTCGGGAAGGCTCTACGCTATATAACTTTATGCTATGATTCTGAGGAGCTGCGGCGGCGCGTTAAATCGGAGGACGGAAATTTAACGATGGTGAAACCACGGGGCACTGCTCGTATATATATACAGAAAATTTCATGGCGATCCGAAAAATATTCTCGAAGTTACGCGAATATTTGTAAAGACGTCTCAGTGTGTCGCAGCATGATTTTGAAAGTTTTAAGTCGTTTTTCTCAAAACTGTGGCTTTAAAGTTGATGAGCAAGATTCCTCGTAAACGGCTAAACCGATCAGTTTCAAATTTTTACACAAACTTTATAAATATATTTTTCAGTGATTAATCGAAGATTTTTTCTCGCCGATAAATATTTTCCATTTTATCAACGATTTAAGGTCAAAATTTTTATCGAAAATTAACATTTTTTTTGAGAAGCCGCCATTTTGTTGAAAATCAATATTTTGCTTATTCCTTCGATTAAATACTAGATAATACCTTATATTAACGAAAACTTTTTTGTTTTTCCATTTTGGATGATCCAATCCAGAGATATCATACTCACCGCAAGTTGCCTTTTTTTAGAGGAACTCCCGGAGATCGGCTATGGCAGCTTTAAAAATCATTATTTTTACAAATAAAAATTATGAAAATAAAGTTAAGAATTGACGCAATATGCATGTAAATTTTCATGTTATTAAATTAAAGTGTCTTTCCAGGAAAAATTCTTGAAAAATCGCTTTTTTCGATCACCTGACTGCGTATGATCCCTGAGCAATGAATTTCATCCGTCAGCTTAAAGCGATCGTACCGTGTGACGGCTGTATTCTTTCGTCGTTTTTGTGAAGTTTTTTTCTAACGCATCATGAAAACACATAATCTTGGAATTTTCGAAATATATTTATTAACATTTGTACAATCACTCAGAATTGTTTGAAGCCAAAATATAGATTCGAATCGACTTTACAGCGTTCGAAACACAGACATGTGAAAAATAAGTAGGTTGACGGCTGACATGATTCCGGCTGTTCTGTTCGTCTGAAATCAAAAAATGAAATGGCCTTTTAATCTGTAGACCCGTGGCTATAACCGGAACTAGGTTTAAATGAAAATATTGAAAATTAAATTCTTGTCGCGATTTTGAATATTTAGTTTCGATTTTTGTCATTTTTTTCGACTTTTTGAGTTTGCTAAAGAAGAAACTTCCTAGTTCCGACTATAGCCACAGGTCTACAGATTAAAGTGTCATTTTATTTTTTTATTTCAGATGAACAGAACAGCCGGAATCATGTCAGTCGTCAATCTACTTATTTTTCACAAGTGTGCCTTTCGTACGCCGTAAAGTCGATTCCGATCTGTATTTTGACTTCAAAAAATTCCTAGTGACTATGCAAATGTTAATAAATATATTGTAAAAATTTCAAGATGTATTTTTATGGATCGTTAGAAAAAATTCGTAAAAAGAAGCGAAAAAATACAGCCATCAGACGGTACGATCGCCCTAAAGGAACTTTGTGCCCTGCGGTAACAACCAAAATAACACTTGGGCTTGAATCTTTACCGAACCTACCATACGATGTCCGTTCAAAAAGTATCGTGAATTTTGAATTTCCGCGGGCGACTTATATTCGATTTTCGATTTTTCTTGTGGCGTCAGGTTGGTACTCATGTCCCTCACTTATGCTGAAAAAATCGGCCATTTTGAATGTTTAGTTAATTGTTGACAGCTATTTTGGTTAGACGTGTTTTGGCTTGTCTTCGATTTTTGCCTATTCCAAAAAAGCAGCTTCCTTTGCGATGATTGTGCTTTGGTTTCCACGTCATAACCATAAACCCATGATTCGTCACCAGCTATGACCCTCTGGAGCAAATTTGGGTCATCGCGGACCGAGTCCATCAGCACCTTAGCAATGTTAACGCGAATTAAAAAATTTTTTTATTCAGTCGAACAATAATTTTGCCGACATTTTGTAACTCGTCGAATAATGAAATATCATTAATAAACAGCTGTCAACAATTAACTAAACATTCAAAATGGGCGATTTTTTCAGCATAAGTGAGGGACACGAGGACCAACCTAACGCCACAAAAAAATCGAAAATCGAATATACGTAGCCCGCGGAAATTCAAAATTCGCGATACTTCTTGAACAGACCTCGTATGTAAATCACTCGAAATCTCGGAATAGATCATACCAATTGTATTTTCTTCTTTCCGCGAGTTGGTAAAATTTATTAAAACCAAAAACCGATTGAGGGATTAAATTGTAAATAAAATAGTCATCAGATATCTTGTAAAGGCTGTCACATAAATTGTTTCTCGACATTGAATGTATAATTTTAAAAAAAAAGATCTGGACGGCATCAAAAAAATTCAAAAATAGATATTTGTTGAATTTCAATTTCTCCTAGCAGCTAGAGAAAGACCGCAATATAAATATATTATAACGTTCTTGGGTGGACTCTCGGAGAACCGATTGGCGCCTGGAATATGCTAGAACGAGGAGTAGTTTGAGGCAGCGAGCACGCCTGTTATTTCCGGTACCGGGAATCACGACTCCGCGTCTACATAACTACAGTATTATAACACAGTGTTTATATATATGTAGATCCACGTGTGTTCTCGGAAGCATCGTCTTGACCAATATATATATTCTTGAGGATAGCCACCGCGATTCCAAACATGCGATAATCATCATTTCCCCACAATTTCCACCCTTCAAACGCCCCCCCCCCCCCTCCCCCCCCCGGTCCCCTCAAATTGGTATAATCTATAGAAATAGAATGGCAGTTGTCACGACGAATTGTCAACGATATCATTGTGTGTGATATTGATTTTTACGTTACAGATCGAAGTTTCTTGGTGGCGAACGCTCAGCAGGGATTATGTCACATAATCTACTGCTCGGATGGATTTTGCCGTTTGACGGGCTACTCGAGGGCCGAGGTCATGCAGAGGCCCGCTGTTTGCGAGTTCCTTCACGGGCCCATGACCTCGCCTCACGCAATAGCGGCGCTTCGTGACGCCCTGGTCGCCGGTGTTGAAAAACATTTCGAGATACTCTACTACAGGAAAGACGGTAAGAACTAATTGAAAATTTTACATTCCCATTGATTCCGAATTGTCGCTTCCCATTGACGTATTCCAATCTGAAGTAATTCCTGTCCGTTGGTCACAAAAAGATCTTCGATCATTAATAGAGGACAGAAGGAACCTTGAGCTCATAGTTTACTGGCAAACCGAATCGTTGGACTGGCCCAACGATGACACAGAACGACAGCCGACAACGCCAACGCACAGTTTTTCCAACGTCGATGACTCAGAACGCGCGACGCACAGTTTCACGGGGTCGCGACACACTTGTTGTTCGAGCGTGGGTATAAAGTTGTCGTGGAAGTAACCGGTCACTGGATTAGTTGGGTCGAGGAAAGTTGCGACAACTAGAGGTTTGACCTTAGGCTTGCGTTCCGTATGCAGAGGTGATCGATAACAAAAGGACTCGGGCATTCCGCGAACGTACACGTTCCACGGGCGTGTATTATTTATCATCGTCGTGTAGTCATAGTCACAAATCCAAGGGCAACTTCGTATGACATTGAGTGGACGGAGATGAGGAGTAAACAATCTTGTGGCCCGGCAACATTTCAATGAAGATGATACGTAAAGTCGAGACCTTGAAAGTAACGGGACAGAGACACTCGTGTATATACGCTTTAGGCTTCATCGCTCTTTTCAACCACCTGTGAATTCAATCCAATTTACTGCCTCTCGTACAATCCTGACTGCTTCTTATATCACGCCATGACGATTGAATACGAGACGGGGGAATTTGACGAATGACGATAGAGATCATGGATAACGATAATCGCGCAAAATTAATATGCATCTTGCATTAATAGACAAATTAGTGTGTGTGATTTTTGAGAAACTTTTGTTTTTTTCCTTCCTAACAGATTGTATAAAGGTCCCTCTTAAAAAGGGGAAAAAAAGAAGTCCGTGAAACTTTCAGCTCTTAATATTAGTATTCAAAGGTCGCCCATCACGATTTCCCATTTCCCATCTAAATAATATGGAAAATTTTTCTTTATATCTGCGAGATTTTATATCTCAGCAAAGATTCATAATGCAACTAAGCCTTCAACGTTCTGTTGTTGGAAATTGAATGCTAAACACAAATAATGTCTCACAATTTTTTTGTATTTATTATTGTGTGTTCCAACGTATACCCTTTCGGGGTTTTACGCGTGACCCTTCCCAATTCCATTTTTTCCATTTTTCCCCCTATCACTCCCTACCCGCACTTCGCTAAGCTAATCTAACTTCCATTGCGTCCGCAGACGTCGTACTGTATCGCATTTGCCATGGACACAGGGAAACTGCGGAAAACCTGTGCCGATACAGACGGCTTTTTGTTTTGAATGACTTTCAGTTGTATTACCATCAGAAACTCAGAAAAACTGCCTCCCGCTCAGTAGTCGGCGTGCAAGCCAGTGCACGGCTAAGCGGTCACCCATTCCAGTACTGACCGCGGCCAATACTGCTTAACATGGGAGATCGCCGAAGCCGCGCACCGACCACGCGTCCACTGCTGTCGGTCACAATTTTTTTGTATATATCACCATTTACGTGATATTCCAGTTTGAAGATCGAAATATGTGAAAATTCGTATTCTATCGTATCATTTCGGTGATATTAAATTATGAAATATTTACAATTGTTTATCGATTAATTGATTAATAATATATTCGTGGAATATTCCTGGCATCATCTTTATAATTTTCCTACTGATTTATTTGATAAGTGATTATCAGAAGCAATTTTTTCATTGAGAATTGATTTTCGAACTGTTAAATTATTCGGATAGGATCATTTTTTTACCATTAATTTGTTCGTTTTTGAGGATATCTTTATTGCGAATTCGACAATCTACAAAAAAGTGCGCTGAAATTATGCGATAGTACCAATAGTTTTCCGGTAATTAATGAAAGATTGCGAATTTTCATATATTTCGAACGTCAAACTCAAATATCACGTAAATGGTGATGTTTGCAAAAAAAAAAAAATCGTGAGACATTATTTGTGTTTAGCATTCAATTTCTTAAAACGGAACGTTGAAAGCTTAGTTGCATTATGAATTATACTGAGATATAAAATTTCATAGATATAGAGAAAAATTTCCCATATTATTTAGATGGGAAATAGGAAATGGTGATGAGCGATCTCTGATATATTAATATTAATATTAAGGGCTAAAATTTGGGACAGACTTCGTTTTTTTGCCCTTTTTAAGTGTTTACGATTTGTTAGGAAGGAAAAGAAAAAAACGATGCTAAAGAATGACACACTCTAATATAATATATATATTAAGGGGGCAAATAGGGTTAGGACAGCGTTTTCTCAATGATATTCATGAATTTTTTTATAATATAAAAAATGAAAATAATTTATTGAAACTTTGAGAATATTTTATACATAAAATAAGTATATACTATACTTATATTAAAGTATATACTATACTTATATTAAAGTATATACTATAAAATAGTATATACTATAGTACTAGTTTGTTTAAGTATATACTATAAAATTTTTGAAAAATTTCCTTGAAAAACACCGACGATATTAGCAACCCCATATTGCAGGTCACAATCAGACTCAGCATTTTGCGTACATTCTGGAAGCCGCAATTTTCATCTGAAATCAAACGAGGTTGGAATTTACTTTTATTATATGTCTCTCTTCTATATGAACCTAAACGCTATAAAAAAAATAGAAAATTGAATTTTTTACAGGGGTCAAAACAAAAAAGCATGATTTTTTGCCGTTTTTTACAACTTTACTTGCGAAAAAAAATTATTTCAAATAATGATAATATTCCGATTTTAGGTGCATATAGAGCGCAATACTATGAAGAAAGTAACAGCCAATTTTCAAAACGATTGGTCGAAAACTTTTCAAACTAGCGTGTACGCAAGTTAAAAAAAAGTCGTTTTCAGAAAAACGCATTTGAAAAAATAGTACCAAGAAAAACAAAGTCAAAGCAGTCATACATTTTTTCGGTGTTTTTCGAAGAAATTCTTCAAAAATTTTATAATATATACTTAAATATATGTATAAAATATTCTCAAAGTTTCAATAAATTATATTCATTTTTTATACTATAAAAAAATTCATGAAAATCATTGAGAAAACGCTGTCCTAACCCTATTTCCCCCCTTAATGGCTTATAACAATAGAACGAGTCGGAATATTCATTTAAAATTTTGGGAAAATATTTTTCAATAGTTTTACTAACAATTTATGAAATAAAAAAAAATCGATTTTTTGGAACCGTCTAACCCTATTTCCCCCCTTAATGTATGACACACATTAATTTTTTATATTAAAATAATTAGTTTGATTCTATTATAGACAATTATAATAAAGGTAAAATGTACATGATTTATTCTATAAAAATAATCCATTTCAGGTACTTTATCTGTAAAGAAGAAATAATTTATATTTTTGGAGTACGAGTCTAAAAGCTTATTTTCCAGCTTATCTTTATTAATTTATTTTATCAAATTTTTATTAAATTTTCATTAGACAAGTACCGCGAGATCATTAATATTTTTACGAATTTCCTTCAATCGATGGTTTCAATGGACCATTGAATGCCTTTGGTCGATGGTCTTTGTCCTAATGTCATTTGTTCATTGGCAGTCAACATTGAAAAGTGTTCGTATGATCTTTGAAAGAAAAATCTATAGACTCCATTGAGGCCGTGCTAAATCCCTGGCAGTGGATGCTGACCGGTCTGACTGGCGTCTTCCTCATTCAACCGTGAGCACGGATCACTGGAAGTGTAGTAACAAACGAGCGGGGGGCGCCGCTAAGAATAGCTTGTGAGATAAATCCCGACGTATATTTTTTTTAACAAAGCTAGACCGTCCGGTCTGGTTGAGAGCAACGCTTCGCTCTCTCGACGTCGTCACAGGTAACACTGTTGGGGTTGAAAGCTCTCGATGTTGCGGCGTCACAGGACAATGAACCGTCGTATCAGAATGAAAGAGAGAGCTAGAGCAACCGATCCCAATCTGTGCACTGAAAAAAAAACAATGAGACTGAACGAACCTGTTCTACTTGGTATCATTTCGTCGTCCGCAGAGACGAGATTGATCGATCCACGCGTGAGTAGAGCCGCAAGCCAGTGGGAAGGAATGAATGCGTGAAAAAGCCAAAAGCCTTTGTACTATTCGAAGGTCTAATTTAGAAATCGTAACACCCAAGCTCCGGCGAACGAGTCACGGGCCAGGGCAGAGTTCGAGAGCAGGCTCGTTCTCTTTTCCTTCGGCGGCTGCAAAGACATCAGCTGCCGAACAAGATTTCAGCTCGACACTCTCGGCATATACTCCGCAGTCTAGCCCAACGTTTCAACCCGTCGACGACGACGAGGAGGTCTCGTTTGAACGACTCGTCTTAGAACGTATTCACCATAAATTCCAGACTTCTCGGTGTATCCGCAAAATGAGATCGTATAAAACAACGACTTTTATGCGACAGAGAGCTTACCACCGTGAGCTTTACCGCTGTTATACAAAAGCCTACAAAGTCGTGTAAGAATAAAATCGCGTATAACAATCACACCGGATTTTTCCTGGTTTAAGCGTTGATATAAATGTGGTTAGATGAGACAGTGCCCGGGTAGACTCGGTATCCGATGGATAATAACTGCGCCATCGGGACGTTTAAATTTCTGTGCACGTTCCGATTGAACCAACTTTCCGATACCACGAGGAAATTATCGTATAGCACGTTGCAGAGGGAAATAGAACGGGAGCCTGTGACTTTCCTGCCTCTTTAACGAAAATCTTTACACTCGCTAACGGGACACTTGTTCCGGGATTCGAATATACGTCCCAACGGTACTGTAGACTGCATCAAAGGAACTGGAGTACACAACTCGAGTCCGGCGCAGTCCCGTCGAGATCCTTAGCATAGAGCTTTCTACATGACAGTGAGAGAAAAACCCTTCCGGAACTTTGAATACCGTGCTCCGCTTAGTGCCGTCATCCACAGTGCTTCAACCCATCTGGACGACGCGAGAGTTGAAGTTAGACATTCAGTCACATTGTGCTCTCGAGAGCCGCTTTTCTGCCACTCAGTAAGCTCGGCTATTGCGACGTTGTCTCATCTCATCCGTGAATGGTACGTTACGTTTCGGGTCTTTCCTTCCATTTTCTCGTTTCTTCGCCGCCACTGTCGTCCGTTGAAAATTCCCGCGATGCGACAAGCTCCACGGAACAAGATGCCAAAGGTGTACGCGCTTCCGGCACAAGCTATTGAAGGGGGAAATAGGGTTAGGACAGCGTTTTCTCAATGATTTTCATGAATTTTTTTATAGTATAAAAAATGAATATAATTTATTGAAACTTTGAGAATATTTTATACATATATTTAAGTATATACTATAAAATTGTTGAAGAATTTCCGTGAAAAACACCGAAAATATTAGCGACCCCATATTGCAGGTCACAATCAGACTCAGTATTTTGCGTACATTCTGGAAGCCGCAATTTTCTTCTGAAATCAAACGAGGTCGGAATTTACTATTATTATATGTCTCTCTTCTATATGAACCTAAATACTATCAAAAAAATAGAAAATTGAATATTTTACAGGGGTCAAAACAAAAAAGCATGATTTTTTGCCATCTTTTACAACTTTATTGCGAAACAAAATTATTTTAAATAATGATAATATTCCGATTTTAGGTTCATATAGAGCGAAATACTATGAAGAAAGTAACTGCCAATTTTTAACTCGTTTCCCCTTAAGGGGGGAAATAGGGTTAGGACAGCGTTTTCTCAATGATTTTCATGAATTTTTTTATAGTATAAAAAATGAATATAATTTATTGAAACTTTGAGAATATTTTATACATATATTTAAGTATATACTATAAAATTTTTGAAGAATTTCTGTAGAAAACACCGAAAATATTAGAGACCCCATATTGCAGGTCACAATCAGACTCAGCATTTTGCGTACATTCTGGAAGCCGCAATTTTCAACTGAAATCAAACGAGGTCGGAATTTACTTTTATTATATGTCTCTCTTCTATATGAACCTAAATGCTATCAAAAAAATAGAAAATTGAATTTTTTACAGGGGTCAAAACAAATAAGCATGATTTTTTGCCATAGTTTACAATTTTATTTGCGAAAAAAAATTATTTTAAATAATGATAGTATTCCGATTTCAGGTTCATATAGAGCGCAATACTATGAAAAAAGTGACTGCCAATTTTCAAAACGATTGGTTGAAAACTTTTCAAACTAGCGTGTACGCAAGTTAAAAAAAAGTCGTTTTCAGAAAAACGCGTTTGAAAAAATAACAAAATGCTGAGTCTGATTGTGACCTGCAATATGGGGTCGCTGATATCTGCGGTGTTTTTCAAGGAAATTCTTAAAAAATGTTATAATATATACTTAAATCTATATATATATAAAACAAAGTCGGGTTATTTACACCACTTATAACTCAAGATCGGCTGGACCGATTTTAATGATCTTTGATTCGTTGAATTCGTCTCCTCCCCGAATAGCAGAATAACTATTAAAATATATATCTGAAAAGTGCACGGAAAAAAAATTATGAATAATTAATATTTATATATAAAATAAAGTCGGGTTAGTTACACCACTTATTACTCAAGAACGGCTGGACCGATTTTAATGATCTCTGATTTGTTGGATTCGTCTGCGCCCCGAATAACAGAATAACTATTAAAATATCTGAAAAATTCACAGAAAAAAAATTCACGGAAAAACAAAAGTAAAATGAGTTTTTAAATATATTAGGTTTGGCATCTAACCTCTGGCGGGGGGGGGGGGGGGGGGGGTTAGGGTTGGCCATCCGCTTTATTTGTTCTTGCGCCTGATAACAAAATGAAAAATGTCGTATATCACAAGGAGCTTCACTGAAGAGAATCAACCCGAGTGAAACCCATGCAGCAAAATGCATAGCTTCAATATAGCAAATGTCTGACACGCCATTGAAATACTTGATTTTTGTACTTTTATTGAATCTTTATTTTCTTTATATATATTATCCTAATAAACTATTAAACTTAATAAATTTTTAGTATTCATTTTATTACGCTAATACAATCCTAAATTAAGTTCAGCTAAAAGTTAACACGACATTCATTGTCTGTTAGGCGGTACGAAGTTCGCCGGGTCAGCTAGTGTATGCATAAAATATTCTCAAAGTTTCAAAAAATTATATTCATTTTTTATACTATACAAAAATTCATGAAAATCATTGAGAAAACGCTGTTCTAATCCTATTTCCACCCATAATGGCTCCTAACGATAGAACGAGTCGGAATTTTCATTAAAAATTTTGGAAACATATTTTTCAATAGTTTTACTAACAATTTATGAAATAAAAAAAAAATCGATTTTTTGAACCGCCTAACCCTATTTCCCCCTTCAAGATCATCGAAATATAAAATGGATGCTTGAAAATCTTTGCGCGAATCCGCATCATCCTACAAATCAATTTTTTATCTCAAATGGTTCCTGTGAACTGATTCCGTGACGCATGACATTGAGGATAATCTCGGGGCTCGTCACGTCGATCCAACAAGTGAGCATCCGGATCCCTCTGAGCTTTGAAGTTTAGCGTGTGCTTGTGTACGCTGCGGGTTTATGCATTTATGCAAGGGCCTATATGCGAGTTGTTGGATGGAGGGAGTCGAGCTTGCGCGATAGCGACGGGGCGCATGGTATCTCTATAGTGCACATGCATATAGACATATTTGGAAAAAAGGAGAACAGAGCGCGGGAGAGAGAGAGAGTGGAAGAGGTTCGGGGCTCGTTTGCAAGCTCTCGGCCCTCTTGCTATTTCTGAGGCACTTGCTCTCTCTCTCTCTCTCTCTCTCTCTCTCTCTCTTTCTCTCTCGCGGCACAGTCAATCCCTCCTCCGCGGAGGCACACCTCGCCACGTCACTGGGGCAATGCACTCCCGATGACGTCACGAACTCCCGACCAAAAGCGTCATCGACCAATCGGTTGCTCTCGCAGAGAGGGAGCCGTTAACCCGACTAAAGACACTCTTTGCATTCCCCTCCTCCGTGAAGTTTTCCGTTCTCTTTTCCGCGAGCTTTTCGTTGGCATTGCCTTTTATCACTTTTCCTCGTACAACGATCGTTATCAAGTTACGTCATGAAAGAATTTTGCGGAAATTCCGCTTTTCTACGTTGTCATGCGTGTGCCACTGCACCAATTCGCCGAAAGTTTGGCAACTTCTGGATACGCCACTGGAACATTGTTGGCAGCAAGAAAAGCTCAAAGCCGGATGGAAAATACGTGAAACGTCATGGACCACATGTGACATATGCATGCGTCCGCAGACCACCCCCGCTGATCCTCCTTTTGCTGTAGTAAATTTATATTTAGAATATATCCTTGTCTCTCGATCTCTCTCTCTCATTTTGTGTCCGTTCCTTCTCATTTTGTGTACGGACTCGTTGGCGGCAAACGCGACGATCTAATACGGCGTACTTTTCGCGGAATACATATATCGTTGCCGCAAGAAAAACGCGCGCGAGGCAAACCGGGGAGGTCCGCACGAATTCGTACATTTGGATTTCAGCCAACACTGGCAATAGCGTTGATGCTGTTGTGTTTGTGGGTGTGTGGAAGAAGCAAAACGTGTAATCCGCTCACACGTTGATATTTCTTTTACAAGCTCATCTCCAGGTTCTGGCAACCCTCTTTCACGTTGTCTTTCCACTATGTCGTCACTTCTCTCGTCGTCCAGTTTTATATTACAGTAGTAAAGCACGAGATTGTATTGTGGCTGTTGTTCCAGCTCTTCTTATTTATTTTTTTACCCAAGCTCCAATTTTACTGGCTCTTCGGCAATTTTAATCAAGTTGGTGGGTATTTTTTTTTATCTTTTCGTAACATTGCAGCATTGAAATTAGACTTTATCGAAAAGCTTGACACGTATTGTACTGTCCAAACCTCTTCAAGGGATCACATGTCCATGCGCGCGCTGAAAACCGAGTGAATTTGAAAAATTATCATTAAGTTTATACGGTGATGAAAAAATTAAATTGTTCATTTCACATTTTTTATTAACTGTTCAACTATAAGAAAAAAAATTCAAACATTTTTTTTACAAATATAAACATTATTTTTTACGGGTATAAATGTGATACTGATGAAAACCATAACGCCTCCTTGTCAACATCATAACGTCACTAAAAATTATCCAATCTGCAAAAATAAAAAAGAATCTAGTAAAATAATGTAGTAGTAATAGTCGGACGGAGGGATTTTTTTTGTTTTCCTCCAAATAAGGAAATTACTGTGTTTCAAACTTTAGTATGCAATTAAAAAAATAAAATTAGTGTTTAATAATTTATAAAAAATTGTTCAACCAAAAAATTAAAAAAACCTCTCGTTAGACTATAGAGAAAATAATTATCAAGATTAAAAAAAAAAAAACTTAAAAAGTATTCAAAATTGACTGAGTTATCGTGCTGACACTGTCTAAAAACATTGTTTCCAGAAAAACCCGTTTAAATAATGTTAATTTTTTTTTTAATTAAAAAAAAATATATATTAAATTATAAAAAAAAAAAAATATTAACATTATTTTTTACGGGTATAAATGGACTACTGATGAAAACCGTGGCGCCTCCTTGTCGACATCATAACTTCACCAAAAACTATCCAATTTGCAAAAATAAAACAGAATCTAGTAAAATAATGTAGTAGTAATTGTCTGACGGAGGCAATTTTTTTTTTCAAAAATAACGAAATTACAGTATTTCAAACTTTAGTATGCAATTAACGAAAAAATCGTTATTATTAAAATTATTAAAATTATTAATCGTTTCAAAAAAACATGATTTTTTGTTTTGACCCCTGTAAAAAATTCAATTTTCTATTTTTTTGATAGCATTTAAGTTCATATAGAAGAGAGACATATAGTAAAAATAAATTCCAACCTCGTTTCATTTCAAATGAAAATTGCGGCTTCCAGAATGTACGCAAAATGCTGAGTCTGATTGTGACTTGCAATATGGGGTCGCTAATATCTTCGGTGTTTTTCAAGGAAATTCTTCAAAAATTGTATAGTATATACTTAAATATATGTATAAAATATTCTCAAAGTTTCAATAAATTATATTCATTTTTTATACTATAAAAAAATGCATGAAAATCATTGAGAAAACGCTGTCCTAACCCTATTTCCCCCCTCAATGGCTTATAACAATAGAACGAGTCGGAATTTTCATTTAAAATTTTGGGAACATATTTTTCAATAGTTTTACTAACAATTTATGAAATAAAAAAAATCGATTTTTTGAGCCGTCTAACCCTATTTCCCTCCTTAACTCTATATTAGATCATGGATGCGAGGCATGATATTTCGGCGCGCCGAACATATCGAGGCAAAACATTTGGGCCATGAAAACGTCGAAGCTAGTATCAACAACCGTCGCGTCTGCAGATCGTTATTTACCTCGTTAAAGTCGCGTTTTTCCCGCTGGTCAGGCATGTCCAATAATCGCTCTCCTTTGATTCAGCGGCGTACCAACATCAACGAAAAACGAGGCGTTACGTTCTGATGATCGATATTCACTTCGTCGTTGCATATATATTATGGACTCGCATCCTGACTCTATCCCTTTAAGTTCGCGCGATGAATGTTGGAAGAACTCGGCAATTTCGAGCAGCTCGTCTCTGGGTCGATGGAAAGACTTTGCATCCCCTTCTATGCCGTAGCCTGCCCGGCCTTTCCCTTGCGTTAATTCTCCGTCGATTTTCTTCCCTCTCCGGTCACCCAACTTGCCTCCTCTTGCTCAAACACACATACACACAGACACACCCTCTCAGTCAACCCCAAGACCATAATGGCCGGCTCAGGGTGCGTTCACCTCTCGTTCGATGCTGTGCCATGTACCTTCATCTCTATCCCTCCTTCGACTCCTCACTTCCCAACCTATCACACACCTTTTCCAATTCCGGCTTCCGTGTGGTTTCGAGCAGCGAGAAATACATATCTGGCTAGTCTCTGTGTTGCCTACCACGGCGAGAGAGCACCGGTTTGCTGCGGCGTTGATGAAGGAACGAGAGAGTTTGAAAGTCCTCAGAGAGAAGGACGTAACGAGACCAGACTACTCGAACAGCCACGAACCGAGTGTCCTCATCTTCTTTTTTCTTCTCTCTTGCCTTTCCGTCCTCAGCCCTGTGTCGCTCTGATCACCTCTTTTTCCCCGGAGTCCTCAACTTTACTTGTGCCTACAAGAGGGTCTTGTCGTGCGACAGATTTCGTAATCGATCTCTTAAAGTGTGTGACATTTTTCTTTTTCTCAGACTCGATGACGATCTCTGGAAGGGACACGAGCATTAAAGAAATCAAATGAAGATACTTGGTCAGTATTTTCATTGGGAATCGGTTGAGAAGCAAAAGGATCAACCCACCTCTTGCTTCTCCAACTCACATTGTGTGCCATAACCGTGAATTGGACACGGGTGATACAATGGCAGACAAGAAAATTACGGAAGGCTGGTAATCGTGACATCCGACAGTGAATATTTCCGTTGAACATTTCACTAGCTCCTAGTTCATTTCCGACATGATCCACGATATTATTGTGCTTCAAAGGCTCTGCCGTCTCCCTCCCTGACCACGGAAATTGGTCTTTCCACATTACGGAAATAGACGAACATAATTAAGTCCGTCCGTTATAAACGACCAGCGGGCAGACGGTCGAAATTTCCCGGTACACACGAGAACGAGGATCAATCCAAAAGTACCGGCGGCGAGCCCCGGGTCTCTTTGTCTCGCCCGACAGAGTGTTATTTTTGCTGACGACGTAGTTTGGATTGCGGAGCGAGACGAGAGCTGTTGTGTGCGTCGCGTCCTTCCCAAGACGCTGTTAACGCTTCTCTATTCTGTTTTCCATTAAACGACTAAGGGTGACCTTGACCCGAAGACAACATCGACGCATCACACAATTAGCTAGTTCCTTTTGCTCTGTTTCTATCTCGTAGGACACTCGGCTCGACATAAATTAACGGATGATAGATGAATGGCAAGGCTCGTTAAAAATATTGACTATCCAAGCGCAAAACGAATGTTAGGTTATGGTAACAAAAATTAACGTAGGCAACCCGACGATTGCAGTAATAATGGCCGACGTAAGGGCTAATGCCACATGTTACTTTATTCTCCGATCGAATAAGCCGATTGTAAAATGTTTCAGGCACCAAGTTCCTCTGCAGCGAAGTAATTGCACCGATAAGAAGCGAATCGGACGACATTTGCCTTCAGATAATAAATTTCGAGGATCTGAGCGCACAGCCACCACCACAACCTGTACCACCGAGCGCCAGTCAAGCGAACAACAGACTCGTCACGCGCTGTGAGTTTCCGGTCTTAAAATAATAATTATCCTACTGATGTCGAGCATAAATTAAGTTGAATCGCGCGGCAGTGCAATCTCATCATTCTCCACCAGCATTTCTCGTCCCTTGTCAGTCCCAAAAGTCGATAAAGCACACAATGCCAGACACTATAGTTTCGTGGAGTACGAGCTTGCGCATTTTATCTGCATAATACGACGGGCGGGTAGGGATCGTGTCAATGTTAGTTAAATACGATTCTTAATTGCCGCACGATATACTAACAATAGGAAAATACATGCCACCAACATGCTGTAAAGTTCGAATCGTGCCATCCTCACGGACAAAGCCAGTCGTTTGCCTTGTGGACAGGGGGACGCGAGGGCTTGAAAAGAGACCATGCTAACTCGTCTATAATATATATGTAGATTAACACTCTCGTATACAACCGTGTCGATCTATAAAGTGGCAGCCAACTCGTCTGCGGAAAAGATACGTGTCCAGCGCGCGCGGTTGCCTTTGGCTTTGATCGCTCCGTGTATTTCGTACGTACGAACGAACGAGGGAGAAACACAAAACACATATTCACCGCGGCATCTAAAAGTCAGCGCGCCTCGCGTCTGTGATTCGTCCATGCATCCGCCGCTTTGTATCTGGAGTATTCGTGTACTATTTTTAGTTACGGGGGCCGTCGTCGGAGCGCTCGCTCGTCACTCGCGGGCGAGTCGCCATAGTGTGTACGGCGCGCCTAACGGTTAACCCTGACCCGATAATAAACGTTATACCCTCTATGCCGTCGTCTTTCTCTCGCTCTCATTTCTATACAAACATGTACAGACGCTTACACACGTGTGTCTCTTTCGTGAACTATTTCCACCGTGAGCTTTTTATCCTTCGCTCTTATTCACTACAACACGCATTTTCATTCTGAACCGTTCTTACAGTACACGAGCCAATGGATTAAGTATCATTAGTTTCAAACAACCCCTATAGTTAAAATTGTCCTGTCAACGAAGCTCGGGCTGGAATCACGTTTATCAAGTACCTGTGCCTCAAAACAATCGTTTTGAGGCACTTGAAAAAAATGCTGCACGACTCGAATGGCTTGTGCATAATTGCACGGAAAAAAATTGATTATGATTCCATGCATTGATGTCCCCTTCGTCGAGTTTGGTCAGGGCACGAAGTTCCTCTTCTAATTAGGAAAATTAAGAATTAGAGGGATACGGGGATGGAAAATGGCACAAAATGAAACAGAGAAAGCTGTGGATTGGTCTCGCGTGTAAAATAGATTGAAAATTTTATGCTAGTGATATCCCAGCATTCGCTCGAGCTCCGCCATTTTGTCTCTTACGTCCATTCGGCGTAGTAATCTTATCTCTGCACAAACCCGCCGGGCTCTTCAGCCGGAATATACCCCGGGGGAATACTTTCGAACGGGATTGAAAAAATTGTATATTAATAATACACGGGCAATTGAATCGCTGCCATTATCCCCAGCCATTTATGCATTATTTCCAACCCTGTTTTCGAACGAACAACCCCCACGACTCTTTCTCATCTGCCTTGTAATTGTTTTTTAATATTTCATAAGAGAAAAAAAAACGTGCATATCTAACGCTTCACCCATCGCAGCTCGAATCTCGTCCCAGCTTCAGAAAACGGAGGACAAAAATACTTGACATAGGGTTAGGACAGCGTTTTCTCACTGATTTTCATGAATTTTTTTATAGTATAAAAAATGAATATAATTTATTGAAACTTTGAGAATATTTTATACATATATTTAAGTATATACTGTAAAATTTTTGAAGAATTTCCTTGAAAAACACCGCAGATATTAGCGACCCCATATTGCAGGTCACAATCAGACTCAGCATTTTGCGTACATTCTGGAAGCCCCAATTTTCATCTGAAATCAAACGAGGTTGGAATTTACTTTCATTATATGTCTCTCTTCTATATGAACCTAAATGCTATAAAAAAAATAGAAAATTGAATTTTTTACAGGGGTCAAAACAAAAAAGCTAGATTTTTTGCCATTTTTTACAACTTTATTTGCAAAAAAAAATTATTTTAAATAATAATAATATTCCGATTTTAGGTTCATATAGAGCGCAATACTATGAAGAAAGTAACTGCCAATTTTTAAAACGATTGGTTGAAAACTTTTCAAACTAGCGTGTACGCAAGTTAAGAGAAAGTCGTTTTCAGAAAAACGCGTTTGAAAAAATAGCAAAATGCTGAGTCTGATTATGACCTGCAATATGGGGTCGCTAATATCTGCGGTGTTTTTCAAGGAAATTCTGCAAAAATTTTATAGTATATACTTAAATACACGTATAAAATATTCTCAAAGTTTCAGTAAATTATATTCATTTTTTATACTATAAAAAAATTCATGAAAATCATTGAGAAAACGCTGTCCTAATCCTATTTCCCCCCTCAATGGCTTATAACAATAGAACGAGTCGGAATTTTCATTTAAAATTTTGGGAACATATTTTTCAATAGTTTTACTAACAATTTATGAAATTTAAAAAAATCGATTTTTCGAACTGTCTAACCCTATTTCCTCCCTTAAGAGACACACAGGCTATTAAATTGCACGGAATGTGAAACTCCTCGTCGAATAATCGTGACGATTCGCTACCGGTTCGTTGAAATTGACCTAGCTAATGTTATGTAGCCTCGAGAAACGCAGACGACAATGCTAAATACCTCAAACGAAGGATTCCAAGAGTCAGTACGTATTTCTTTTTATGTGTCTTCGTAAGCGGGACACTCGGAGAATCGGAACTTTCTTCGATATTATTATATTCTCGAATATACACGAGCCACCCACTCACCTCTAATAACGCTAGTGTACAAAAATCCTCCTTAGCATACTTGCCACGTTTTGCGATGATGCATTTCGCCTCAACTTTTTACTCTTCCTCGCGTTCTTTGGTACGCGAAGAGAGCACTTAGAGCTAGTCCTTGATTCCAAGCACTTTGAATATATGTTCTTGAAGATTGGAATATGAAATATTTGCTTGGCTTGCCAAATATTACCGCGTTCAAGTCGAGACGTGACTTTTGGCTTTCATTGAAATTCACATTGTTCAAAACGTAATATAATTTTAATGGCCGTTAGTCATTGTGTATATGGTTTACGTTGCATTACGATCGTGTTACCTACGTATGAAATACTAACAAATTACTAATAAGATTCAATGACGTTGACTCGAGCAGTCGACAGGGCAAGGGCATCCTTTAGAGCTGGTTTAACCCGAACCGGGGTCGTCGGTCCACCGAGAGTCCGCAATCGACCAAGGACAACGTCCAACTTGCCGCATCGACTCGCCGACGGAACCATCCTCGACGAGGACGCCTCTGAAAATTGGTGAGCCATTCAGAACCAATTTTATATAAAGAAAAATCATCTCAAACACTGTGTCCGTTATTTTCGTGCACAAAATGTCTTCGGAACTTTCCATAACTTTATATCTTTCCTTGCGTTAAATGGCAAAGTTACGTTTGTCACAATACCATTCATTGATCATCGCATGTCTCATGTTGATCATTGAGGAAAAACGTTTTTAAGGTCATAAAATAAACGGAAAAAAAAATTAAATTTTCTGCTCATAATTTGTCCGAAAATAAGCTAGTTTACTGGAAAATCGGTAACTTTCATTCCCAAACGATTTTAATCTTCTACACAATGCTCATTATCTTCGTAAATTCTTCAGGCTCGAAAATATCGTTTGAGACATTGAGTTACGAGTTAAAAAAAAAAATTCTTTCATAGATTTTTCAAATTGAACATTGATTTTTGCCAATTTTTTTTAATTTTCGACAACCTCAAAAGTATTTTTCACGGCGTTCACAAATACCGGTATCGAAGGGATGAAAAAAAAAACGACATTCTTTAAGGGCTCACATACCGCTGCTCGCGCTGAAAACCGAGTAAATTTGAAAGATTATTATACAGGTTATATGGTGAAAAAAAAATTGAATTGTTGATCTCACATTTTTTACTAACTTTTCAACTATTAGAAAAATTTTTTTTTTAATTTCTTTTTCAAAAATTAACATTATTTCTTACGGGTGTAAATGGACTACCGATGAAAACCATGGTGCCTCCTTGTCGACATCATAACTTCTTCAAAAATTATCCAATCTGCAAAAATAAAAAAGAATTTAGTAAAATAATGTAGTAGTAATAGTCTGACGGAGGGAATTTTTTTTTTTCAACAGTAAAGAAATTACAGTGTATCAAACTTTAGTACGCAATTAAAAAAAACAAAATACTGTTTAATGATTTATAAAAAATTGACCAACCAAAAAATTAAAAAAACCTCTCGTCCGACTATAGAGAAAATAATTATCAAAACTTAAAAACAAAAAAAAAGTTCCGAAATATTAAAAATCGACTGAGTTATCTTGCTCTTTAAAAACATACTTTAGAGAAAAACGCGTTTAAAGTTTCGGGTATATACAAAGTGAACTTACGGCCAGTCTCCCATTCCAGCTTCGTACTTGTAACAGAGTGGAAATTAAGAAAAAAACCATTTTTTTTTGATAAATTCTTAAAAGTATAAAGAATAAAAATCTGTAGGAAAAGGAATCGATTTTTTTTTAATTTCAGGGGTATGTAAGCTATTGAGGGGGGAAATAGGGTTAGGATAGCGTTTTCTTAATGATTTTCATGAATTTTTTTATAGTATAAAAAATGAATATAATTTATTGAAACTTTGAGAATATTTTATACATATATTTAAGTATATACTCAAAAAATGTTGAAGAATTTTCTTGAAAAACACCGTGGATATTAGCGACCCCATATTGCAGGTCACAATCAGACTCAGCATTTTGCGTACATTCTGGAAGCCGCAATTTTCAGCCGAAATCAAACGAGGTTGGAATTTACTTTTATTATATGTCTCTCTTCTATATGAACCTAAATGCTATCAAAAAAATTGAAAATTAAATTTTTTACAGGGGTCAAAACAAAAAAGCATGATTTTTTGCCATTTTTTACAACTTTATTTGCAAAAAAAAAATTATTTAAAATAATGATAATATTACGATTTTAGGTTCATATAGAGCGCAATACTATGAAGAAAGTAACCGCCAATTTTCAAAACGATTGGTTGAAAACTTTTCAAACTAGCGTGCACGCAAGTTAAAAAAAGTCGTTTTCAGAAAAACGCGTTTGACAAAATAGTACCAAGAAAAACAAGCAATATGGGGGCGCTAATATTTTATAGTATATACTTAAATATATGTATAAAATATTCTCAAAGTTTCACTAAATTATATTCATTTTTTATACTATATAACAATTCATGAAAATCATTAAGAAAACGCTGTCCCAACCCTATTTCCCCCCTCAATGGCTTATAACAATAGAACGAGTCGGAATTTTCATTAAAAATTTTGGGAACATATTTTTCAATAGTTTTACTAACAATTTATGAAATTTAAAAAAATCGATTTTCTAACCGTCTAACCCTATTTTCCCCCTCAAGGACCACGTGAACTATGAGTTTATGAAAAAAATGTTAGAAAATGTTATTGTTCTTTCAACTTCAAGCTGCAATAAACTGCTCGTCGGTTAATAAATCGTAACTCTGACTCGAACGAGGAGTTAACATATAAATTACGAAACAAAACAACACGAGCGTGAATAAAAGAATATTATTTGTCACAATTCGTTTGTGGCAACCGGGGGAAAATAGGTTTTTTTTTTATTTTTATTATTGATTCCTGTCCCCACAAAACACGCAATACACGCTACAATGCATAATAAGCGTTGGAAAATATTGAGTGCCAATGCCAACCGCGCGTCAGTCGAAGCTTTAGCCATGAGGAGCTTTGAGCTCAGCTGTGTGTACTCTCATTATAGTTATATATTACCCCATCCCCACCCGGGTACAATGGCACTGATGTCCATCGATTCTCGTAAAAGGAGCTCCGAGTGCCTGTGCGATGTCGCGACCAACGCGAATTATACTACACCCCGTCAACGAAAAAAGCTGCACAATACGAGTTACGTTCGTTATATATACATACGAAATCCTCGTACATAAATATACACACGTGCAAAATTCTCGTGGAGTACACGAGAATTTCTGTCCGTCCTCCCCTCCCGCTTGTCACTCCCTCGTACAAATCGTTACCGGAGCAGATCAGGGACGATGTGTGGCAGCACCTAAAATGGCCTTCGTGACGATTTAGAATTATAATATCGACGCTAAATCGTGACGAGCGTGACGATTCTCGTGCAGCGATCGACCTCTATGCGCGAGCGAAAAAAGAAAAAAATTCCTACCCCTCCTTTTTTTTGCAGGAAATCCACGTCCTGGAAAATCGAATACGAGGAAAGAAGTTCGTAGTGCAAAAAAATTCAACGATAACAATCGAGAATTCGTTGTACCTTGTGGCTCGATCCCTTAATAGAACGAGAAAAGATTGTAACACTGGTTGGAGTCAATTATAACGAACGTAACAATTTTGCTGTAAAAATGCTCGTAGTCTATATCCACTTACGGGGTAAAATGCAGTCAGGGACGCGAAAAAAAGGAGTTTTTTCAATAATTTTTTTTTCATATTAATTAAGTTCATTTCATAAAACTAATTACACAGAGTTTTAATGACATGTTTCAACTCGACTTTGGCAAAATTACAAAAAAAAATAAATAAATTGTTTATAAAAATATCGCTATCTTTGTGGACCCCCGTTTCCAAGTACGCTTCGCGGTGACCATCATAAAATTTTACTGGATCATCTGATGTCAAAAAATCATTGGTTTAATAATAAATCTAGTCCTTAATAGTAGCTTTTTTTTTTCTAAATTAACAAAATGGCGGCTTTTGACAGAAAACTCTCGATTTTCGACCGAAAAATCACTCGTTTATTGTTTGAAAAAAAATAGTAATTTTCAACAAAAACTAAAAACCTACGATCAAGGACCAGTTTTTAATGGTATTAATGAGCAGTACAAATTTCATTAAAATCCATCGAGTGGTTGTTGAATTATAGTGGTCAACGACTTGAAAAAACATAGTTTCAAGAAAAACGCATTTAAAGTTTTTCGATGTATATTTTCGTAAAATTTTGAGCTCGATGGATGAAGCTAAACTTTTTTCATGTATTTCGATCCACTGAATTCGAATATCACAATTATTTGCCGAAAAGTCGATTCAATTGTTTATAGCCAATTGTTTAAACAAATTTTCAAAAAATTATAGTTTTTCGGGGTGAATTAATTTTTTTTTTTAATATTTTGGGCAATTTTGAAACGAAAGTATTCTCTATAAAATCTTGCTAAAGCTCATAGTTTTCGAGTTATAAATTTTTCCAAACTAGCTGATTGAAGCTTTCGTTACTGTTTTGATTGAAGCTAGAGCTTGAACTTTTCCGGGTATCCGAATACCCGAGTAATTCGGGTTTCAAGGATCCGACGCTTCAAATCCGTATATCTCGATAACTCGATAATATCCGGGTAATAACGGATTCGGGTATGCGGATAGTTTCGGGGTATCCGGGTAACCGGGTACTCGGATAATATCGGGCAATGCCGCCGATAATTGATGCTGAAAATGCTGAAAATAATTGTTCAATTTACACAATTTGTGAGGCATGCGTAGATGTTGCCAAGAACAATGTTTGCGAAGTACATTTATAAGACGAATAATAAATCATTACCGGAAGATTGAGAAACCGGGGTTATATCGGTGTTCATGTCCGATCATTTAGTTGACGATTTTTTTTTTTTACCGACTGATATCAATATTAAACAAATTAGATTATCATTATAACGAAGATTCTTGGAAAGAATCTTGCAGGCGTATTTACTATTATTACCAAACTATTTATTTACTGTAATTCACATCCGACAAAAACTACAATTTCAATCAAACATTTTTGTGTAGATTAAAAAGCAATGACATAATCTTCTATACAATGTTAGGGAAACACATGATCATTTCATAAGAACTTAATCAACATTGACCTGCACTATTTGCATCTTTAATATTATTTTTTCATCACGATTTATTATTATTTAATAAATATCCTTAGTTTCTGAAATGTATATTTGCTTTATGGGCGTGTGTGCAGTTTTTATGAACTTTAGAGTTGGAGAGAAAATATAGAATGTGAAGAAGCAGATCTCGGCTATTCTTAATATGCGCAG
Organism: Oxytorus armatus; assembly: GCA_958009045.1. Lineage (NCBI taxonomy): Eukaryota > Metazoa > Arthropoda > Insecta > Hymenoptera > Ichneumonidae > Oxytorus > Oxytorus armatus. The sequence goes on along the minus strand of OY253754.1, from coordinate 8,003,734 downwards.
GCAAGAAATTGTGATCGTAACATGTGACTACTGATGAAAACCATGGCGCTTCCTTGTCGACGTCAAAACTTTACCAAAAATTATTCAATCTCCAAAAATGAAAAAGAATCTAGTAAACTAATGTAGTAATAATAGTCTGACGGAGGAATTTTTATTTTTAAATAAAAAAATTACAGTAATTCAAACTTTAGGACGCGGTGTAAAAAAAAATTGTGTTGAATATTTTATAAAAAATTGTCCAACCAAAAAATAAAAAAAAACTCTCGTCAGACTATAGAGAATATAATTATCGACATTTAAAAAAGTAAAAAGTTAAAAAATATTAGAAATTGACTGAGTTATCGTGCCGACACTGTCTGTCAAAACATAGTTTCGAAAAAAACCGAAAGCGTTTAAAGTTTCTGGTAGGTACAAACCCAATCCGATGTCCGGTCACATTTATTGCTATAACTTTGTGACGGAGTGGAATTTTCTTAAAAGTTTTTTTTTTAATTCTTAAAAGTATAAAAAATAAAATTCTGTACAAAAAATCGATTTTTTATTTATTTCAGGAGTCTGTGAGCCCTTAATCCTCTAACGAGTGACGGCCCTCCTCTAGTAGCGTCTAATTATCATTCGTTAATAATATTAATTTACATATGATGTTTTCCAAAATGGAGAAAAAAAAAACAATTTTACCAGTTCTTCTATCTTCGATTACAAACAAAGAATCAAACTATCCAATAATTTGAAGAAAAAAAACCTGAAAGGAATTCTTTAACCCAAAGGAACATTCTCTTTTATCTGCAATTTTGTATTCAAGACTGTCAAGACTATCGATTACAGCAGGAATGTCGAGAAAAACGCGTTTAAAGTTTCTGGTAGGTACAAACCCAATCCGTTGTCCGGTCACATTTATTGCTATAACTTTGTAACGGAGGGGAATTTTCTTAAAAGTTTTTTCTCGAAAAATTCTTAAAAGGATAAAGAATAAAAATCTATAAGAAAAAAATCGATTTTTTGAAAATTTCAGGGGTACGTGAGCTCTTAATCTGCGAACGAACGTTTTGTTGCACGAAGAATGAGACAGAAAGGAAAGGAAAGTGCTCTGGGATCGATCAGTTTGCATTCGGATAGGGTGCGGATAAATTTTGCACGGGGTCAAGACTTATCTCTCCGGCTACTAGCAGAAGCAATCCCGTAAACTTCACGCGTCTCTCGTTTTGCCCTCGCACCCTCCGGCGAACTCGTTCGTGTCCGATTCGCCAATTCCTCGCGTATGTGGGCTATATCGTCCCGGCGCCAAATCCCACTTTTCGCGAGAACCCTCGCCCGTTGCAGTTGGGCTGCAGATAAGAAGAGAAAACCAAACGATTTCCTGATCTGCAACGCGTATATATCGCGTATGCGAGTATACCGGATCCCTTGGGAAATGAAAAAACGCCAGCATATCCTGAATTTCTTATTTTTAACTATTCAAGCGTAAGAATTGGCAAGTTTTCGCGAAATTATTGCTCGGTTACACAATTTTATGAGCACAAAAGCCCTGGCACTTCTGTGAACGGACGTTGGGTAACGTAATTTCGAAATTTTGCCAATTGACGGTAAAAAACGATGATTGGAAATACAAATTTTTCTCAAAAAAAAAAAAAAACGTCCAGTGCACAATTTTCATTTTAATCGTTTTGCTCTTTCATTGTTGTCCGATAGTCTTGACAGCCGGCATTTTGAATTTCGAAAAATTCAACTCTAGATTCGAAATTAGTCATCTTAAGGTAGTAGTCTGGTAACTTAAGCCGATTTTCATGTCTTTTTTGGAGGGCATTTTTTTGTAGGAAAATAAAAATGAATCGTTTTGGATATTTAGGATGTTTTTATTTACATATTAAAGATACAAAAAAAAAATTTTTTGAAAAAATTTAATACCTTATTATTATTATTATTATTATTGATCGAAGTTGGCATCTCGAAAAAAAAAAGCGCGTGGGTGGCCCCGGTGATTTTTGCTCTTGATGCTATTTGAAATAAAAAATTCTTGATAATTCTTAATCTATAGACATGTCATTCTGGTCGGAACTACTGAAGTTAAATTTCATGGATAAATAACAAAATGGCGGACTTTGGAAAAAAAAACTTTTTTTTTTCCAAAGAAATTTAACTTCAGTAGTTCCGACCAGAATGACATGTCTATAGATTAAGAATTATCAAGAATTTTTTATTTCAGATAACCTCAAGAGCAAAAATCACCGGGGCCACCCACGCGCTTTTTTTTCGAGGTGCCAACTTCGATCAATGATAATAATAATAATAAACTATTAAATTTTTTCAAAAAATTTTTTTTTTGTATCTTTAATATCTAAATAAAAATATCCTAAATATCCAAAACGATTCATATTTATTTTCCTACAAAAAAAGGCCCTCCAAAAAAGACATGAAAATTGGCTTAAGTTACCAGACTACTACCTTAAATCTGTAGGTCCGCCCTATCATCACCGTAACTTTCAATCGTCCAATTTAATTTTTCGTGCTAAACGACTTTGAGTCGAGTTATCGGAAGCGAAAGAGCAGAGAGAGAGAGAGAGAGAGAGAGATCTAGTTCGGTCAATGATCGACTAATCTGTTGGAAAGTCAAGGTTCACACTGAGAGAAGGGTCCCGCCGATCGAAGGTACCATTTCGAACGAATGAACCTTAATTAAAAATTACTAAAACGAACCGAAACCAAGTAGCAGCATTAATGCGCCATGTGTCATTGTATAACCGTGATGGGATGTGGCTGAAGAGATAGATTAGGGTAGTTAAAGATGAAGAAACAGATTCCCGAAACATTTGCGCGAACGCTAGAATTATAGGGGTACGTTAGACACGCGACATTTTCAACAGTCACGGGAACGTCGTTGTCGTCGTTGAAACGGAGAGAGAGAGAGAGGGCGAGGGATAGACGACAGTTTGTGATATAGAAAGAGTCAAGAGATATAAGTGAAGATACGACTGGTCACGAAAGTTAGAGGCACGCGCCGAATGACAGAGACTAATGGGCAAAAGAAGGATCCACCAGCGGAGTTCGACCCTGAAGGTCTTTCCCGAGGCCGGAAGACGAGTGAGACAGTAACAACAGCATGATATCACTGAGACAAACACGTGACTCTCGCGTCTCTCTCTCTCTCTCTCTTTCGTCCGTTCGAAACAGAAGCATCAATCACTTTGTTGCTGCATGTGGGATCGTATAACAAGTCAAACTATCCACACAGAATATGCCAAAACAATGAGAAACGCCTATGAAATGACAATCCCGAAAGCAAAATAAAAAACAAAAACTGTGGCGCATAAAGTCTGCCAAGTTAAACTCCCTTCTGACCCTGAAGCAGTTTCTGACCCTCTGGATCTATTTCACGTTCTGTGATAACTATTTTACAATTTTTATTCCATATGAAAAGTTGCATTAACGGGAGTTAACAGTATTTAAAAACTTTGCCACCTCTGATGTCGATCATGAGGTGGCTAAATTTTTAAATTAACGACAGCGAATCGTTTATCCAACTGCTCGCTTCCGGAAATTGATATTATGTATGAGAAACGAGGGGAAATTCATGATATCAACAATCCTGATATAGATATCATAAAGCAGCTCTTCATTTCCCTGGCTGCCCAATGACAGCGAACCGTACGTTTCCTTTCGTTACAATATTTTTTCTAGATCGACGAATCGCGTGTCATTAAAGGGGGAAATAGGGTTTGGACAGCGTTTTCTCAATGATTTTCATGAATTTTTTTATAGTATAAAGAATGAATATATTTTATTGAAACTTTGAGAATATTTTGTACATATATTTAAGTATATACTATAAAATTTTTGAAGAATTTCCTTGAAAAAACACCGAAGATATTAGCGACCCCATATTGCAGGTCACAATCAGACTCAGCATTGTGCGTACATTCTGGAAGCCGCAATTTTCATCTGAAATCAAACGAGGTTGGAATTTACTTTTATTATATGTCTGTCTTCTATATGAACCTAAATGCTATAAAAAAAAAATAGAAAATTGAATTTTTTACAGGGGTCAAAACAAAAAAGCATGATTTTTTGCCATTTTTTACAACTTTATTTGCAAAAAAAAAATTATTTTAAATAATGATAATATTCCGATTTTAGGTTCATATAGAGCGCAATACTATGAAGAAAGTAACTGCCGATTTTCAAAACGATTGCTTGAAAACTTTTCAAACTAGCGTGTACGCAAGTTTAAAAAAAGACGTTTTCAGAAAAACACGTTTGAAAAAATAGCAAAATGCTGAGTCTGATTGTGTCCTGCAATATGGGGTCGCTAATATCTTCGGTGTTTTTCAAGGAAATTCTTCAAAAATGTTATAGTATATACTAAAATATATGTACAAAATATTCTCAAAGTTTCAATAAATTATATTCATTTTTTATACTATAAAAAAATTCATGAAAATCATTGAGAAAACGCTGTCCTAACCCTATTTCCCCCGTTAATGGCTTATAACAATAGAACGAGTCGGAATTTTCATTTAAAATTTTGGGAACATATTTTTCAATAGTTTTACTAACAATTTATGAAATAAAAAAAATCGATTTTTTGAACCGTCTAACCCTATTTCCCCTCTTAACTGAGAATAAGTATCGCGCCGGTTATTCGTACTGTAGCATGTCAATTCCATCCTCGACACAATAATATCGATACTGTCAGCTAGAGTTATGATTTCTTCATCATAAACGTCGATTGTCGCGGTTCTAACCTCGAAATCAGAGTCGCCAAGCCGCCATGACACCTGACGACAACAGCGCCAATAGCAATGTGTTCTCTCTATTGTCACGAAAACTGTGTTTACATGACAATGAGTAGAGGACGGTTGCTGAAATGTGACGAATATCCCGAAGCTTTTTGACAAACAACCCTATGCTCGCGATTAGCATATAAGTGGTTGTGATCGTGTATGCCATCGGAGCTCCGGAAAACAAGTGTTATTGAAAAACAAGCGTCGTTCCGTTACCCCAACACCGACTCATCCCTTTAACCTCGCTGCTCCTTTGCCGAGAGGAAGACACACAGGAAACAATATCATCGCTTGTTCCATACTGTGTCAGTTTATATGTCCCCGTATACTTAGAACCCGGCTCTGCCACCGCGTTGCGTCTCCGTGAACGTTTAAGGAGAGGGGGTGGGATTTGTCTATCGATTGGCATGCTAGGTCTCTCGGTGACCTAACACTGACACACTTCAACAACAGGCAATGCGAATAACCCGGCGCTAACCGTTGTGCTAGCTTGTGCATTGCTATCGGAGAGGAGGCTTCCATTGCGAGTGACCTCCGTCGTTGCGGCGTCTATCGATCATTCCCTTAACCTTATGCGCGACGATACACTACTCTTCACCGGTGTTACCGTGTTATTCGTTATTACCTTATCGTCGACAGTGACCCACGCGATTCATTGGAATCGTCATTTGGTAAATTCGCCTTCCAGAAAACAGAACCAATGAGGAATAGCTTTGAATTTCCAACGGGCACTGATCAATTGTTGGACTCTATTTTATCCCCGGGGCTACGAGTCGTTGCTACGGATCCCTGTTTTAATCTTTTTCTTTTTTTTCATCAATTAACACGGAGAGGAGATAATTGTGAGTTTTACATGTCCTGGATTAATCAGCTTGTGGTAAGGGCTCTCATACCCCTGCGCGCGCTGAAAACCGAGTAAATTTGAAAAATTATTATAAAGCTTATATGGTGAAAAAAAAATTAATTTGTTGATTTCACATTTTTTATTAACTTTTCAACTGTAAGAAAAAAAATTGAAAAATATTTTTTTCAAATATTAACATTATTTTTTACCGGTATAAATGGACTACTGATGAAAACCATGGCGCCTCCTTGTCGACATCATAACTTCACCAAAAATTATCCAATCTGCAAAAATAAAAAAGAATCTAGTAATATAATGTAGCAGTAATAGTCTGACGAAGGGATTTTTTTTTTTTTTTTCAGAAATAAAGAAATTACAGTATTTCAAACTTTAGTATGGAATTAAAAAAAAAAATTTAGTGCTTAATAATTTATAAAATATTGTCCAACGAAAAAATTAAAAAAACCTCTCGTCAGGCTATAGAGAAAATAATTATCAAGATTTAAAAAAAAAGTCTAAAAAATATTTTAAAAAATGATTGAGTTATCGTGCTGACACTGTCTAAAAATATAGTTTCGAGAAAAACGCGTTTAACGTGTCTGGTTGGTACAACGTGAACCCGATGTCCGGTCGCATTAATTGCTATAACTTTGTAACGAAGTCGAATTTTCTTAAAAGTTTTTTTTTATTTCTTAAAAGTATGAAGATTAAAAATCTGTAAAAAAATCGATTTTTTGAAAATTTCAAGGGTATGTGAGCCATCAATAAAGTCTTGTGGACCTTTAAAACAATAAAAAACGCTAATATCACCAGCTGACAAACTCAGAACTCGAATTATTTCTTGTTCTTCGACAGTCATAAAGATAAGATGAGGTTGAGCATTTTTTTCTCAATACTTTATGAATTGGCGTTTTAAGCCCATTAACATGCGGTTCGCCCACGATGATGGAGTCCTGGGGACCAGGACGTTTGGGTACGGGTGGATCATCCCTGCCACCGCCAGCAGTGCCACCACCTGGTCATCATTCGACTTCGGGGAGCAACGCACCACCGGCTGGTTCGACGTCCTCGGCAACCGGTCATTCTCATCAACAGAACGCCACTGGGGCAGCACCAATCGCAAGTCCCGAGGGAGTCAGCGATGTGAGTATATTCACAATCGACGATGTACGATCACCGAGCGCCCTCTTTACGTATTACGACAAACTCTATGTCCGGTGACACTTAGTGTACCAATGGCTCTCCCTGGCGGAGGAAAATAATACCGTAGCGCGCTTCCGTCATAGACCTATTACCCGTGTTTGTCCAACAGAATTGTCCTCTCGTGGAAACGAACTATTATCGTTCGGAAAGCTCCAGGGTAAAATTAAATTAGACACCGGTTTGCGGCTGGGGGGGGAGGTTATCGTTTGAGTCTATCATCCGAGGTCAATAGTGCAGATATTCCAACCTCGCCACTCGCCCCTCAGAGAGTCGCGTGCAAAACTTCGGAATTGCCCGATGCCATAACTTGCTGTGCCAGTCGTTATTGTTCCTCGGTAATGGCTGGCTTCGATGAAATAACGAGTCTACACGGGCCAAAAATAAAACGATAATGAAGAACGGGCCGGCGGGAAGCTAGAAGTGCAGAATCCTGTTGATCGTTTCTGCCCTAACTTGCTTTTTTTCCCGCTCCCATTCCACTCGTTCCCCATTTGGATCTGATACGTGTGGGGATGACAAAGTATCGACAGGATCGATAATAGATTCTCCCCCAATCTTCACCCCTGAAATATATCAATTTCGCGATCCCTCGTTGACATTTTATTCATTCTCTAAATTGACTTGACATTCTGTTTTCTTTCTTTCTATATGAGGCCTCTGTTTTAACGACTCACATACCGCTGCGCACGCTGAAAACCGAGTAAATTTGAAAAATTATTATAAAGGTTATATGGTGAAAAATAAATTAAATTGTTGATGCCACATTTTTTGTTAACGTTTCAACTAAAAGAAAAAAAATTGAAAATATTTTTTTTTTTCTACTTATATTATTTTTTACGAGTACAAATGGATTACTGATGAAAAACATGGCGCCTCCTCGTTGACATCGTAACATCACCAAAAATTGTCCAATCTGCAAAAATAAAAAAGAATCTAGTAAAATAATTTAGTAGTACTAGTCTGACGGAGGGATTATTTTATTTTTCTCAAAAATAAGGAAATTACAATACTTCAAAGTTTAGTATGCAATTAAAAAAAAAACCATTAGTGTTTAATAATTTATAAGAAAAAATGTCCAACCCAAAAATTAAAAAAACCTCTCGTCAGACTATAGAGAAAATAATTATCAAGATTTACAAAAAAAAAAAAGTAAAAAAATATAAAAAATTGACTGAGTTATCGTGCTGACACTGTAGAAAAATATAGTTTCGCGAAAAACGCGTTTAAACTTTCTGGTAGGTACAACGTGAACTTACAGTTATAGCACATTTATTGCTGTAACTTTGTAACGGAGTGGAATATTCTTAAAAGTTTTTTTAAACATTCTTAAGGGGTTATACGCAGTTCCAAATTTTCAAAAAAAGGTTTTTTTTTATTGCATTTTCGGAATGTGCATATATTTGACTATATTCTCTGAAAATTTCAAATCGATCCGGCAAATATTCTTGGAGATACATCCATATTTGTAAGGACGTTCGGAGCGTTACAAAGTAGGAGACCTAAACTTTCAACGCGTTCTTCTCATAACGGTGATTTTCAAAGTCAGTGAGCACGATTGCTCAAAAACGGCTCAACCGATCGGTCTACAATTTTACCACAACCTTCTCAAATATATTCTTCAGGTACTGATCGAAGGAATAAGATTTCCGATAATTATTTCTATTTTTTTTTAACAATTTAACGAAAAAATTTTGGTCGAAATTTGGAATTTTTTCTATTTGGAGCCGCCATTTTGTCAAAAATCAAAGTTTCGATTATTCCTTCGATCAATACCTAGATTCATCTATCGACTAATAGAATCTTTTTGGTTTTTTTTATTTTGGATGATCCAAACCGGAGATATCGTGCTCACCGCCAGACACCTTTTTTTAGAGGAGCTCCCGGAGATCGGCTATAGCAGCTTTAAAAATCATTATTTTTACAAATCAAAAATCTGAAAATAAAGTTAAAAATTACCACAATACGTATATAAATTTTCACGTTAATAAATAAAAATGTCTTTCCAGGAAAAATTCTTGAAAAATCGCCTTTTTCGGTCTCCTTACTGCGTGTAACTCCTTAAAAGTATAAAGAATACAATTCTGTAAACAAAAAATCGATTTTTGGAAAATTTCATGGGTATTCAAGCCCTTAAGGCCACGTAATTCACCGATAGCCGGTCAAGCCAAAAACCAAAAAGTCTTTTTAATTACGAATCGAGCAAGAAAAATATTTGGAAATATACGGTTAAACAATGAGGACAATAATAATTTATGCTGGTAGCAATTATATGGAATGTTGCACTGACCCATTCGATGTCCCACTAAATTATTAAATAAAATAGGTCGAACAAATATTGCAAAAATGTTTATTTAACGTTGTTCTCCATTATTTAACCGTACATTTTTCTCGGCTTTGATTTCAGTGTAAAATGGCAGGATTATAAATCGACGCTGCTTACGGAAAGTAGCACGATTCAAATTTCTTACGAAAACTAACACGTTTCGAATTCCACCACGAAAATCAACACGCTTCGATATTCGACGCGAAAACTAGCATGTTTCGGCTTTCATCGCGAAAACTAGCATGATTTGCACGGGAACAAGTAGTATATTTGCCGAACTAAATCGAATAAGATTCAGAACTTTCACAACTTTCATGTTTTAATAATTTTTTAAGGAGCACTATAAGGAATAAATGAAAAACATGAAGGGGGTATCGCCCGTACACCCTTAAACATTTATATTCGTTTTCTATTAAAAAAATAATAACATTATTGAAAATACGATTCGCAAATACGATACGCAATATTCCACCACTCAAAAACTAAAATTGTTCATCAATTTTTCATGACTTCAAGTTTCGGAGTGAGCGATGGAATTGAACAAAATTATTGTTTATAAAAAGTATATTCTACTTACAGTCTGAAAAATCGTTCATTGTGTTTTTATTTCATAAAAAAAAAGCACAATCTTGGAGTGATCAACGACTAAAGTGTAAAGTACAGTATAAGTATAAAGTACAGTTGACAAAATCTTCAAAACAATCGATTGAGATATCTCGAGAAATATCAGGTCTTGGACGAAGTAGTTTTTCATGACTTCAAGTTTCGGAGCCAGCGATGGAATTGAACAAAATTATTGTTTATAAAAAGTATATCCTACTGACAGTCTGAAAAATCGTTCATTGTGTTTTTATTTCAGAAAAAAAAACACAACTTGGAGTGATCAACGACTAAAGTGTAAAGTACAGTATAAGTATAAAGTACAGTTGACAGGATCTTCAAAACAATCGATTGAGATATCTCGAGAAATGTCAGGTCTTGGACGAAGTAGCAAGAGAGAAAAAACTGACATTGTTAACTTTGCATACACTGCAATTGTTTTCGATTTTCTTTTCTCTAATTTTTTTGACCATGGTTTTTTTACTCCAAAATGACGAGGCATTTGCCGTTTGCCATCTTATGATAAGCCTAGCAGACCAAAATTCGAACAGTAAAATATCTATGAAATAAATTCAAACAAAAAATAAAACAGTATAAAATGACAAGCATAAATATTTTGTCAATTTGGAGTAAAAAAGGATGTTTAAAAAACGTGGAGTAAAAAATGAGAAACACTTCCAGTGATACTGAAACGTGCTAATTTTCGCGGTGAAAATTAAAATCTGCTAGTTTTCGTGGTAAAAGCCGAAACATGTTAGTTTTCGCGCAGATATCAAGCGTGCTTGTTTTCGTAAGAAATCTGAAACACGCCAGTTTTCGCAAGCAGCGTCGAAATGATGTTATTAACAATGTTTTTTTAAATTCACAAGGTATCCCAGAAATCGGGCATCTGGGAGGGACAAAATTCATCGTCAGGGGGTGGTGGAGAGGGACCATCGCGAAGCGTGTCTCACGCTGCGAGTCTCGACGCGATATCGAAGCGACTGGTGAAACAAGAAACAACGAGGGTGCCATGTCGAAGTCTCACCTGCAGTGTCCGTAAGCTTCTTGATCTTATAAAGCAAAACCTAAGTATAAATAAATATATCTATCCATAATGATAAATAATTTTTTCATAATGATAAAACATTGTGTAATTAGACTTTTTTTCGAGATCAATGGCATTTTTTTTCTGGTACTCTCGAGCTTATTGTCGTTCGTTGTTCAGTGATGTCTCGTGTCATCGTTTTACATATATATATATATATATATATATATATATATATATATAAATTTTTGTGTATATCGTAATCCCTGTGTCTGCACGAGACGTCTTAACTTTTAGTTTTCTCTTACTGTGTCTCTGTTTTAGAATATTACACTTTCGTTTTAAATGTGAATAGGCCGAGGGACGTGTCTACCAAATGTATATATCGTACACACGCTCCGGGATAGAAATATTGGGCGATTGAAAAATCCGATCTTGAGTCCCAGAGTAAATCTGCGAGTGTTTGCGTGCGTGTGTCTATTTTTTTTTCATTTTTTTTTGTTTTTTTTTATCTCGCAATGTGATAGAGAAAATGCTGAGAGACGAAAAACCATTTTAGTAGCGGGTCGAGGGAGCGAACAAATTACCGGCCTCGAGCGATGGCCAGCGACTGTCGATAATCTCATCGAAGGTAAAAAAACAAATAAAAAAAAACGAGAGACAACCAACATTATCATCATCATCCCATATACTCAATTTGATCCACCTAAGTGGAAACGCGCAAACGCAGAGAAATATATGCATAGACAATATTTATATGCAAAGGGAATTATCCGGGATAGTAAATTGAAAATCGAATTGTGATTGAGACAAATGGAGAATTGAGAAAATCATGAATTTTTTTATGTTTCAGTTGACAGTCTTCAAACGACAATTGAAAAGTTTCACGGTCATTCGCTGATCAGTTCCAGAGATATGACCCGTTGAAAGAACGTTTTTTCGGATAATTTATTTTCGACACCGTTCGTTTGAGAGTATTTCTGAAAAAAACTTGCAAACAAATTAATCGCCAACTCCAATTGAGGGTGAAATAAAATGTCAGTTTTCGCGGATAAATTGTGATATTTTTTTTCCGGTAAAAATACAATAATGTCCAACGTTGAAGAATTATTTTTATAAATTTCATTTTATCGACAAAACAAGTAAAGTCCTCAAAAGTGCTGTTAAATCGAAGAATAATATCCTGGATAATGCCTTTTAATGTAAATATATAAATATGCATATAGATAACACAACATTTATTCTCTTGGTATACGTAAAAACCATCCTAGCTCGGTTTCGTTGCCAGCCGAGTAAAACAGCAGTATACTCTTTCTCTCCTCCTCGCGCTGCTATTTGCTCGGCAAGGAGAGCTTGCATCCCTAACTTATCGACCGCTTGAAAGCTTCTTCATTAATATTTTTCTTTTTCTCCTCAATCAACGGCTTTACCCCGAGGATAATACGTGCCTATTACCTTTCATTTTTTGTTTTCATCATTCCAATCGATTTAAACGTGTGACACTCTTTCGAAAATCTAACGTGATTTTTTTGTTTACTCCGATTAATGAGCTTTCTTAGGCCTATTAATATCTTAATATCTCTCTGTTATACTTTTACAATACGATATATTATTCTATACATATATGTATATATATATAGTATAGTATATATATATATGCTAGGATCTATAACACGACAAGTACATGATTCGTGTCGATTGAGACATTGGTCGTTAAAAGACTTCCGGCTCGCAGCACCCTGGTAAACGATAATTATCAGTCTATCCTCTCACTGGTCAATTACCTGGCGGAAATTTATATAATCTCTAAAAATTCAACAATATTAATCGTCAATATAATATCTTTTTTATAAGTTATAACTATATTTGTAGAACTGTGAGATTTAATAAAATTCGGGGTGGAGAAATTTAACGAAATAACTAGCTGCCGACAATGATGGTTTTCGAGCTTTGTTAATTGTCAATTGTCCAGTGTTGTTGTGTCGTAGTATTTGGGTGTTAAATTTATAATATATAAATTGACAGTCCTCCACGGCCATTATTGCTAGCTAATAAATTTCGATTACCCGTCCTATCTCTCTTAAGGGGGGAAATAGGGTTAGGACAGCGTTTTCTCAATGTTTTTCATGAATTTTTTTATAGTATAAAAAATGAATATAATTTATTGAAACTTTGAGAATATTTTATACATATATTTAAGTATATACTATAAAATTTTTGAAGAATTTCCTTGAAAAACACCGAAAATATTAGCGACCCCATATTGCAGGTCACAATCAGACTCAGCATTTTGCGTACATTCTGGAAGCCGCAATTTCCATCTGAAATCAAACGAGGTTGGAATTTATTTTCATTATATGTCTCTCTTCTATATGAACCTAAATGCTATAAAAAAAATAGAAAATTACATTTTTTACAGGGGTCAAAACAAAAAAGCATGATTTTTTGCCATTTTTTACAACTTTATTTGCAAAAAAAAAATTATTTTTAATAATGATAATATTCCGATTTTAGGTTCATGTAGAGCGCAATACTATGAAGAAAGTAACTGCCAATTTTCAAAACGATTGGCTAAAAACTTTTCAAACTAGCGTGTACGCAAGTTAAAAAAAAAGTCGTTTTCAGAAAAACGCGTGTGAAACACGTGGTGCGCTCGAGGCCTGAAGGCGAGCTACTCACTTTAATGGCTTATAACAATAGAACGAGTCGGAATTTTCATTTAAAATTTTGGGAACATATTTTTCAACAGTTTTACTAACAATTTATGAAATAAAAAATAAAGCGATTTTTTGAACCGTCTAACCCTATTTCCCCCCTTAAGGGTTATAGCCACGGTAGCGGGTATAAAATCTTGTACGCAATTAACAATTTTTTTTTGTACGACAAAGTGATTTATATATAAAACTAATTACACATCTATTTAGTATAAATATCAAGCTAATAACAAATATTTTTTTTTGTTTCTTCGTTATACAAAATGGCAGACTACTGATGTTTGCTTTTGGTATCTTTTTTCCGCGGCGTGACATTTGCCATCGACAATTTTTGACCTAGAACGAAAAAAAAAAACTTTTTGATCATCTACATCACAATACCTGGAGAAGTACTTACAGAATTTGAAAAATCTTGTTTCATTCGAATATTGTAGGCATTTGAACTTAACGCGGTAGTCTGGTCTAGAGCGAGATTTTTGACGTCATTTTTAATGTGCAATAATTTTTAAACCGTTGAAGTTGTCTTGATGAAACTTTACACGTGCATTTATTGATCCTTAGAGAATACTTGTACATTAAGAAAAAATTATTTTAAATATTTTCATGTAGTTTTTTGCCTTGTTGCAACATGATGCGCCGAAAGCCGCCTCAATCGGCGCCCACTCTGGACGATGTTGTATGCATCTGAAAAAAAATATATATATATATTCTCAATCTGTATGAGTATTCTGAGCACTGGTAGCAGAATTGGTACTTAAAATAATTTTATTTCTTACGGTCTGTCGTACTACTTTTTCCTTAATTAGACAATTAGACAATCCTATTGCCTAAATAAAATTGAATTAATAAGAAAACAAGAAGTATCGACCGAAAAAATCATTGTCAATGACTTTTTTTTTTTTATTACGGCCTGTCGTACTACTTTTTCCTTAATTGAACAATTAAGACAATCCTATTGACCGAATAAAGATGAATTAATAAGAAAACAAGAATTATCGACCGAAAAAACCGTTGTCAATGATATTTTTATTTTTTATTATGGCCTGCCGTACTACTTTTTCCACTCTAGGGCCGAAAAAATAGGCTTTTCCGGGATTTTTTTCAGCAAAACTACAAAACAAATCGAGATTACAAAATAGGGTGTTTATCAAACATATCAGTGACTTTATCCAATCATTTTTTTTCAAGCGATTACTTTCAAAATGGCGCCTGTGCAGCATTTTGCGATGACGACTCCGTTTTTCGTTGGCCGGAAACATAATTCAGATAATTTTCAAACGATTCACTTGAAATTTTGAATATATCTTTAGAAATACATTGTCTATGGAAGTGCTTAGGATTTTTTCGAAATGTTGATTTTTGGCCAAATGGCGCACTTCTAAAGTGAAAAATGAAAAATTTGCTTGAAAAATCGTCATATAATTGTTAATAACAAATGTACTAAGCAATATAAAAAAAAATCCTACGAACTTCCATAGACAATGTATTTTTAAAGATATATTCAAAAGTTCAAGTGAATCGGTTGAAAATTGTCTGAGTTATGTGTTCAGCCAACAAAAACGGCGACGTCATCTCAAAAACGCTGCACAGCCGCCATTTTGAAATTAATCGCTTAAAAAAAAATATTGTATACAGTCACTGATATGTATGATAAACAACCTATTTTGTAATCTCGATTTATTTTGTAGTTTGTCTGAAATAAAATCCCTAAAACAGCCTATTTTTTCGGCCTCTAGAGTGGCCTAACCCATTAAAAGGAATTTCCAGCGAACATTTTCGTATAGAATTGTTCATAAAATGGAAAATTTTTTATTAATCAGAAATTCCGTACGTACTTTTCTGGGTATTCTGATGTAGATTAACGAGAATTTTTTTTTGTTCTAGGTCAAAAATTGTGGATGCCAAATGTCACGCCGCGAAGCGCCTCAAAAAAAAAAATACCAAAAGCAAATAGCAGTAGTCGGCCATTTTCTATACCAAAAAAAAATTTTTTTAATTAGCTTGATATTTATACTACACAGATGTGTAATTAGTTTTATAAACAAATCACTTTTTCATACAAATAAAAATTGTTAAATGTGCACATGATTTTATACCCTCTACCGTGGCCATACCACTTAATGCAATTATTATTCAATGTTGTAAGAATGCCGATAATTTTTTTTTTCCCGCCAGGTACATACTTCTATTTCTTCCAGCTCTCTATTTGTCTGCATTCGTTCTTGTATCTGAAGAAGAAAAAATATATATACATCATGCCAATAATCAGCATTTTATCATTGTACAAATTCATCGAAGTGACGTTATCACAAGTTTAACATAGCTGACGTAGATAAAATTGTTATAAATTTTTCATCGAACTTCACGAAGTCGATGAATCATTTATAATCTTTATTTCGCATCCATAATCTCTCTCTCTCTCTCTCTCTCTCTCTCTCTTTCTCTCTGTATCTGTATTCCCGACACGAATTCATTTATTTTCCACACGTATCAATAAAATTGTGTAAAAAAAAATACACGGTATCACACAATTGTCGTTCTCTATCTATCTATCTCTCTTTCACAGGTATGCAGAGCTTTCATAGTGCGGATTTAACGACTCAAATATTTTTTTTGTTGTTGTTTTACATGCCAGTTGGAAAAATCGTGTAATATATAATATATGACATGATTGCGAGGGAATATACTGAATATATTCGTACTTGGTGTGTTCTCACACTTTTATCATGATTTTTCCATCCGGTCGAATATACCGTTAATTAATACACCTAAAAAGAATTAAAATAAACGCTTTTTAGCTATTAGAAAAATCGTCATCACGCGTACCAGCAGAAGGAACGTTGAGATAAACGAAAATGATTTGCGTGAAAGGCAAAAAAAAATAAAAAATAAAAAACAAAAAAACAAACAAACAAAGCAAAACAAAAAAGAAACATATGTTTGCAGTGCGTGTGTTTGAGCGATTAAATTTTTAATATCGTCGATGTCTCATTGCTCTTTCGAACTATTTTTCTAGCTGCCAAACACTCGAAAATATTTCCCGGTGTCGCGTCGGAGAGCGATTTACAAAAATGGCGAACTTCGAGGGAACGAAAGTCACCGTCGCTCAGTCAAATGGGACCAGAATCCGTCAAACACAAAGTGAGTTTTTAACGTCTCGTAGAATCCACGAAACAATCCCGTTGCGTTGATTTACCGGTGTCTTTTCTTTCGAGTTCATACACGCCACGGGAACCCGTTAATTTTTCTTTTCTCCTTTTTTTTTTGTTTTTTTTTGTTTATACTTCCGTTTCGTCATGTACAGTTCTCTATTCAGGATAACGGCTCGGCAAAGTACTTCCAAGGGGCCATGCACACACCGAACATGGGAGAGAAAGTTGCCCAGGTGAGTGAAGAAATAAAAAATAAACTTGAATTACACTCCCGCTACCCCAAAGATTAGTCAGTCTAGGATTTTTACATTTTTTATCTCAAAGATGACCTATTAAGGGGGGAAATAGGGTTAGGACAGCGTTTTCTCAATGATTTTCATGAATTTTTTTATAGTATAAAAAATGAAAATAATTTATTGAAACTTTGAGAATATTTTATATATATATTTAAGTATATACTATAAAAATTTTAAAGAACTTCCTTGAAAAACACCGAAGATATTAGCGACCCCATATTGCAGGTCACAATCAGACTCAGCATTTTGCGTACATTCTGGAAGCCGCAATTTTCATCTGAAATCAAACGACGTTGGAATTTACTTTTATTATATGTCTCTCTTCTATATGAACCTAAATGCTATGAAAAAAATAGAAAATTGAATTTTTTACAGGGGTCAAAACAAAAAAGCATGATTTTTTGCCATTTTTTACAACTTTATTTGCAAAACAAAAATTATTTTAAACAATGATAATATTCCGATTGTAGGTTTATATAGAGCGCAATACTATGAAGAAAATAACTGCCAATTTTCAAAACGATTGGTTAAAAACTTTTCAAACTAGCGTGTACGCAAGTTAAAAAAAAGTCGTTTTCAGAAAAACGCGTTTGAAAAAATAGTACCAAGAAAAACAAGCAATATGGGGTCGCTAATATTTTATAGTATATACTTAAATATATGTATACAAATTTTATAGAATATACTTAAATATATGTATAAAATATTCTCAAAGTTTCAATAAATTATACTAATTTTTTATACTATAAAAAAATTCATGAAAATTATTGAGAAAACTCTGTTCTAACCCTATTTCCCCCCTTAATGGCTTATAACAATAGAACGAGTCGGAATTTTCATGTAAAATTTTGGGAACATATTTTTCAATAGTTTTACTAACAATTTATGAAAGAAAAAAAAATTCAATTTTTTTAACCGTCCAACCCTATTTCCCCCCTTAAGGGCTCACATACCGCTGCACCGCGCCGGAAAATCGAGTAAATTTGAAAAATTATTATAAAGGTTATATGGTGAAAAAAAAAATGTAATTGTTGATTTCACACTTTTCATTACCTTTTCAATTATAAGAAAAAAAATTAAAACATTTTTTTTTTCATAATAAATTATTTTTTACGGGTATAAGTAGACTACTGATGAAAACCATGTGCGCTTTCTTGTCGACATCATAACTTTACTAAAAATTATCCAATCGGCAAAAATAAAAAAGATTCCAGTAAAATAATGTAGTAGTGTAAATAAAGAAATTACAGTATACAAACTTTAGTATGCAATTTAAAAAGAAAAATTGTTGTTTAATAATTTAAAAAAAATTGACCAACCGAAAAATAAAAAAATCTCTCGTCAGATTATAGAGAAAATAATGATCAAGATTATAAAAATAAAGTTAAAAAATATTAAAAATTGACTGAGTTATCGTGCTGACACTGTTTAAAAACGTAGTTTCAAGAAAAACGCGTTTAAAGTTTCTGGTAGGTCGCCGTCCCAACCCGATGTCCGGTCACATTTATTGCCATAACTTTGTAACCGAGTGGAATTTTCTTAAAAGTTTTTTTCTGAATAATTCTTAAAAGTACAAAGAATAAAAATCTGTAAAAAAAAATCGATTTTTCGAAAATTTTAGGAGTAAATGAGCCCTTAAATCCGCCATGTCGTTCCGGTCACGTATCTATTTGTCTTCGGCAATGAACCAAACAGATTTCGGTCCCAGTCGATATTACGAATAGGTTACTTTATTCCTGTTTATCCAAAATCCCGACAAGTCACCAATATTTCGATTCCGCCTTCCAAAAGCGTTTTGTTTTTGTTTTTCTCGAATTGCCCTAAACGCGCGTAAACTCGTGGAGTCGTCGACGAGTGTTCTCACACTCCTCGCGTCTCGTACGTTCGGGAACGAAATTGATCACAACAACTGGTTAAACCCTAACCGGCTGGCTTGTCATTCCGTCAACCCCGATAACCCGAGCTGCCAATTCTCCGTCGCGCGCTGTCGAATAGATTGAACGTCTCCTGTATGCTGGGTAGAGTCACGTGCTCGCAATAGACGCGACAGAGATCCCCCGCAAACAAGATAGAATTATGTCCCGTTTGGACGGCTTCTCATATGGAGATTGGGGAAATTTCATGCAAATGCGCGCAAGGCCAAACGCGCGAGCGATTATCGTTCTACTTCGTGACACCTTTTTCTTTCCCCATCACTCTCCCAAGCCCCATTAAACATTTGAATCGTGCGCTTTTCTATAAAACTAATTTTCATGACCCTGTAAGATTAGGATCTGAATTTTTCGAATTATTTAAGGCGGTAGTCTGGTCTAGAGCGAGATTTTTGACGTCATTTCTAATGTGCAATAATTTTTAAACCGTTGAAGTTGTCTTGATGAAAATTTACACGTGCATTTATTGATCCTTAGAGAATGCTTGTACATTAAAAAAAAAATATTATAAATATTTTCATGTATTTTTTTGCCTTCTTGCAACATGGTGCGCCGAAAGCCGCCTCAATCGGCGCCCACTCTGGACGATGTTGTATGCATCTGAAAAAAAAAAATATATATATATTCTCAATCTGTATGAGTATTCTGAGCACTGGTAGCAGAATTGGCACTTAAAAAAAATTTTTGACAAAATGGCGGCCTGTTCAACTTTCATTAATGATATTTCATACATTTTCGGGTATTCGACGAGTTATAAAATGTCGGCAAAATTATTGTTCGACTCAATTTTGCTACCAGTCCTCAGAAACAGGCTACCCAAGGTACGTGCAAAATTTGAGCTCGATCGGCTCATTAGTTATCGAGATATCGTGGGCGCTGATTTGAAAAACATAGTTCTGAGATAAACGCGTTCAAAGTTTTGACACCGTCCGCGCAGCTGCTTCCCGACCGCGCTACCTGAGCGCGCGGCTTGCTTAGAATTTTTATTTATCGGCTAATTTTTGAAATATCAATAAACGGTTTTCGGGAGCGTATGAAGAATGGTCTAAGGAATAAGAAAATGAAGAAAAAAAAATTGATTTTTTCAAATTTCTAGACCAGACTACCGCGTTAAAGGCTCGCATACCCGTGCGCGCGCTAAAATCCAACTAAATTTGAAAAATTATTAAAAAGGTTATATGGTGAAAAAAATTTTTTATTGTTGATTCCACATTTTTTATTAACTTCCGAATTATACGAAAAAAAATATTCAATAAAAAAAAAAATATTAACATTGTTCTTTATGGGTATAAATGGACTACTGATGAAAACCATGGCGCCTCCTTGTCGACATCATAACTTCACCAAAAATTATCCAATATGCAAAAATAAAAAAGAATTTCGTGAAATAATGTAGTAGTAATAGTCTGACGCAGGGATTTTATTTATTTTTTTCAAAAATAAAGAAATTACAGTATTTCAAACTTTAGTATGCAATTTAAAAACAAAAAGAATGGTATTTTATAAGTTATAAGAAATTGTCCAACCAAAAAATTGAAAAAACCTCCCGTCAGACTATTGAGAAAATAATTATCAAGATTTAGAAAAAAAAAAGTTACAAAATATTGAAAATTGACTGATTTATCGTGCTGACACTGTCTAAAAACATAGTTTTGTTTATACCCGTAAAAAGTGATGTCAATATTGACAAAAATAAATAGAGACATTTTTTTCCTGTCGTTAAAAAGTCAATAAAAAATGTGAAATCAACAATTTAATTTTTTTATGACCATATAACCTTCATAAAAATTTGTCAAATTTACTCGGTTTTCAGCGCGCGTAGAGGCATGTGAAACTGATATTGGTAATCAGATGGTAAAACCCTTTGAAAAAAACTGTTTCTCACTTCGGTGCTCGATTTATGGAGCATCGTGGTGCAAAAGGTCAAGTAACGAAACACAAACACTTGTCAAGAGACCATTAACCCAACCCCGTCTCGTCTCAACGTTAAAATCATGACGAATTGCGGGGGAGAGGATAAAGAAAGTTCGATGGTCCTCGATATCGAGAAAACTGCTGAGTCAAAAAGGTACAAACTATATGCCCATAGACTTCTTCCATATATGTATAACCAGAATATCTCACATATCGTGGAAGCTCGATCTCTCAAAAGTTCAAGCTTGCAGGAAGCGCGACAGACGATCGATAGCGGGTTCTTTGCCCGTAGTTATGTACACACAGAGCTCCCGGAGCTTTCGTCTATTCTCGAGGGCTTCTTGAGATTGAAAGACCAGGGCTTTATCATCCCTCGACACTGAAGCATCGCGCTCAGAGAGTCTTGAGCTATCCCTTTGAGTATTACGGTGTAAAAATGTTTTTCGACCATAACGAAACGCAAGCGTTTGTTATCCGAGTACAAATGAACAATGTACAAATTTTTCCTAACAATAAGGACATCGTTGAACAATCATTTTTTCAACGATGTCCTTATTGTCAGGATAAATTTGAACAGGATGTAATAGATGATTTTCTGGAGTGAAATTAATTCCCGATGTGATTCGCACGAAGGGATTCTTCCGCAACCGCGAGCTAAGTGTAATCGCAAGCTCGACACTCTCGTTTCAATTTCCCTCGTCCGTTCCTCCGGCCCGAGAGCGTTGGGGGTTGGTGGGCGGTCAACAAAGCAGCTTAGCGTCAAGCTCTCTGACCCTGATCTCTTATTTCCATACATTTGCAAAGTGGCGTGGTTGTTTGTACAGTCGTTTTAACGAATAGCTCCCCGAAACCTCTAACTACAGTACCACAGGCAACGTGTACACAGTTCTACAGTGTCTGTCGAATACTGCTGGAACACTCAAGCGTAACTACAGGGATGAAAAAGTAGAAAAGCACGAAGCGTCGTACTATATTCCAACGAGGTTTCATCCCCCTGTAGTGAGTTTCGCGGGCGCGCCACCAGAAAGCGTACCAGTCAGTGTCGCAGTGTCTACCGAGCTGCTCAGTCCCTCGTAAACCCACGCGGTGTGCCCGTCGCAATTCCGTCCACGTTTTAACCAATAGTATTTTATTAATCACTATACAAAGATCCATCCCCCCCGTCCATGCACTCGCCACGAAAGAAACGGTGAATTACGGACGCACTGACTCTGCCACGACGATCATTAACGACGCACATATCACTCTCGTACAACGTTCACAAGTGTTACTGTCACAAAATCACGCACAAGTCATTATAAAATTTCATTGAAACCCGATCAAAAGAAGCCGCACTCAATTGGCACGACCATGTCTTCGATGACGTGACGATATCCGCGAAAGTTACAACGTTGCTCGGTGACACCGAGGGATAAACGATACAGTCAGAGGTGTAAATGGCGTGTATCGAAAAGATTGGTTATGGAGATTAAGAGGGATGGAAGTGTTCGAGGGGCTGCCAATTGGCGGTGTTTTTAAACCATCATGTCGCTGTACCGTTTATCCTGAGGTTCATAGAATCCTCGAGGATGCGACGAGTGTCGCTGATGAAAGAGGTCATATTACCGAAGAAACCAGGTTAGAAGTCATTTTCCCAACGATCCAGCGGCTATTTATTGGGGTACATATGTATGAGAGGTGGGCACATGGCCTACATGTGACGATGCAATGTGGCGTGGCGGCACTTTAGGTGGGGGTGAACAAAAAAAAACGGTTGTGGTTTCGTGTCGTCGTGCACGGCTTGCCAAATGTGTCGTTCCCGGCTATCTAGAAAAAGTGTCATCGTCCCAACATGGTCCTTTCACGATGAGAATCGATCTCCTTTTCGTCCCTCTTTTCCCGCTGCACCTCATAGCCGTGCCAACCCCGGATCAGCCGCCAGTACTTTCTTCATACCGGAAGTAACGGTCTTTCCAATTTCTCTTCTCAAACACCACCCGTTCGTCGTAAACATCTTTCAGTAAAGAAAAAATAAATAAAAAAAGATTCGACAGTTTCAATAGTAGGAATGATCTTTGCAGTCATGTTGTTTCGGGTTTCTCGTTGTTGACCAAGTGACGAGAGTTCGTCCTATATTGTCCTTTGTTTGTTTTCTATTCCATGCGGGACCATTGCCAAGGAAAAAAGAAGGTTATCCCGCCCCGCACCCATTGTATCAACCGCAAGTCGTAAAATCCCGCCTGCGAAAGAAAAACAAGAAGCACTATCGGCTGGTAGAGTCCTCTGATTGTCCTCAGATGGCAATACGACGTCGACCGTGTCGCGCTATCGTTCATACATCTGCCTCCAGAGTTACGTGTGACCCTTGGTGTTTATGTATTCGTCCCTGACGACCGAATATCGTTTCTTCTTACATAAGTAACGTGTACGTCTGTGTATTTTCGTCCGTCATTTTATATCATCACCCGATGACCGTGACCGCGATTTATCAGATAATAACGTGAAATGAGAGCGAGGAAAAATGTAATCAAGCGTAAACAATGTCTGATCTTGCGATGTTGGCAAGTTGACGAGTTCGTGTCTGGAACATTTCGATACTTGTTTAACATTTAGGGCTTGTTTACAATTATATTGGCTAAGATATCCCTCCCGTTCGAGCACACTAATGCAGCTCGGGAACCTACGACAACACGAGATGTTGCCGCGAGTAATGTGTTCAAACTCTCACACTATAGACCCTCGATACAACTCGGGGCTATACTTTGCTTCATTATGATCGTACAACGTAAAAGCAACGTTTGCATGGTCCTTTGATATCGTCTCTAAAGCCACCGACAACAAAGGCTAATATCACCAAGGTCGCGTCATTTAGCGCCATGTCACTTCAGCAGCTATTTTTATTTTTCATCCCTTCATTACGTCGCTATACGCCAAACATTCTTTACACCGACATGCACGAACCTATCGGATGTTAGTAGGCCATAGATTCCATGCATGGGTCTATCTACTCTGTACACATGTCATTGTCATTTTTTTCTCTCCCCCTTCCAACCCCGCAAACTCGGTCGTCCGCGCCATAGCTCACGTGGCAAAAAATAACCGACCACAGGCTCTCTGTCGCCGGACTACTCTCGGCATTATTACTCCGTTAGTTGTAACAGCCGCAATGGCGTCGATACCGTTCTTCTTTCTTCTCTATTCGTAATTTTTATTCATCTATACATGGTGCCTCTGTACATGGTGCGCGCCACACGTATATCGACGAGCGGAATCGACCCCCTTTGTAAAACTTTTCATGTCAGCAGTTTCTCTGAGCCCCGATCGTTTTCGCTCACAACATCCGCTAGCATGGCTACGATAATACAGTTTTATGTGCTCCAAATAGAACGGATGATGAAGAATGCCCTTTCCGATAAAAGAAGAATTCACGTCGGAGGTAAAACGATTGCCTGTCATTAATGTAGGAGCGACAAATCAGCCGAATATCATCAACCCCCCACTCGCACGCGCAATGACTGAATCATTTTGACGGATCATTTATCTCGCAGATACCTGATGCTTCATATCACTTAAGAGACACCCCAATGAAAGTATTGAACAATCAACACTGCGTATATTACGACGATAATACGTTTGTCGATAATTTAAAAAGAAAAAACAATATATAAAAAGTAAATCGAGCTTATTGATCGACCGGTTGAGACACAATCGACGATAATTTAGTGGGCGTGACAACGTGAAATCGTGTTGATTATCGTGATATTGCGGGCCGTATGAGGGCTAAATGAGCGATGCAGACGAGGATAGGGTGAACGAGCACCCGGAGCAGCAGGAGAACGATCAGCCCAGCTGGACCGGCTGGTTGGGTTCAAAGCCCTGGTGGCAGGAGGAAGAAGAGGAGGCGGAAAGGGTGGAAGGTGCTGTCGGTTTCGCGCGCAGTATATCAGGTTTGCGTAAGACTCGTAGGGAGTTAGCCGACGGGGCTGATATAGGCGGTGAACTCTGTGAACTGGCGCCCCACAGTACGATGAACGTGGGGGCTGGTAGGGTCGATTCCCCCAGCCCCCAGGACATAAGGCTTCTTCATGACCTTGTCGAGGATCTTGCTAAGGAACAGGACGAGAAGAACATCAGACCCAGAGAAGAACAGGTGAGATTCGAACAGAATGAACCGGGGAGAAGGGATAAAAATAAACTAACGCGAAAATTCGAATACGTGGATCTCCATCGAGTTTTTCACGTTACACAGTTGTCAATTTTTCGATATTTACTAGGGAATGATGACTCGCTCCCCTTGCAATTGGTAGAAGCAAATTATCAAGTCCGTGAGTGTTCTTTGCGTTCACATTGAAGCATATTTGAGTGTCTGTAACATTGTCAAGTACCAAAAATATAAAACACCTTCGTTAACGCGTCTTTTGGCCTAGCCAAGTCCAAGGAACTCAAACTGGCCCAATTCCAGTCGGAAACACAAACCTCTCGAAACCTAACGTAAGATATGCACGTGGAGGGCAAAAGGGGGTGTGCTATTGTGTAAAATGGTGTGGGGTCTTTGATAAACGAATTTAATCAACACTTACGTTCACCAATTGGCAGAAATGTAATTTTTTCGATGGCATCTCTGCTTTGTATCAAATCCTCTTGACAGCGATTTCTCATTAAGGAGAGAAATAGGGTTAGGACAGCGTTTTCTCAATGATTTTCATGAATTTTTTTATAGTATAAAAAATGAATATAATTTATTGAAACTTTGAAAATATTTTCTACAGATATTTGAGTATATACTATAAAATTTTTGAAGAATTTCCTTGAAAAACACCGGGGTTATTAGCGACCCCGTATTGCAGGTCACAATCAGACTCAGCATTTTGCGTACATTCTGGAAACCGCAATTTTCATCTGATATCAAACGAGGTTGAAATTTACTTTTATTATATGTCTTTCTCCTATATGAACCTAAGTGCTATCAAAAAAATAGAAAATTGAATTTTTTACAGGGGTCAAAACAAAAAAGCATGATTTTTTGCCATTTTTTACAACTTTATTTTCAAAAAAAAAATTATATTAAATAATGATAATATTCCGATTTTAGGTTCATATAGAGCGCAATACTATGAAGAAAGTAACTGCCAATTTTCAGAACGATTAGTTGAAAACTTTTCAAACTAGCGTGTACGCAAGTTAAAAAAAAGTCGTTTTCAGAAAAACGCGTTTGAAATAATAGTACCAAGAAAAACAAAGTCAAGGCAGTCATAAATTTTCTTCGGTGTTTTTCAAGGAAATTCTTCAAAAATTGTATATTCTATACTTAAATATATGTATATAATATATGTGTATGTGTAATATTCTCAAAGTTTCAATAAATTATATTCATTTTTTATACTATAAAAAAATTCATGAAAATCATTGAGAAAACGCTGTCCTAACCCTATTTCCCCCCTTAATGGCTTATAACAATAGAACGAGTCGGAATTTTCATTTAAAATTTTGGGAACATATTTTTCAATAGTTTTACTAACAATTTATGAAATTAAAAAAAAAATTGATTTTTTGAACTGTCTAACCCTATTTCATCCCTTAACGTGTTCATTCGATCCAGATCGGATATTGCTGAAATAAAATGCTTTAACCTCTTTGCTTTTGCCTCGCGATATGGCGGACTATTTTTGTTCGTTAACGCGGTAGTCTGGTCTAGAGCGAGAGTTTTGACGTCATTTCTAATGTGCAATAACGTTTAAACCGTTGCAGTTGTCTTGATTAAAATTTACACGTGCATTTATTGATCCTTAGAGAATACTTGTACATTAAAAAAAAAAATTATTTTAAATATTTTCATGTAGTTTTTTGCCCTGTTGCAACATGGTGCGCCTCAATCGGCGCCCACTCTGGACGATGTTTTATGCATCTGAAAAAAAAAATATATATATATTCCCAATCTGTATGAGTATTCTGAGCACTGGTAGCAGAATTGGTACTTAAAAAAAAATTTTGACAAAATGGCGGCCTGTTGAACTTTCATTAATGATATTTCATACATTTTCGGGTATCCGACGAGTTATAAAATGTCGGCAAAATTATTGTTCAACTCAATTCTGCTACCAGTTCTCAGAAACAGGCTACCTAAGGTACGTGCAAAATTTGAGCTCGATCGGTCCATTAGTTATCGAGATATCGTGGGCGCCGATTTGAAAAACATAGTTCTGAGATAAACGCATTCAAAGTTTTGATACCGTCGCGCGCGCGCCGCGCTACCTGAGCGCGCGGCTTGCTTAGAATTTTTATTTCTCGGCTAATTTTTGAAATATTAATAAACGGTTTTCAGGAGCCTACGAAGAAAGGTCCAAGGAATAAGAAAATGAAAAAAAAAAAAAAAAATCGATTTTTTCAAATTTCTAGACCAGACTACCGCCTTAACTCTTCCATCGTTCTAACTTTTACCAATATTAATATGTCGGAAAATTTCGATGCAAACATACCATCGAGCGAGACCTGTTATTAGCAGAATATTTTACGGAATCGAAGTTTTTTCTTCCGTGCCATTATTTTTCCCCTCGCAATATATTCTCTAGCTCGGAAAATTCGCAACGGCATAGTTCACCGTGGATCCCACCGGGCGGCACTGAGAGCGGGGGTAGTTTTTCCGAAAGCGCATGCGCTTTTCAGCCGCTCTCTCTCTCTCTCTCTCTAGTGGTCTCGACAAGTTGCGAATCAATAAACGAGACATTCGCGTACGGAATATGCGAGAGATGCGAGGGTAAATTGAGGGGCGAGCTGATATGCGCGGTAGGGGTTACGGCTCACCAGGTGGTGGGCTTTTTTTTATGTGTATTCCCCGTCTGATGCTGGTTTCTATTGCGGCGAATTTTCCGCGCGGTTCAGTGTCGCGAAGCGGAGCGTACGGAATATCTTCTGTCAGAGCGGGACAATCAGCGAATTGAAATTGCTTCAAGGGGTTTGAAAAAAAAACCATATATATATCGCGGAGTGGTGGGGGTCGTGAAAACTTGTTTCGACCGGCCTACAGATCGGTAGGATGAAAATTGTACGAGAGCCGAGTACATAGACGAACGAGGGAACGTCGAATGAGAGGGATATCAAGTTGGCAAGTGAAAAGGGACAGTATTCGATCAGACGTGATTTTTTTCACGCGAGTATATAGCAAAGAGAAACGGAAGGCACGAGTCTCACGAACCGGCTGCGCTATTTCGCTCGTTTCCCACTGGCTTTACGTGCGTGCGTGCGTGCTCCTCAATTGAGGCCACAGACCGACGCTAGTGAAAACAGTCGCGACATAGTCAGCCGAGAAACAATGCAGACAAATTTTCTTTCGTAAAAGGGAGGGGCTGGTTGAATAATTTTCGCGGAAAATGTTTTTCGAGCATCGTCGCTTCGCTTTCACAATTCGTTTCGACGAATCTCGTCGGGGAGTTTAACTTTTGTTTTGATGTTTGAGAGAAAAGCGAAATATCGCGGGCAAGGAGTATTTCTCTTTCACGTTATGCTTTTCGACGTTGCGCGTGAAAGTAATCGGGCGCAACCGGATATCGCGAATGTTACGTCGGAATTTTGACGTCGCGAAAGAACGGTAAAACTGGCGACCTCGATTTTGGCGAATCTCATCGAGACCGCCAACGCACACGCTGGCTGTGAAAACTAAATATTATTATTATTGTTATTCGACGTTCGTTTAAAAGATAAAATAAATATTCGCTGGATCGCACATGCCCGATGGACGACTTGACGCGTCCCACAAACCGTTGGTACGGTGGCGGTGGAGTTCGTGCTGAATTCAACAATTTTTACACGCTCATAAAGATTCTAACGAGGGACTGTTGCTTCGCGAATCACGAACTTCGCGGCTCTTTTTTTACACTTTCCCGCGAATGGATTCGTCGATATTTTCCATTTTTTGACGCCAATTCGGCGTAAAGAAGTGAGAGAATTCAGGAACGAAAGCTTTTCGTCAGAAGGATTTCACGTTTAATGTTCAAAGAGACGAGAGGGAGAGAGAGAACGCGCAGTGCCAAATAATAAACGTATTATTATTATTATTGGTATTATTATTATTATTATAAAAAATATACGATATTATTGATGATACACGTGACTCGAGAGCATCGGCATTTGAACACGCACAAATATAAATTAGCACTGACATATCCGTCGTTGAAATATCCGTGACTACTGCGATTAACAATTTACGACCGTTAGTCACGAAGAAATTCACGATACTTCAAGATACTGAAAGAAGACAAAAAGTCGAGAAGAATTCCGCCGAAAAAGAAGTGAAGGGCGAGATAATCATTGAAAGCCAACGAAAATTGAATAATGCGAGACTGAAACCGAGAAAGTTTATCAATTAATCAACGATATACATTGAAAACTTTGTTATTTTTTCTATTGTCGTTGATTTATTTACTTTTCGCCACCCGTTTGTACGCATTTATTGAGGATTCATTT
Organism: Oxytorus armatus; assembly: GCA_958009045.1. Classification (NCBI taxonomy): domain Eukaryota; kingdom Metazoa; phylum Arthropoda; class Insecta; order Hymenoptera; family Ichneumonidae; genus Oxytorus; species Oxytorus armatus. The sequence goes on along the minus strand of OY253754.1, from coordinate 7,974,513 downwards.
AAAAATACTTGAAAACGCACGATCCTTAAAAAAAAACCCGACAACCCGATACACTGTCGACGAGAGACTCCAGCCACTAATTTTAATTGAAGATAATACAAACGACAAAGTACGAAGAAGCAAAACTAACAATCACGAGAAAAGAGCAAAAAGAATTCCACTTTATTGGCGAAAACGAAAAGTTAATGAAAAGTAAGTATCGTTAAAAATATTGAGAACAAAAGAAATTTCGGAATTAAAAGACCCAACTGTCTTTCAACGTGGTGCTTAGTCGTCACGTTGCACGTTATTTAAGGAATTTAAGGATTTTTTCTACTCGAACCTTGAACTAACGAATTTTCGCAATCTCGTACAAATTAATTAACGCGATAAAGGATTAATAAATTTATAAGAGTAAAAAGAGAGAGAGAGAGAGAGAGAGAGAGGCAGAAAGACAAACCCTTCAAAATTCATTTGTACGAGGCGAAGCTTTCGAAGCGCGAGCTCGAGGCAAGTGGCGGTGTGGGCTGGCCGCGAGTGGCAATTGGAAAAAGATCGAGTTTAAACGAGGTATCCGTTGTGGAGGAGGCGGAGGAACGCGAGCTGGAGGAGGCCAGCGAGGATCACGAGGGGGTGGATACGGAAGTGATAGCTCTGAAGAATGTGAGAGAATCGGGCCTGACGGTCGATCAGTTAATCGGAAACGATCGATCGAGAAACGATCGATTACCGCCACCTGTCGTCATAAGAAGAAAACGGATACTGCCACGAGCGACAAGTCGTTTTCACGTATCCGACACATCGGTCGATTCGTTACGTACGACCGAAAATCGCACCGGCGGGTTTCAACGTTCCTCGACCGCCTATCGCAACAACGAGGACAAAGAGGGAGGTTTCGTGAACGATGATAATCCTCGTTGTAACGCCGTTGGCGTCGGTTTGTTCGCGACATTGACGAGAGGGGCCCGTTGGGCGCGTGGCGCAAGGGCAATTAATTCGAGCTCTTCCGACGATCGTAGTCGTTCACCGACGGATCCAAGGAGCGATTATCGTTGTCCCGAAAGTGGATTATCATCGGAGATTAACGAGGAGAGCGAGAGCAGATCGGAAGAGCGGGACGGTTTGATCGTCGACACGAGATCGACGCCTAGCCTCTGCGGTAACGGTGGTTTCTTCTTTATCCGCACCGCCGGTAGACGAAAGAGGCCGAGAACTTTCGGCGGTAGCCTGAAATTTCGCGCGAAAACCCGACCGATCGTATCGCCAACGTCCTCGTCATCGACATCGTCGATCGGTTCTTTCGCCTCGTCGTCGTTTCCAATTACTGTCAGAAGATTCAACGGTGGACGAAGGAGTCTTGCTGGTAGCGTTACGCCGTTAACCGAGCTCAAGGAGGCCCGGGACAGTTACGTCGAGGAGGAGATCGAGCGCGGTACCACGATCGATAATTCGAGTGTCCTTTGGTCACGGAGATCGTGCACATTGCCGATTGACCGGCAAACAATCGCGAGTTCCGTTGATCGACGATCTTTCGAACGGCCTATCGAACGCGAAAGGATCTTTAACGATCGGTCAAATTGCTTCAACGAGCGTGATAATTGTTTTCCCGATCGCGACAGCGATAATCAAGTAACGAAATTTATAACAACGTCGAATACCCCGGTCACGACGACAATGACGTGTATCAAGTCACCGCGAGTCATGTCGGAACATCTCCTTGGGCAATCGAATGTATCCGACGGAGTCTCGTCACCGGGTGTCACAATTGCAAACGCTAACGTCGCTGTCTCGACGCCATTATCAATCGCTACAGCGACGCCCAATGTATTGGTACCGAACACCGTGAAAAGTTGCTCTTCGAGGGATCACGAGCGATACAGTGTCGACAGAACAACGGGGGAAGTGCCGAGACAACGTTGGAGCAGCGTTAGAGTCAAGGATGGCAGTACGAAGAGTCTTTTGCTGGAGAACGGTGGCCCTCAGGCTCAGGCAATGAAGGGTACCATTACAAAGGAGGTATACATACCGACGATGCTTGTCGAATGAAATATTTATATGACGCATTTAAATAAGTCATCTCGTTCGATATTCAATGGAACGTTTTACATGTTCCATTGCCGTTTATCAATTATTAATTGTGGGTAAGCAATTCAGAGTGAGTGGAGTATAGCGCTTGGGGTGAATCGATATTGATCGAATATTTTACTTAAATGACAAATCGATGTCGATCGACTATCTTACGTAAATGACAAATCGTTGTCGATCGACTATTTCACGTAAACGAACGAAGGTTCGAAGGATCAGTGATCGAACCTCGATTCTGGAAATCAATTTGAATAATAGCCATGATCAAGGTCGAATATTTTACCTAAATGACAAAATGATATCGATCGTCTCTTTTACGTAAATGACGAATCATTGTTGATCGACTATTTCACGTAAACGAACGAAGGTTTGAAGGATCAGTGATAGCACCTCAATTCTGGAAATCTATTCGACTAATAGCCATGATCATGGTCGAATATTTTACGTAAATGACAAATTGATATCGTTCGAGTATTTTACGTAAATAACGAATCGTTGTAGATCGACTATTTCACGTTAACGAACGAAGGTTTGAAGGATCAGTGATCGAACCTCGATTCTGGAAATCAATTTGGATAATAGCCATGATCAAGGTCGAATATTTTACCTAAATGACAAAACGATATCGATCGTCTCTTTTACGTAAATGACGAATCATTATTGATCGACTATTTCATGTAAACGAACGAAGGTTCGAAGGATCAGTAATAACACCTCGATTCTGGAAATCTATTCGACTAATAGCCATGATCATGATCGAATATTTTACGTAAATGACAAATTGATATCGATCGAGTATTTTACGTAAATAACGAATCGTTGTAGATCGACTATTTCACGTTAACGAACGAAGGTTCGAAGGATCAGTGATCGAACCTCGATTCTGGAAATCAATTTGAATAAAAGCCATGATCAAGGTCGAATATTTTACCTAAATGACAAAATGATATCGATCGTCTCTTTTACGTAAATGACGAATCATTGTTGATCGACTATTTCACGTAAACGAACGAACGTTCGAAGGATCAGTGATAACACCTCGATTCTGGCAATCTATTCGACTAATAGCCATGATCATGGTCGAATATTTTACGTAAATAACAAAATGATATCGATCGTCTCTTTTACGTAAATGACGAATCATTATTGATCGACTATTTCACGCAAACGAACGAAGCTTCGAAGGATCAGTGATCGAACCTCGATTCTGGAAATCAATTTGAATAATAGCCATGATCAAGGTCGAATATTTTACCTAAATGACGAAATGATATCGATCGTCTCTTTTACGTAAATGACGAATCATTATTGATCGACTATTTCACGTAAACGAACGAAGGTTCGAAGGATCAGTGATAGCACCTCGATTCTGGAAATCTATTCGACTAATAGCCATGATCATGGTCGAATATTTTACGTAAATGACAAATTGATATCGATCGACTATTTTACGTCAATAACGAATCGTTGTAGATCGACTATTTCACGTTAACGAACGAAGGTTCGAAGGATCAGTGATTGAACCTCGATTCTGGAAATCACTTTCAATAATAGCCATGATCAAGGTCGAATATTTTACCTAAATGACAAAATGATATCGATCGTCTCTTTTACGTAAACGACGAATCATTGTTGATCGACTATTTCACGTAAACGAACGAAGGTTCGAAGGATCAGTGATAGCACCTCGATTCTGGAAATCTATTCGACTAATAGCCATGATCATGGTCGAATATTTTACGTAAATGACAAACTGATATCGATCGACTATTTTACGTAAATAACGAATCGTTGTAGATCGATTATTTCACGTAAACGAACAAAAGTTCGAAGGATCACTGATCGAACCTCGATTCTGGAAATCAATTTGAATAATAGCCATGATCAAGGTCCAATATTTTACGTAAATGACAAATTGATATCGATCAATTATTTTACGTAAATGACGAATCGTCGTTGATCGACTATTCCACGTAAACGAATGAAGGTTCGAAGGATCATTGATGGCACCTCGATTCTGGAAATCTATTCGAATAATAGGCATGATCATCGTCGAATATTTTACGTAAATGACAAATTGATATCGATCAACTATTTTACGTAAATGACAAATCGTTATTGATCGACTATTTCACGTAAACGAACGAAGGTTCGGAGGATCAGTGATGGAACCTCGATTGTGGAAATCAATTCGAATAATAGCCATAGATTAATTGAAAACTGAAGGATTGTAATTGAACTTAACGGTTAAAATATAAGGTTACGTTGAAATTAAATTTTCAATTAAAAGTCGAAGGTTCGATAAAACGGTAATACGGAGACGAAATAATGCCGTAATAAAAAACTTGAGCGATCGTTGAGACGAGAAAACCCGCTTGCCGGTCGTTTATTGGAACATTCTCGTTTAACTATGATCCACAGGAAAGTGTGCTCGTTGTTATCACGAAAAAAGAGAAAAAACCTTTCGCGTTTCTCCGTATCAAATTTTTTCCAACTGATCAATCGTATTATTTTAATTCCTCTAGTTTTTCGCTCGGTATCGATCGGGTAAGCACCGGCACGACGTCAGTCAGTTTATACTTTAATAATAGAGCATCTGGTGTAACAACTTCTATATACATCATCTTCGTGGCTTATCAAAATATAAGCTCGTTATTATTTTTCCCCTCGTAATCCACAGCAATTCATCGAGAAGCCGAGAATAAACTGTATGGGTACAATGGTCTCGTCCTTGACACGTCTTTTTTGTGATTCAACTCATTAAATATCATCCCAGCGTTTTCCACTATTTTCGTAAAAGAAAAGATTGTGTTTTTTTTTTTTCATCGCTCGACGATCTTGACACGTTTTCGTGCGTTTTTTTATTTCTTCACACTCGCCTGCCTTGCTCGAGGATATATGGTGTCAGCTTTGGACACTCCACTTGTGCCGCTGCTGCAGCTCGATCTCCCCCTTCGGGTAACTCATACACACGCACTCGCGCAACACAAAGTCGCTCTCTCGTATAGTAGTCTTCTGCAAAGCTCCTATTTTCGGCACGGTCCATAGCTAACCGAATGCATACTTCGCATCTTCCGTTTCGTCTACTGTTCTTACGAAAAAACATGGAACCCTCCACCCACGTGAATATTAGACAGCTTCGTCATAGAAGGGACAGTTCTTTTTCACTCACCATTGCTATTTCAGTCGTTAACTGCCGGGGGAAAAAAAATCTTCTCGGAATTTTTTCGGAGATATCTTACGGGGTATGGCCACGGTAGCGGTTATAAAATCATGTGCACATTTAACAATTTTGTTTTCTATGAAAAAGTGATTTATTTGAATAACTGATTACGCATCTATTTAGTATAAATATCGAGCTAATAAAAAATATTTTTTTTCTTATACAAAATAGCCGACTACTGCTATTTGTTTTTGGTATCTGTTTTTTTTTGAGGCGCTGCGCGGCGTGACATTTGGCATCCACAATTTTTTACCTAGAACAATAAAATAATAATTCTCGTTAATCTACATCGGAATATCTAGAGAAGTACGTATGGAATTTCCGATTAATTAAAAACTTTTCATTTTATGAGCAGTTTTGTACGAAATTTTTCACTGGAAATTCACCTTTCAAATTCAAATGCCTACAATATTCGAAAAAAACAATATTTTTCAAATTCCGTACGTACTTCTCTAGGTATTCTGATGTAGATTAACGAGATTTTTAATTTTTTATTCTAGGTCAAAAATTGAGGGTGCCAAATGTCACGCCGCGGAGTGCCTCAAAGAAAAAAGATACCAAAAAACAAATAGCAGTGGTCGGCAATTCTGTATAACAAAAAAAAAACAAAATACAACATTTTTTTATTAGCTTGATATTCGTACCAAATAGATGTGTAATTAGTTATATAAATAAATCACTTTTTCGTACAAAAGAAAATTGTTAAATGTGTGCATGATGTTATAACCGCTACCGTGGTCTAAGGACCAATCAAAATTCAATCAAAACCAAAATTCAATTTTTTTCTGTGACACTTTGACAATAAATAATTTTATCCGCCGGAATGACTAACTTTACTTACAAGCCATTACTACAGTACCTTTGCTTTTTTTAAATGTAAATCTGCCAAAGTGTCCGAAAAAAAAATACTGGAGTACCAAAGAAAAAAAAATGATAGTACTAAAAAGTAATTATTTATAAAAATATTGTACAAATATTGTACAATGTTCTCGCTCATATTATCGTTCAAAAGTAAAGTAGCCATTAGAATGTCAATGAACGCTGAGTGATCAGAAAATGGGGGTAAACCGCTCTCGTCTACAGAAAACCCGATGTTTTTGCAAAAGTACGAAAATGATGACGACGATTTATCTCGTGCGTGGTTCAAGTAAAATCGACGAGGAGGGGAGAGAGAGAGAGAGTTAAAAAAGACATAGTAAAAGACTGTTTGGGTTTATCGTACGCTCAGCGTCTTTCGGCCCGCTTCCCTCCATCCTCGATACGCGAGAGCACACGAGCTTCAAACACTCAGTCTGATCTCGTCTGGCTGTGACTACTGGCGCTGCGGGTGAATGCGCGCTCGGGGTCCTCGTGCGTTCGTCAAACACCGCGAGAGACAAAATCACCTAAATACCTAAAAAAAAGAAAGAAAGAAGAAAACAAAAATCACGAAGCTTTATAAAATTGACATTTTGTCCATCATATTTATTTCCATGAGATGCTTTTGAAATTGGTCGTTAAAATGTCTGCGGCAAGCGTAATCCGTTCGTATTTCGGTGAACGAATAATGAAAAGATCGAATTTTGGATCAACCCTGTCCACGGTGAGGGATGATATTCTACGTGACGAAATAAAATCACAATTCTTCGTTGTTCGTGTCAACCAGCCACGTATTTAAAAAACAACAACAATAAATGAGATATAGAAATTAATGATAACTAAGATTGATAACAATAAAAATTACGTTTCCAATTAATTAATAATCATTATTTTCTTACGCCAACTTTATTCCATGATTTTCTATGACTTTTTCCTTCGCCTTTTAGTTAAACTATTTTCTTCGTCGCTTTGTGTTTTATTTTTTATTTTTTTAATACCTTCAGGGAGACTCGTAGAGGCCGATGGTGCGTGGGATTCGGCGATAACGAGGATGTATACGATCGATAAAGAACCATAAAATTGTGAGGAATTTCCGGTCCACCCCTCGTCGCGCTCGGGGGTGACTTGCGTGCGTGTATGTGTGTATACGATATTAAGAGAGATTGAGGACTTCCGGCCGCTTCCTGTTGCACGGAGTATCCTCAAGTATTTCCCTCAAGCGAGATTCTGTAGAAAGTTAGTCACGCGTGAATCGACACAGGGACACAGTCATTGACAACTCAACGATTATGGGCACTTCATAGTAAACTATGGAAAATAAACCTTTCGATATATAATACAAATTTTCACACAATGGTTTAAACATCATTGATATTATGAAAATAATATTGGATTTGTCAATTATTAAGATCATATTAAGGGGGGAAATAGGGTTAGGACAGCGTTTTCTCAATGATTTTCATGAATTTTTTTATAGTATGAAAAATGAATATAATTTATTGAAACTTTGAGAATATTTTATACATATATTTAAGTATATACTATAAAATTTTTGAAGAATTTTCTTGAAAAACACCGGGGATATTAGCGACCCCATATTGCAGGTCACAATCAGACTCAGCATTTTGCGTACATCCTGGAAGCCGCAATTTTCATCTGAAATCAAACGAGGTTGGAATTTACTTTTATTATATGTCTCTCTTCTATTTGAACCTAAATTCTATTAAAAAATAGAAAATTGAATTTTTTACAGGGGTCAAAACAAAAAAGCATGATTTTTTGCCATATTTTACAACTTTATTTGCAAAAAAAAAATTATTTTAAATAATGATAATATTCCGATTTTAGGTTCATATAGAGCGCAATACTATGAAGAAAGTAACTGCCAATTTTTAAAACGATTCGTTGAAAACTTTTCGAACTAGCGTGTACGCAAGTTCAAAAAAAGTCGTTTTCAGAAAAACGCGTTTGAAAAAATAGCGCGCTCGGGGCCTGAAGGAGAGCTACTCAGTTTAATGGCTTATAACAATAGAACGAGTGGGAATTTTAATTTTTAATTTTGGGAACATATTTTTCAATAGTTTTACTAATAATTTATGAAATAAAACAAAAATCGACTTTTTGAACCGTCTACAGCGAGATTTTTGACGTCATTTCTAATGTGCAATAATTTTTTAACCGTTGAAGTTGTCTTGATGAAAATTTACACCTGCATTTATTGATCCTTAGAGAATACTTGTATGTTGAAAAAAAAATTATTTTAAATATTTTCATGTAGTTTTTGCCTTGTTGCAACATGGTGCGCCGAAAGCCACCTCAATCGGCGCCCACTCTGGACGATGTTGTATGCATCTGAAAAAAAAAAAATATATATATATTCTCAATCTGTATGAGTATTCTGAGCACTGGTAGCAGAATTGGTACTTAAACATTTTTTTTGACAAAATGGCGGCCTGTTGAACTTTCATTAATGATATTTCATACATTTTCGGGTATTCGACGAGTTATAAAATGTCGGAAAAATTATTGTTCGACTCAATTCTGCTACCAGTCCTCAGAAACAGGCTACCTAAGGTACGTGCAAAATTTGAGCTCGATCGGTCCGTTAGTTATCGAGATATCGTGGGCGCCGATTTGAAAAACATAGTTCTGAGATAAACGCGTTCAAAGTTTTGACACCGTTAAATGAGCGACTCAGTAGCCTCTGCGTTAGCTGCTTCCCGACCGCGCTACCTGAGCGCGTGACTTGCTTAGAATTTTTATTTATCGGCTAATTTTTTAAATATTAATAAACGGTTTTCAGGAGCGTATGAAGAAAGGTCTAAGGAATAAGAAAATGAAAAAAAAAATCGATTTTTTCAAATTTCTAGACCAGACTACCGCCTGAAAACAAGCGCATACAGATATTCAATAGAATTTTAAGTAATTTAAGAAAAAAAGTACGAAAACTATCGGAAACCCTTAACCGCCTTGTTAAATTTCGCGAACAACTTTGAAAAGTTCATTATCAAATAGTATATACCATCGGTATTTTTAATAAATCGATAGTTTATCCGACTATCGAATATTCCGAATGGACTACGGTATGATAGACAATACAGAAATAATATTTTCCATGAGAACGAACGGAAAGTCGATAAGGGTGAATTGTGGCCAATGTCTGTAGCGTTAATGGTGAGACTCGGGGTACTATATATAGAAATATGTTGAATAAGGAAAGCGTGCGGTTTGCCCTAATGGCCCCGTTGCCAACAACACCGCAAAAGATACTAACCACCCTTATGTAAAAACCCGATAACTACCCTCAACACACGCAAGCACACACAAACATATATACCATCTTACATGAAGAGAACAGGGTATCGAGGATGAAAGGAAAACAGAGAGAGGGTGCGCCCTGACCTACGTCCTCAATACCGCCATCTTTCTCGTCCTCCGATTTATATACATGCGCGTATAGGCGCGATTCATCGAAGATCAGTAGAGGACCGATCGTCGACCGGTCGGTTTCGTTGACGATCAATTCGACAAATTTTTCTCAAAAGTTCAAATGATAGATTTGAAATAGAACGTCAAATGGCAGATACCAGCCCTGTAGTTCAGGACCCAAAACGTTTCTCCGCCCGTGAGGTCGTATTGTTTTTTTTTTATTCGTCCTAGTATATTGAAAATATAATGAAAAAAAGAATAATCACTATTTACAACAGCAACAACAACAAAAACACACTGTAGACGTTCGTTAAAATTTCGTCAATCTAAAAGTGTATTCTGGATCTTTGTTTCGTTTTTTTTTTCTTTTTTTTTTATCGAATTTCTCAGGTACTGTCCCTCGGTGCGGACGTTTTGCCCGAGTACAAGTTGCAATCGCCTCGCATACACAAATGGACGATACTCCATTATTCGCCGTTCAAGGCGGTCTGGGACTGGATAATATTACTTCTAGTCGTCTACACAGCAATATTTACACCGTACGTCGCTGCTTTTTTACTTTCGGACACCGATTACAACAGCCGCAAGGCCAAAAAGTACAGCGAAGATCCGATCACCATAATCGATTTCATAGGTGAGAATAAATTTCGTTTCTCATTTAATTGCCGATATTTTGTTTATAGTCAATCAATTGTTCGAATAGTGAATTAAATTTTCAAATTACCATTAACATTAATGAACAATTGTTCGGATCTTTAAGATATTTAGTGAATTTTTGCAAATTATCGATAGATTAAGTGATGTTTTTGTTCTTCTTCGTTATGTTCAATTTCTAATGTTGTTTATTATATTGAATTTGTACACAGTCGACGTGACATTCGTCGTGGACATAATTATAAACTTTCGCACCACCTTCGTCAACAACAACGATGAGGTGGTCTCCCGTCCGATGAAGATAGCCGTCCATTATCTGAAGGGATGGTTCATCATCGATCTGGTGGCTGCCATACCCTTCGATCTATTACTCTATGGGTCCAATACGGACGAGGTAAGGGACTATTGCATTGCCCGATCTATCGGATCTCTGTTTGTCTGTCTCTTTCTCTCTTCCTCCTACTAATTCCTTTGTCTACCAAAATAAATGGTTTATGGAGACTAATAGTGCAAATCCTTGCACTATTAGTCCGGAGCGAATCTACAGTACAGTAAGGGGTTATGAAAAATCATGGAATTTCCTAGACGACAACATTAACCATCCGCCGTTGAGTCGCGTTAGAAAATTTAAATAAATATACGACAGACCCAAAAAAATACTCAATCAAGCGCTAATTCATCGACCGACCTATTGATTCAAACTGTTTAATGGTCCCTATTGATTTAACTATTGAATTGACTGTTAATTCGATTTTGATATTAATTGAACGATTAAATGTCTCATTGATTTGACTATTGATTCAATTTAGCTATTAATTGAACGATGAAATGTCCCATTGATTTAACTATTGCATTGAGTATTGATTCGATTTAGCGATTAATTGAACGATTAAATGTCCCATTGATTTACCCATTCAATTGACTATTGATTCGATTTTTCTATTAATTGAACGATTAAATGTCCCATTGATTTAACTATTCAATTGACTATCGATTCGATTTAGCTATTGATTGAACGACTAAATGTCCCATTGATTTAACTATTGAATTGACTATTTATTCGATTTAGCTATTAGTTGAACGATTGAATGTCCCATTAATTTAACTATTGAATTAACAACTGACCTGATTTAGCTATTAATTGAACGATGAAATCTCCCATTGATTTAACTATTGCATTGAGTATTGATTCGATTTAGCGATTAATTGAACGATTAAATGTCCCATTGATTTACCCATTCAATTGACTATTGATTCGATTTTTCTATTAATTGAACGATTAAATATCCCATTGATTTAACTATTCAATTGGCTATCGATTCGATTTAGCTATTGATTGAACGACTAAATGTCCCATTGATTTAACTATTGAATTGACTATTGATTCGATTTAGCTATTAATTGAACGATTAAATGTCCCATTGATTTAACTATTGAATTAACTATTGACCTGATTTAGCTATTAATTGAACGATTAAGTGTCCCATTGATTTAACTATTGAATTGAATATTGATTCGGTTTAGCTATTAATTGAACGATTAAATGTCCCATTGATTTAACTATTCAATTAACTATTGACCTGATTTAGCTATTAATTGAACGATTAAATGTCCCATTGATTTAACGATTGAATTAACTATTGAATCGATTTAGCTATTAATTGAACGATTAAATGTCCCATTGATTTAACGATTGAATTAACTATTGACTCGATTTAGCTATTAATTGAAAGATTAAATGTCCCATTGATTTAACGATTGAATTAACTATTGAATCGATTTAGCTATTAATGGAACGATTAAATGCCTCATTGATTTAACGATTGAATTAACTATTGACTCGATTTAGCTATTAATTGAACGATTAAATGTCCCATTGATAAAACTATTGAATTAACTATTGACGCGATTTAGCTATTAATTGAAAGATTAAATGTCTCATTGACTTAACTATTGAATTGACTATTGATTCGATTCGGCTATTAATTCAACGATTGAATGTCCCATTCTTCTAACTATTAAATAGTCCACTGACTTGACTAGGTTTCCTATTGATTCGACTATTGAATTACATATTGTTTCAACGATTAAACTACCAATTGATCCTATTGACTTTTAATAGTAAGACGAATTGATTATGAATAAAAAAATAATAGCGATTACGGAATTAACGTAATGTTCGGAGATCCCCTGATTCGTCATACCACCTCGCATTGTATAGCCTAATACTATGATAATTATATTACCTGTTAGACGTATCTCGTTGTCGTCGTTTATCGGTGAAAATGTTCAGCAATGGACCCGATTACTATATATATATATTTTTTTTTTTTTTCGTTGTATGTATTTCGGGTACACGCGCCGAGAACCGCAAAGAATTGATACTATGTGTCTATATCAATAGTCGTCTTTATATATACATATATATTATTATACTCGATTAACGCTTGGTTATCAAAAAATATTGTTCTTCTTCTTCTTCATCTTGCGAACAAATTGTTATTCCGGAAAAAAAAATTCCGATCCTCGAAATTCCGATCCTCGAAATTCCTGCTCCTCAAGGTTCTCTCACACTTCACAACAAAAGTCTCGATTCCTCTACGTCTCTCTGTCTATCTAAATCTATATATATATATTATTAATTCATTTATCCAACTTTCTTCGATGTTGTGGATGATCATTGTACGCGAGACTTTATATGATTCGCGGTGTTTAATTTCTCTCCACGCTCTCACTCTCTCTTCTCTCCTTGCGCGCGGTCATTTTAACGTGACAATACAAAAATAAATAGAGGTTCGTATTGGGATTCATCGTCGTCTCGTCCTTAAATCCTATCGACGACGACGCTTCGAAGATTGTTTAATTAAATTAAAATTGCAAAAGATCAAGAGCGGCGGAAGAGGAGGGGCGGGGGGAGGGAGAGTATTAACGAAAACCAGGATCTCGATCTTATCATTCATCCACTTCTTATTTCTTCTCTACGTCATTATTTTTCTGCATTAAGTATATTAAGATTGCGGAAAATCGATTGGAAAAATTGTCGATCGAATTGACCGGCAATTGATCGAAAAAAATATGGACGTACGGTAAAATTTATTCTATTGTATTCATCAATACCGTTGATTGAATATTCAAAATAATGAATTTTTTTCGACAAATTAAATAACGAATAATTCAATAACTTTTTCAAACTCCTTTGCAATTAATTAATTAATGGATGATATTTATAATCGAATTTTCGCGCAATTGAAGTACATTTGGAAAAATTATTTTGAATCTATTTTCCACAAACTTTTTGTTGATTTTTTTCTCTTCTCAATTTGTTTTCAATAATTTTTTTCAATTAGTTGAAAAATTCCTTTGGTCAGGTCCACATAGCGGGAGGGGGGGGGGGGGGGGGGGCAGCGAGAGCAAGAGAGAGGGACGAGGGGGTGAGAGCGTTTGAGGAATGATGATGTCCCTTGGGGTAATGTGGGTCATTAATTTTTTTAAATAATCACGAATAACGCGAAATATCCCAGAACGAATGCACTTTGATCGATTGCGTGACGAGAGTGAGCGTGGTCTATTAGAGCATTACCTGTCGAAGAAAAAAATTAACAAATCACTATTTAAAAAAAGCGAAAAAAAAAAACCAATACAATGACACCGAGACGAATGAGATTTAACTCCAGTTTCACGTTTCCGTAGCTCGGCTTGGACAAGGATGAGGTTAGTTGACACACAAAAAGCCTGAAGTTTTTTTTTTTTCTTCTCTCCAACGCAAATTTCGATCATTAATACCGATCTCGTATTTTTTCTCATTCTATACATATATACATATATACTAATTTTAATAATACCGTATATAAAAAAAAAAAAAAAACAAATCATAAATTACTATACCGTCACCAAAAAACTTTTTTCTCTCTCATGTGTACGCTTAATCACAGTCGACACCGTTCTCTTAACTCTATATATATATATATATATATATTTATCTATTATAATTATATTATATTTACTATATAGTATTTTTAATATCATATTTGCATCAATCTATCGAAATCCAGTACGCACAGTATGATCGTTAAATTGTCGTCCAACAAACTCGTGCGAATTATCCGATAATTTTCTCTCTATGTACGTGATTATTATTTTTTATTTTTTCGCGACAGTTCGACTATCTATTTTTTTTTCCCCTCCCTCGAATTTTATATATGTGCAATACTAGCGGGAGAAAGACTGTGAAACGAGGGGATGTACAGGATGCGGCGTAAAAATCCGGACAAATTAAACATTTTTTTGAAACATAATTTTTATTAAAATAATGGAGAAGTTTATAATTACTTTTTTTTTTTACTAAATCATTTGTTAGGTCATAAAGAACACATGTACTCAATATAACCCCCTTCTGCTTGAATGACCGCCTCCATTCTCGTTCTGAAGTGTTCGCAGGCCCGGTTTAACCCCCCCCTGTGTACGCAATATTTTTCGAGATATGATGTGTACACTAGGTCTTTGAGAGAACAGTTGAGTTTTTGGAAATTTCTAGGCTTTCAAAAAATCTGAAAAAAACTCTGGATTACTTCATGAAGTGTCTACATGGCCCGGAAGTTGCCAAAGTCCATAGTGTAAAACCGTTGTTAATAAAAATTGACAAATAGTAAAAAAACGCGGAGAGAAATAGGAGTTTGAAATGTCGACTGTTCCTTTAACGGGTTAGGCCACTCTAGAGGCCGAAAGAATAGGCTTTTTTGGGGATTTTTTTCAGAAAAACTACAAAATAAATCGAGATTACAAAATAGGGTGTTTATCATACATATCAGTGACCGTATACAATAATTTTTTTGAAGTGATTAATTTCAAAATGGCGGCGGTGCAGCGTTTTTACGATGACGTCTCCGTTATTGTTGGCCGGAAACATAAGTCAGACAATTTTCAACCGA
This sequence comes from Oxytorus armatus, assembly GCA_958009045.1. NCBI lineage: Eukaryota > Metazoa > Arthropoda > Insecta > Hymenoptera > Ichneumonidae > Oxytorus > Oxytorus armatus. The sequence continues at coordinate 7,959,357 of OY253754.1, read as the reverse complement.
TTCACTTGAAATTTTGAATATATCTTTAAATAAACATTGTCTATGGAAATGCGTGGGATTTTTTTTTTATGTTGCATAGTTTATTAGTTATTAACAATTTTCTAACGATTTTTTAAGCAAATTTTTCACTTCGCACTTTAGAAGTTCGCCATTTGGCCAAAAATCAATATATCGAAAAAATCCTACGCACTTCTATAGACAATATATTTTTAAAGATATATTCAAAACTTCAAGGGAATCGGTTGAAAATTGTCCAAGTTATGTTTCCGGCCAACAAAACCGGAGACGTCATCGCAAAATACTGAACAGCCGCCATTTTGAAATTAATCGCTTCAAAAACATTATTGTATACAGTCACTGATACGTATGATAAACACCCTATTTTGTAATTTCGATTTATTTTGTAGTTTTTCTGAAACGAAAAATCCCCAAAAAGCCTACTTTATCGGTCTCTAGAGTGGCCTAACCCCTTAAAGACCCAGTGTACACACGCGGGGTTTATGAGTCACGGTCCATGTCGACGAATGCCGCTTCAACAGCGTTTCTCAATGACGCGACGTTTTGATTTCTGAACTTGTCATAGTCTAAGATTCGAATTAGGGTCGACCTTCACCCATCGCGTAATTGGATGAAAAGCTTTTATATCAAATTTAGTATGTTAGAAAACATATCGTGGGTTGCCTAACAAATTCCTGGGATAAGTATGATTAATTAACAATTCAAATCTGAGTTTTTATTCACCCATGAGTTTAACGAATAAATTTAATATCAACCGAAGTATGACGCCTATAGAATATGCAAACGTTGGGTTGTCTATTTTTTTCGTGGTCTAACTACTGGGTTGTCAGGTATAAACCAGTAAGTCGAAACTAACTATCTTCAACCATTTGTTTACTAAATAAATCTTATATCAAAATGAGCGCTGTTTCATTGCAAACACGATGATATAGGGTTGTCTGCAAAAAATCTGGGTTGAATGACGGTTGTCGAGTTTTGAAAAGTGAAATTTTGATGCAAATGGAATGTGCGACAAAGAGGTCTGAGCAAAGTATCCCGTGCGATAGAAGAGGACGAATCATTGAAGCTGCGCGCAGCGCGTGCACCGGACAGAAAGCATGCGCACTCTCTTATATCCGGTGCACGCGCCGCGTGCATCAGCTACAATGATGCGTCCTCTTCTATCGCACGGGATCCTTTGCTCAGACCTCTTTGTCGCACATTCCATTCGCATCAAAATTTCACTTTTCAAAACTTGACAACCGTCATTCAACCCAGATTTTTTGCAGACAACCCTATATCATCGTGTTTGCAATGAAACAGCGCTTATTTTGACATAAGATTTATTTAGTAAACAAATGGTTGAAGATAGTTAGTTTCGACTTACCTGTTTATACCTGACAACCCAGTAGTTAGACCAGAAAAAAAATAGACAACCCAACGTTTGCATATTCTATAGGCTTTATACTTTCGGTTGGTATTAAATTTATTCGTTAAACTTATGACTGCAATGTTGAATAAAAACTCATAATTGAATTATTAATTAATCAAAGTTATCCCTGGATTTTGTTGGCAACCAACTTTGCGATATATTCTCTGACATACTAAATTTGATATAAAAAAGTTTCATCCAATTACGCGATGGGTGAAGGTCGATTTTAATACGGATCCTCCACTATTAGTGACCCTTTCAACCACGCTCCATACGAGGTCTGTTCAAAAAGTATCGTGAATTTTGAATTTCCACGAGCTACGTATATTCGATTTTCAATTTTTTTGTGGCGTTAGGTTGGTATTCGTGTCCCTCACTTATGCTAAACAAATCGGCCATTTTGAATGTTTAGTTAATTGTTGTTAGCTTTTTTGGTTGGACGTGTTTTGGCTTATCTTCGATTTTTGCCTATTCCAAAAAAACAGCTTCCATTGCGATGATTGATTTTTGGTTTCCACGTCATAACCATAAACCCATGATTCGTCACCAGTTATGACCCTCTGGAGCAAATTTGGGTCGTTGCGGACCGAGTCCAACGGCTCCTTAGCAAAGTTAATGCGACGACTGTTTTTGTTCGAAATTGAGCAATTTTGACACGAATTTCGCGGCGACACGTCTCATGCCCAAATCATTGGTAAAAATCGAATAGCACGAGCCAATTGATATGTTTAGTTCCTCAGCAACTTCTCTAACGGTGATTCGACGATTGGCCAATATTATTTTCTTCGCTTCATCAATGTTTTCGTCTGTTGTTGATGTGCTCGGGCATCCGGAACGCATTCCGTTGTTCCCATCTTCTCGGCCCTCTGAGAACATTTTGTACCGCCGATAAACGTTGCTTTGGTCCAAGGTAGCTTCACCATATGCCACAGTCAACATTCGGAATGCGTCCGCGTGCTTAATTTCGTTTTTCACACAAAATTTGATACAGATTCTTTGATCCATTTTTTGGAATAGTCAAAAATCGAAGACAAGCCAAAACACGTCTAACCAAAACAGCTGTCAACAATTAACCAAACATTCAAAATGGCCGATTTTTTCAGCATAAGTGAGGGACACGAGTACCAACCTAACGCTACCAAAAAATCGAAAATCGAATATACGTAGCCCGCGGAAATTCAAAATTTGCGATACTTTTTGAACAGACCTCGTACATAGAAGTCCGAAGGATTTAAATTTGGGCTGTTGGGAGGTCAAAATTCTTTGGACCAAAACACGTCGACGTTGTCCGACAACAAATTTTACGTAAAATGACTTGTGTGCTCGGGCGCACCGTCCTGCTGGAAGACATACGGCTTTCCAGACGATACAGTTTCCATCCACGGCTTCACCACATTTATCAGAACATGCAAATAAACATCTTTTGAGGCCTTTTTCCCTTTGTTAAAGGGGAAAATCAGCTCTTGAGCCCCGTTGAATGATTTTCCACGTTCTGACAACTCACTCCTTCGAGTTAGTTTTCTTTGCCGGTGTGGCAAAACGTTCATTGGACGTCTCCGACTCGTTATACTTCGCGATAACATCGTACACAGTCGATCCTGGCTACCCGAAGAATCAAATGATATCTGTCGCCGAGCGCCCAGCGCGAACACTTTCGATAATCGTAACTCTTCGATTATACTCCGCAATTGGTTTCAACATTGAGGTTGTTTCGATGTTATGAATGCTTAGTAAATGCGTCAAGCTATTTGGACGCCAATCGCGACCTCTAGGCGTGGTTTAGAACGGCGGGAAATTCAAATCGAATTTTGTCCGGATTCGCACCCTGTACATGTGGCCGAGCGAAAGTGTCGGGAAAACCGAGATAGAGAGTGTTTGAGAAATTGTGCGTGTGTGTGTTAGAAAGAGGGGATGAAAAAGGATGTAAATAAACAAAGTTGCGACCCACCGCGATACGACAAAAGTCAATCAAAAACCATGTGTTTGAACGATCAAACGAGAGTCTATATATTTTGTTTTTCTCTTCGCGGATCCTTTGATAAGTCGTAAGTTGTGATTTAAACAACAAAATCAATTTTCCATTTTTGTTTACCATTAAAAAAAAATTGATTCGCGTCGCGTTTCGCACAATCATCGATTCTCATTAACACAAACACGACACGCATTATTTTAGATGGACAAAAAAAAAAACATGAAACAACATTCTCCACCATCTACGACATAAAACACCTAACGGAATTGGTCTTGTTTAGTTATTATCGTTGCACTATTTTTTTCCTGCGTCTCAAATCTTTTCAAACTCTCACACGCACTCAATTTTAATCTTTATTATGACACTATGTATATTGTATGAGTCATGTAAAAGGGCAAAAAAAAGAAAATAGTTGTTCAGGAATTTTCACATGGATAAAATTGAGTTCTCGAGAAAATGTCGAGTTCTTAACGTTTTTAAATTAATACAATCTAGCATTTCTTTCTTCTTTTCGATAATTTAATTAAAAAAAAATTAATAGCACGGGTCTCAGGTTTGTAGAAAAGCCTTTGGCTTTGTCGCACAACTCACACCGATGGCTCGAGCGACATATTAATTTTGACATTCGCGACAGTAGATATTTTTCAAAAATTTCCTCGTCAGCCTCCAATCTTGCTTGAGCAACGTTTTTTTTTGTTAGTGAAAAAAATCGTTTTTTCAATCTCGGTGAACAACGGAAGCTTTCGAAAGAAGTGACGAAAAAAAAAACCCTTTTTCTGAATCGCTCTGATATACATATGTATTTGCGATAAACATAATAATATAAATTCATACATGCATCAAAATCCTTCAAAATAACATCCTCGAGACAAGCCACACTCACTCTCACTCGAACATCATCAGAACGCGCATTAAAAGGTACAACATATTTAGCGCGCGCTACATATCATATTTACTATTGTATATTCCGCATAATGCAATTTGAAAATTATTTAAGTGAACTTCTTCTTTTTTTTCTCCCCCCCCCCCCCAACATTTTCTTTACGTTTGAAAATTGGTTTGTGTAATCCTCCGTTCCGAGCCTCACTCCCGTCTTGTTTATAAATTATTTTTCATCATTATCTTAAAGTTGAAAATTGATGCAATTAGACTGTACATTGTCGCTTGCGCGGTTTGGCACGCTTCGCTGAAATACAATTTTCGTTTAGTCATTGGATAAAAGAAAAAAGAGTTGTTGATGGATCGATTTTCCGATAACGATCATAAGCTTGGACGTAAGTGGGGAAAAAAATATATAATTCGCTTTTTGGTGCGCTAACGTCTCTCCACTTTTCAATCCCCTTCGTTATCACGAGCTATTTATCTACGCTTCATTATCGTAATTTGTTGTGCGTTTAATCGTGCCTAGCAATGGTAATTAAAAGATTGCTTTTTACCTGTGCGTGACGTTTTTTTCGTTTTTAATGCGTTCCTTTTACTTTTCATTCTCGATCATATAGCGATGCACGAATTGGTTTTATCCTATATGGGAGACCACTAGTGTGACTGTCGAAAAAAAAAACGGTAATTTTTCGGGAATTTATTGAAAGAAGAGTATTGCATCGAATGTTTTGAAATTTTTAGGATACATTCGTGTATAAATTATGTATGTACAGTAATTTTTTTGTATGAAAATATTCAATTTTCAGCGAGTTATGCGCCATCTCACGAGTCTCCAAAAAAAAAAAAAATTTCTCCCACTGCCGCAGTGATTGCGGCCTTCGGAGTGCCTAAGATGAAAAATGTAAAAAAATTCGTTAAACTAGAAGGTATTGCCTGTACAATGACGCAGGATTGTGAAAAAAAAATTAAAATCCAAGAAAATGGCGGTGTTTTGAAAAAAAAATGTTCCAAATTACGCTTAAAAATCTAATGGTTTTTCCATAACAAATTGAAATTTTTTTATCCAATCAAAAAACTGGAGGGTCATTGTATGAAGAAACGAATACTAAATAAGCTAGAACGAAATTCAAGTCGATCGGATGATTTGTATTCGAGTTAGAACTGGAGCAAATTTGAAAAATGTCGTTTTGAGAAAAACGCGTTGAAGATAAAAATATTGATTTCATTGTTATTAGAAGGCTGTAGTTCAGAGATTATTTGAGATCCGCCCTTCAAATTTTAATATGTTATTCTTGAAGGTACAGACTATCGAAAAGTGCAAAGAAAAAATTGATTTTTTGAAAGTATCACACTAGTGGTCCCCCCCAAGGTAGTAGTCTGGTAACTTAAGCCGATTTTCATGTCTTTTTTGGAGGGCGTTTTTTTGTAGGAAAATAAAAATGAATCGTTTTGGATATTTAGGCCCCTTCTTTGCTAAAGTCCTTTTATTTTAGCAAAGAAGTGGTTGTAGAATAAAAAGTTAAGGGTGAAAAAATTTCTCGGTGGTTTCGACGAGAACTATAAGTGTGTAGAGTAGCCTGTTAAAATTTGAAAGCAATCGGTTCGGTAGAAAAAAAGTTAGGATCCGGGCCGCCAACTTCGAGGTGCCAACTTCGATCAATAATAATAATAATAAACTATTGAATTTTTTCAAAAAATTTTTTTTTGTATCTTTAATGTGTAAATAAAAACATCCTAAATATCCAAAACGATTTATTTTTATTTTCCTACAAAAAACGCCCTCCAAAAAAGACATGAAAATCGGCTTAAGTTACCAGACTACTACCTTAAGCTAAACGTTCCAACCGCCTCGCGCATCCCCCAAAACCCTTCTTTCTCCTCGTTCCTTTGACTGCTGCTGAGCTTTTCATAGTTGTTTTTTTTTCACAGCAGCCTATCTCAATAATATATGCGCGACAAAGGCGGTCAAATGGTTTGAACTTTGGTGACTCTATCTAGCGATGCTTGAACATGGCGATTCTCAATTTTTATCATCCTACTCTATAACTACCCGTCTCGATTATTGGTAACGAGAGAAATTGGCTATTCGATAAATATCAATCACGAGCTAATTCTCTTTGAATTTTACTATTAGCAAGTCCCATTTATTTTATCTAATAATTATTTAACGACAATTTACTCTAAAATAAGGACTCACATAGCGCTGCGCGCGCTGAAAACCGAGTAAATTTGAAAAATTATTGTAAAGGTTATATGGTGGAAAAAAAATTAAATTGTCGATTTCACATTTTTTATTAAGTTTACAACTACAAGAAAACATTTTTTTACATTTCTTTAAAAATATTAACATTATTTTTTACGGCTATTAATGGACTACTGATGAAAAATCATGGTGCCTCCTTGTTTGCAAAAATAAATAAATAAAATAAAAAAGTATCTAGTAAAATGATGTAGTAGTAATAGTCTGACGGACAGATTTTTTTATTTTATTTGAAAAAATTAAGAATTTACAGTATTTCAAACTTTAGTATGCAATTTTTTTTCAATTAGTGTTTAATAATAACCACTCGTCAGACTATAGAAATAATAATTATCATGATTAAATTAAACATTGTTGTTCTTATATTTGAAAAGTTAATAAAAAGCGTGAAATTACCAATTTAATTTTTTTTTTCATCATATAGCCTTTATAATTATTTTTAAAATCTACTCGTTTTTCAGCGCACGCAGGAGTATGCGAGCCCTTAACATAATAATTATTGGCAACGAATTTACCGTAATTAATAAATGCTGGCAACGAATCGATGGTAGTTAAGAAATATGAGCGGTCTCTTTGTTTCAACTAATTACCGAGGAAGGCCAATTTTGCTTCATTCAATTACCGTTAATCGAAATAATTGTTCAAACCCTTAAATCCGCTTCCCAAGTACCTTCGCCTCTGCTACGGCTGATTAACTCGCTTGAAATGGTCTCCGAAGATTGTAATCGTCGAATTAGAAAACAAAGAAAAAACTTTTATCACGAGTTATCGGTCAGTTATGAAATTTAATAAATAACAAAAAAAAAAGCTCGTATGCGACAAGACCACTTCCAGCGGGTATGCTCGTTGCGTCGATACGTCAATCAATTTATCAACGTACGTGCGCGTCGAGAGAGGAAAAAATATCGTGTATTTCAGACAACGACCCTGATGGGCCTGCTGAAGACGGCTCGTCTACTTCGTTTGGTGAGAGTTGCGAGAAAGATCGACAGATACAGCGAGTACGGGGCTGCTGTTCTTTTACTTCTAATGGCAACTTTTGCCCTCATTGCCCATTGGATGGCGTGCGTTTGGTAAAGTTATATTTTTCTTCGTTTCTTGTCGTTTTTTTTTGTTTTTTACATGAAAAATTGACAAAACGCAAATTTTTTTCTACATGCTCATTCGACCATTAAGGGGGGGGAAATAGGTTTAGGACAGCGTTTTCTCAATGATTTTCATGAATTTTTTTATAGAATAAAAAATGAATATAATTTATTGAAACTTTGAGAAGATTTTATACATATATTTAAGTATATACTAGAAAATTTTTGAACAATTTTCTTGAAAAACACCGACGATATTAGCGACCCCATATTGCAGGTCACAATCAGATTCAGCATTTTGCGTACATTCTGGAAGCCGCAATTTTCATCCGAAATCAAACGAGCTTGGAATTTACTTTTATTATATGTCTCTCTTCTATATGAACCTAAATGCTATCAAAAAAAATAGAAAATTGAATTTTTTACAGGGGTCAAAACAAAAAGCATGATTTTTTGCCATTTTTTACAACTTTATTTGCAAAAAAAAAATTATTTTAAATAATGATAATATTCCGAATTTAGGTTCATATAGAGCGCAATACTATGAAGAAAGTAACTGCCAATTATCAAAACGATTGGTTGAAAAGTTTTCAAACTAGCGTGTACGCAAGTTCGAAAAAAGTCGTTTTCAGAAAAACGCGTTTGAAAAAATAGTACCAAGAAAAACAAAGTCAAGGCAGTCATAAATTTTCTTCGGTGTTATTCAAGGAAATTCTTCAAAAATTTTATAGTATATACTCAAATATATGTATTAAATATTCTCAAAGTTTCAATAAATTATATTCATTTTTTATACTATAAAAAAATTCATGAAAATCATTGAGAAAACGCTGTCCTAACCCTATTTCCTCCCTTAATGGCTTATAACAATAGAACGAGTCGGAATTTTCATTTAAAATTTTCTGAACATATTTTTCAATAGTTTTACTAACAATTTATGAAATTAAAAAAAAATCGATTTTTTGAACCGTCTAACCCTATTTCCCCCCTTCAGATGATCTCGAAAATGCAATAACAACTAATCCATTACCAATAAATCATTTTTCTTATTGTAATTCATTATCATTAATCAATATTAATTTATGAAAATGTATAAAATTTAAATTTTGCCATTGTTCATCGTTATTAACGTGTTTGACGACAATTTTTGTTGTTGTTGCTATTTTCATCTTCTTTCCCCTTTTCCGCAAAGGTACGCGATAGGGCACGCCGAACGTCCGGGTCTCAAGAGCAAAGTTGGCTGGCTCGATATACTCGCAAACGACACTCATCAATTTTACTATCACAACAATACAGGAGGTCCGAGCATAAAGGTACGTTGAGTAAAATCGAGCGAAGGTACATATTTTTTCGTTTTTTTTTTTCTTTTTCGTTTTAATTTACACTGGAATAACTTGGATTCCGTCAATTTTCCAATAAATTGACACAATCGAAGTTGTATTTTTTTTTTTTCGTTAATCCTCTACAATGCGAATATTTGTTAATTCTCTCGATACGAACTCCACAGAGTCGATACATCACCGCTCTGTACTTCACATTCAGCAGCCTGACGTCCGTGGGCTTTGGTAACGTAGCGCCAAACACAGACGCCGAAAAAATTTTCACTATAATCGTCATGCTTATCGGATGTGAGTTTTAAGATCAACAACAGCAACAACAACAAAAGCACTAAAAAAAAAATTGTTATCAATGATATATTCGTAATTGCAACCCTTGAGGTAACGGAAGCGTCGCAACGTCGGAAATTCATATTCAAACATATTTAAATGACTTTTAGACGTCACATCGGAAATATAGGACTCAGAGTTTATTTTTAAACGTAATATATTTTCCCGATTAATAACAACATTGGATATTTTTTCCAGATCGTCCGTTCGTTCTTAATTTGATAATTTATCAAAAGTACGGAGATCGGCATTTTTTTTCGATACGGAAAATATTGAAAAATTTATTACACGCTAGAGCGTCAACCGTTCCTAAAGGGTTGACATTAAGAGCTCACATACCGCTGCGCGCGCTGAAAACCGAGTAAATTTGAGAAAATTATTATAAAGGTTATATGGTGAAAAAAAATAATTAAATTGTTGATTTCACATTTTTTATTAACTTTTCAACTATGAGAAAAAAAAATGTTTATTAAAAAAAAATATTAACATTATTTAAACGCGTTTTTCTTGAAACTATGTTTTTAGACAGTGTCAGCACGATAACTCAGTAAATTTTTAATATTTTTTTAACGTTTTTGCTTTTTAAATCTTGATAATTATTTTCTCTATAGTCTGACGAGAGGTTTTTTTTCATTTTGTCGGTTGGACGATTTTTTATAAATTATTAAACACTAATTTTTTTTTACATTGCATACTAAAGTTTGAAATATTGTAAAGACTTTATTTAAAAAAAAAAAAAAAAAAAAAAAATCGATCCATCAGACTATTAATTTTTCAACTATGAGAAAAAATTTATTTTTATTTTTTTTTCTAATATCAACATTAGATAGATAGATAGATTTATTTCCAGTGTATGGCGGCCAACGCCTTTCACAACTTCTCCTTCTTACATCCTCTTACATTCGTTTTTTTCTTCGATATTTATATTCCAAATCTACACTTATAATCAACTAACTTATATTTAGTTTGTACTTTCTCCCTTCTTATTTTCGGTCTATACTCCTAGTCTCTTTTTATTTCACCACACTCTTGTTTTCCTTATTAACTTATCACTTTGGTCTTATCTTACCCTCCCTGACTAGTCACCGCAGGTCGCCGTGCCGCCTCTCGTGTCCCGGCGCTGCCTTCTTTCTTCAGCCTACCCCACGCCCTTAGGTACTCGCAGATTTCTACTATACCACGAGTTTGCCTCTCAGTGTCGCTTTTAGCCAGCTCCCCAATTCTTCGCCCGTTCTGCCGCCCCTCCATCGGTCTAACCCCTCCACCTACTCCTCCCTTATTCCTTTCCTTGCTTCTGTGCAGCATACATGCTCTATGCTCTCTTCTTCAGTTTTGCATACGAGGGGGGACCCAAAAAAAACGGGAATTTCGTCTAAATTTCTTTATTTTTTAATATTTTTACACCAAATTTTGATCACCTTCAAAGTATTCTCCTTTGACCACAACGCACCTCTGCAAACGATCCTCCCAATGTTCAAAACATTTTTTAAATTCACTTATCGGGATGTTCTTTAGGCCTTCCAGCGATTTTTGTTTTACCTCCTCCACAGTGGCAAAACCCTTGATTGCTGCTTTGTTTCGGGGTCGTATCCATAGCACCACGATTCATCACCAATAATCACCTTGGAAAAAGTTCAGGGTCCTCTTCGAGCTGATTTTGAAGTTCCAAACATGCCCGGAGTCGACGCTCCCTTTGCTCGTCTGTGAGAAGGCGAGGGACAAATTTGGCTGCAACTCTGCTCATGTGCAAATCTTTGGATAAAATCCTCTGAATTGAACTCCATGATATCCCAGACATCTCGAAGAGTTGACCAATGGTTCGGCGACGGTCTTTACGAATGAGAGCATTGATTTTGTCGACGTTTTCGTCACTTCTTGACGTTGAAGGGCGTCCTGAACGGGGTTGGTCTTCAATTGACATTTCTCCATTTTTAAAACGTGAAAATCACTCGTAGACTCTGGTTTTACTTAGGGCAGCATCTCCGTAAGCAGTCTTAAGCCTTACAGTAGTTTCCGCGGCCGATTACTCCAACAGGAAACAAAATTTCACAGCCGCGCGTTGCTCTCGACAATCGGCCATCACGTTTTCGCCGAAATGGAAAAAGTTGTTTCACTACAAAAATTCCCACGGGCGAACCGATGCACTCACGGCGACAGAACTTCGCGCACTAACTCAGGAGACGTGTCCCCAACGGACACCTGGTCGACCAATGGGTTCCCCCACTCTCCCTCCCCGCCGCAGCGCAATTCCCGTTTTTTTTGGGTCCCCCCTCGTAGATCACATGTCCAGCTCGTGTGTCCCTTTTCGCCTACTTTTCCCACGTTCCCGAACCGCAGCCTTGTCCATTCCTCTCTCAACTTCCCCCTGCCCTCCGCCTCCTCCCAGTATTCCACCCTCCCTGGTTTGGTTTTGACAACCTTGTGCATTACGCAGAACGATGATTTGTCGATCCTTGCCCAATACCTTTGAATATCTTGCCCTTCCTTAGTTGTCACTCCTTCCTTGAGCAGTTTTTCCACCATGCTTAACTGACTCTCCTCCCTTATAAACCTCCAAATTCTTCCTTCCTCTAACCCTCTCATAGCTTCGTCGAGCTCTCTGCCCCATTTCGACGGTTCCCCATTTATTATCCCCCGTACTTCCTCCCTCAGGCACATCTTTGGCCATCTGTTATCACTCATTTTTAGTATTTGCATCAGATAGTCGCCCGCTTTTCTCCTCGCCTCGACTTCCACGCTATTTTTCCCTGCCTCCGACTTCCATAAGTAGTCCGGCGTATTCCTGGCTACTCCCAGTGCCAGTTTTACTAGTCTGCCCTGCATCTGTTCCACTATCTCTCTTCTCTTCCACCCCCAGATCTCGATCCCGTAAAGCGCCCCTGCCTTAACTGGTGAATCTATTAACTGGAGTCTGTGCCTCAGCTTGTCTACCCTCGCTCTTTTCATCACCCCCCCACACCGAATTTGCCGCTTTCGTTGCCCTCGCCACCAGTTTCTCCAGGTGTTTGTTCGTCGTATTCTTTGTAGCGAAGCAGTATCCCAGATACTTGAATTCTTTAACTACTTCAATGTCTTTTCCCATGATCTAATATTAACATTATTTTTACGGGTTTAAATGGACTACTGATGAAAACCATGGCCCCTCATTGTCGACATCATAACTTCACTAAAAATTATCAAATCTGCAAAAATAAAAAAGAATTTAGTAAAATAACGGAGCAGTAATAGTCTGAAGGAGGGAATTTGTTTTCTTTCCAAAAATGAAGAAATCACAATAATTCAAACTTTAGTATGGAATTTAAAAAAAAAAATTAGTGTTTAATAATTTATAAAAAATTGTCCAACCAAAAAATTAGAAAATCCTCTCGTCAGACTACAGAGATAATAATTATCAAGATTTGAGAAAAAAATAAAGTAAAAAAATATTAAAAATTGACTGTGTTGTCGTGCCGACACTCTCTAAAAACATAGTTTCGAGAAAAACACATCTAAAGTTGCTAGTAGGTACCCGTCCCAACCCGATGTCCGGTCACGTTTATTGTTTTTTTTTTTGAATTCTTAAAAATATACAGAATAAAATTCTTTAATAAAAATCGATTTTTCGAAAATTTCAGGGATATGTGAGCCCTTAATATCTATTATTCATTATATTAATTGCAATTATTAATCATATCGATAACGATAATTAACAATAATAATGACGACCACAACAATAACGATGATGACGATGGAAAAACAAATATAAATATATATATATATATTATTTCAGCCCTTATGTACGCGAGTATATTCGGTAACGTTTCCGCGATAATACAGAGGCTTTACAGCGGTACAGCGAGATATCACACGCAAATGTTGCGCGTTCGTGAATTCATAAGGTTTCATCAGATACCAAATCCACTGAGACAGCGTCTCGAGGAATACTTTCAGCACGCTTGGACTTACACGAACGGTATCGATATGAACAGCGTGCTAAAGGGCTTTCCCGAGTGCTTGCAGGCCGACATATGCCTACATTTGAACAGAACACTGCTCAACAATTGTAAAGCCTTTGAAAAAGCGACACCTGGATGTCTCAGGTGAGAATCCAGTAAAACGAGAGAGAGGGAGATAATAAAGTGTCGCAGAGAGCTTTTTTTAAAGCACGAAATTTCGATTTATTTATGGTTTTTTTTTTTTTTTATTGGCGCTAAATTAAAAGCTCACTTGTTGCTGGAATCGCTTTTGAATAATTTGCTGTTTGTATGACCGTCTTGGAAAGCGAAAAAAGTTCGCCGAGATCATATTGTTTTCAAGCACGAAATAAAAAAAATTGTTTGTCGCTAGAATGGCTTTGAAATGTGGTTAAATGTTTGTTTGGCTACATTGGGGGAAAATGGTAGAAACGGAACCAAAGAAGAAAATTTCGTTTTATTTTGTTTTTTTAATTGGCGCTGAATTACAAGCTCATTTGCCGCTGGAGTAATGTGCTATTTGTATGACCGTGTTGAAGAGCGAAAAAAGTTCGCCGAGAGCATATCGTTTTCAAGCACGAAATAAAAAAAAATTGTTTGTCGCTAGAATGGCTTTGAAATGTGGTTAAATGTTTGTTTGGCTACATTGGGGGAAAATGGTAGAAACGGAACTAAAGAAGAAAATTTCGTTTTACTTTGTTTTTTTAATTGGCGCTGAATTACAAGCTCATTTGCCGCTGGAGTAATGTGCTATTTGTGTAACCGTGTTGAAGAGCGAAAAAAGTTCGCCGCAAGCATATTGTTTTCAAGTACGAAATAAAAAAATTGTTTGTCGCTAGAATGGCTTTTACATGTGGTTAAATGTTTGTTTGGCTGCATTGGGGGAAAACGAAAATGGTACAAAAGGAAATAAAGAAGAAAATGTCGATTTTTCTTCAATGCCGCCAAAGTAAAAATGAATTAGCGATAAAATCGCTTTTAAGACTTTCAATAGTTTGATGGGATTTATCGAATGGTTGAGAAAGGCACATGGACTATAAAATTTATCGCCGCTGGGAACGCTTTGAAATATTTTTAGGTGAACTCGAAAGAGACGTAAAGTAAAGGAGGATACTCAAGCAAAATTGGCAAATAACATTTTTGTAGTGGGAATTTTTTATTGTTTTTTTTTTAACAACAACGTCGAGATTAAAAATAGCCGCTGCAAACGCTTTTTTAACTGTGAAATCGCTTTGAAGACATTCAATAGTTTAATGGGATTTATCGAATGGTTGAGAAGAGCATATGGACTATAAATTTGATCGCTGCTGGTAACGCTTTGAAATATTTTTCGGAAACTCGAAAGAGACGTAAAGTAAAAGAGGATACTCAAGCAAATTGACAAATAACATTTTTGTAGTGGGAATCTTTTTTTTTTTTTTTTAACAACAACGTCGAGATTAATAATAGCCGCTGAAAACGCTTTTTAATTTTTGAATAAATTTTGTTCACGTTCCATGAGTGTTTCGCGACGTTAATTGAAGAACGAAAAACGTCACGTTTAACTTTAATTCGCTCGATAATATTTCATGATTACCAGAGCGCTGTCGTTAAAGTTCAAAACGACTCACGCACCACCCGGTGACACGCTCGCACATCGGGGTGACGTTCTTACGTCATTGTACTTCATATCGCGCGGGAGCATAGAGATACTCAAGAACGACATCGTAATGGCGATACTAAATCCGCCCGATATATTCGGCGAGAATCCCTGCGAGTATTCGACAGTTGGAAAATCATCGTGCAACGTTCGTGCACTGACTTATTGCGATCTTCACAAAATTCACCGTGACGATTTGTTGGACGTTTTGGCACTCTATCCCGAGTTTCACAATTACTTCATTGAGAATCTCGAGATAACATTCAACATGCGAGACGTGAGTACAATTTCGTCGTGCCAATGAAGAAAATCTAAGGAAAAATAAACACTTTGTATTTTTTTTTTCGGGGGGTCGAGGGTGATTACGATGTAATTTAGTTTTTCGAGAAAATGGCTAAGAAAATAGGGGTAAGCGGGAAATAATACAGCAAAGGGTAGCTGAAGACAATGTTAGAAACTCGCGGAAAAAAATTAATCGTTTTATTAAAGTAGCTGCTAATTGGGCTTCAACGTGGAGTTGAAACTCTGTGCTCGTTATTTTCGTAATTGTTCAACTCTGCAATTCTGTGCTCATTATTTTCGTGATTGTTCGAACTTTGAAACGCACATTTGGCTCGTTAACGGGTTATACGCAGTTGCAAGACCAAAAAAAGTTATTTTTTTACGAATTTTCTCTGAAAAGGGATTTTATTTGACAAATACAAGAAGTATTAAGGGGGGAAATAGGGTTAGGACAGCGTTGTCTCAATGATTTTCATGAATTTTTTTATAGTATAAAAAATGAATATAATTTATTGAAACTTTGAGAATATTTTATACATGTACTTAAGTATATACTATAAAATATTAGCGACCCCATATTGCAGGTCACAATCAGATTCAGCATTTTGCGTACATTCTGGAAGCCGCAATTTTCGTCTGAAATCAAACGAGGTTGGAATTTACTTTTATTATATGTCTCTCTTCTATATGAACCTAAATGCTATCAAAAAAATAGAAATTTAAATTGTTTACAGAGGTCAAAACAAAAAAGCACGATTTTTTGCCATTTTTTACAACTTTATTTGCAAAAAAAAAATTATTTTAAATAATGATAATATTACGATTTTAGGTTCATATAGAGCGCAATACTATGAAGAAAGTAACTGCCAATTTTCAAAACGATTGGTTGAAAACTTTTCAAACTAGCGTGTATGCAAGTTCAAAAAAAGTCGTTTTCAGAAAAACGCGTTTGAAAAAATAGGAAAATGCTGAGTCTGATTGTGACCTGCAATATAGGGTCGCTAATATCTGCGGTGTTTTTCAAGGAAATTCTTCGAAAATTTTATAGTATATACTTAAATATATGTATAAAAATATTCTCAAAGTTTCAATAAATTATATTCATTTTTTATACTATAAAAAAATTCATGAAAATCATTGAGAAAACGCTGTCCTAACCCTATTTCCCCCCTTAATGGCTTATAACAATAGAACGAGTCGGAATTTTCATTAAAAATTTTGGAAACATATTTTTCAATAGTTTTACTAACAATTTATGAAATTAAAAAAAATCGATTTTTTGAACCGACTAACCCTATTTCCCCCCTTAATAATTGTAGTGGTAGCTTTTAACTTTATATCGGCATTTTTTATTTTCAAAAATATTGATTTACACTGCTCCTGTAGACGATCTCCTGGAGGTCCTCCAAAAAAAGGTGTATGGCGGTGAACACGATATCTCCGGTTTGGATTAGTTAACATTTAAAAAAAACCAAAAAGATTCTATCAGTGGATAGATAAATCTAGGTATTGATCGACGGAATAGTCGAAATGTTAATTTTCGACAAAATGGCGGCTCCAAAAAGAAAAAACTCCAATTTTCAAGCAAAATATTTTCGTTAAATTGTTTAAAAAAAATAGAAATAATTATCGGAAATCTCATTCCTTCGATCAATACCTGAAGAATATATCTGAGAAGGTTGTGATAAAATTGCAGACCGATCGGTTGAGCCGTTTTCGAGAAATCGTGCTCACCGACTTTGAAAATACCGTTTTGAGAAAAACGCGTTCAAAGTTTCATGCTGCTATCCCGGTCTTTAGGTCGCCTACTTTTTAACGCTCCGAGTGTCCTTACAAATATGCATGTATCTCCAAGAATATTTGCTGGATCGATTTGAAATTTTCAGAGAATATGCTCAAATATATGTGCATTCCAAAAATGCAATAAACAAAATCGGTAATTTGAAATTTCCAACTGCGTATAACCCCTTAACGGCTCACTTACCGCTGCGCACGCTGAAAACTGAGTACTTTTGCAAAATTATTATGAAGGTTATAAGGTGGAAAAAAAAAATTCAATTGTTGATTTCACATCTTTCATTAACTTTTCAACTATAAGAAAAAAAATTCAAAAATTATTTTCTTAAATATTAACATTATTTTTTTATGGGTATAAATGGACTACTGATGAAAACCATGGCGCGGCCTTGTCGACATCATAACTTCACTAAAAATTATCCAATCTGCAAAAATAAAAAAGAATCTAGTAAAATAATGTAGGAGTAATAGTCCGACGGACGGAATTTTTTTTTTTTTTTTTTTTTTCAAATATAAAGAAATTACAATATTTCAAACTTTAGTATGCAATTGAAAAAAAAAAATTGTGTTTAATAATTTATAAAAAATCGTCCAAACGAAAAAATTAATAAAACCTCTCGTCAGACTATAGAGAAAATAATTATCAAGATTTAAAAAACAAAAAAGTTGAAAAATATTAATATTAAAGATTGAGTTATCGTGCTGACACTGTCTAAAAACATATTTTCGAGAAAAACGCGTTTAAATAATGTCAATGTTTAAAAAAAAGAATTTTTAATTTTTTTTCTTATAGTTGAAAAAGTTAATAAAAAATGTGAAATCAACAATTCAATTTTTTTTCCACCATATAACCTTTGTAATAATTTTTCAAATTTACTCGGTTTTCAGCGCGCGGAGGAGTATGTGAGCCGTTAAGCAACGATGTTCAAAGTCGAATCATCGATTTGTTGCAACATCTTCATGGTCCTTACGATTTTTTTACCTTAACGGAAAGAGTTGAACGACCATGGAAAATCTTGCCAAAAACCATGCCAATTGGCAACACAGTTGAAAATTAATTACGAACGAATGAATCAATTGTTAATTCATTGATTCATTTATTTAGGAAGAACAGGCGGGCGTCGATCCGATATCAGCGAGATTTCCGGTAAGCACGCCAACGGACGTAGACGTAGACGCGAGAAGATTCGCATTCCGTCCACCGAGATGCCGATACGGACCGGGCGGTGTACCAAACACTAATCTCGTTCCCACGGGTCGTCAGGAATCAATTCAGGACGAGCAGGATGACTAGTGAGTTTGTATAATCGATTGACCGCGTCTCGCGTTTCTTTGGCAAAGCGAACGAAAGCAAAAAAGAAAACAAAAAGTTCAACGCTCTCTAACCGACACTCTCGTCATTGTGGTTCAACAGCGACAAGGGTAGCGGTCATGGAATCCTCGAGTTTAGCACTGACAAAGCGGGACAGGACGTTACACCGCTCAATCTCGAATTTGACGAACCGAAACAGCGAAGCTCGACCCTCAACTCAATAACCGGTGAGTTAATTTTTAATTTATCGCTCGAACTTTTTTCGTTTGTTTGTTTTTTTTTTCTTCTTTTTTTCATTCTTTGTCCCTCGATATCTTCCGTTCTCCTGTCCTGGTCAACACTGACGTTCTATCCCCCGCTGTTTACCCGGAGATGGGCAGGATTCGAATTGAAATTGAATTAAAACGTTGTTAATTCATTCTGATTAACTAAATAATATTAATGTCATTATTGTTTATTAAAAATCAGTAAAAATGTATCCATGAAGATTGTATGAAAAAAAAAATATATATTATTTCGAATCGTGCCCCTCCCTCCTATGTAAAATAATAATAATAATAATAATAATAATAAATATTGTAGTGCAAATTTGACGTAAATTTGTGATAATGAGGAATGCGTTTCTCTGCACGATTTTTTCCTTTCGTTGATACTCGAGAAAACTCTATACACACATTGGACTTAACGAGCACGTATTTACGTTCTTTTTTTTTTCGAAGCTTGTGCCTTGTGTAAAAAAAAAAAGAAACAATGAATATCCTTCCGCACTGATTTTCCCTTACACTCGCACGTTATGAACATATTGTGCAACGAACAGAAGAAAAACACGACAAACAAAAGAACAAAACAGAATTAGGGGGGAGAATATTCTCGTGTGGGTGTTCGCCATTTTGGAGAACGCTGAAATTTGATATGGTAATTGAGAATCTTGAAACGTACGAAAATGTCACTTTTCCTCTAAATTCGTACCATCGGGCTGCGCCCTATGTTAGGGGGAGAATATTCTCCCGTATGTGTCGGCCATTTTGGAGACCGCTGAAATTTGATACGATATATTGAGAATCTTGAAACGTACAAACATGTCATTTTTCCTGTAAATTTGCACCATCGGGCTCCGCTCTATGTTAGGGGGAGAATATTCTCGCGTGTGTGTCCGCCATTTTGGAGAACGCTAAAATTTGCTGCGATAATTGAGAATTTTGAAACGTACTAAAATGTCATTTTTCCTCTAAATTCGCACCGTCGGGCTCCGCTCTATGTTAGGGGGAAAATATTCTCGCGCGTGTGTCCGCCATTTTGGAGAACGCTCGAATTTGCTGCGATAATTGAGAATCTTGAACGTACGAAAATGTCACTTTTCCTCTAAATTCGCACCGTCGGGCTGCGCCCTATATTAGGGGGAGAATATTCTCGCGTGTGTGTCCGCCATTTTGGAGAACGCTCAAATTTGCTGCGATAATTGCGAATTTTGAAACGTACGAAAATGTCATTTTTCCTCTAAATTTGAACCGTTGGGCGCCGCCCTATGTTAGGAGGAGAATATTCTCGCGTGCGTGTCCGCCATTTTGGAGAACGCTAAAATTTGCTGCGATAATTGAGAATTTTGAAACGTACGAAAATGTCATTTTTCCTCTAAATTCGCACCGTCGGGTGCGCCCTATATTAGGGGGAGAATATTCTCGCGTGTGTGTCCGCCATTTTGGAGAACGCTAAAATTTGCTGCGATAATTGAGAATCTTGAAACGTATGAAAATGTGATTTTTCCTCTAAATTCGTACCATCGTTCTTCGCCCTATGTCAGGGGGAGAATATTCTCGCGTGCGAGTCGGCCATTTTGGAGAACGGTCAAATTTGAAATAGTAATTGAGAATCTTGAAACGTACGAAAATGTCAATTTTTACTCTAAATTTGCACCGTCGGGCTGCGCCCTAAGTGGCTCACTTTACTGGCACAAAGAATCCTCGATATCTTTTTTGTTTTTTGCCGTGTAATCGATGTTGTTGCGAAGCCTCGCCACATTTTTGTTCGAAAAAAAAGGAGTGAGAAAAAAAAATGAAAAATAAACGAGTGAAACCAAACGTATGAAAACTCCCGGCGGTTCGTTTAACACCTTGAAAACCTGGTTGTTCAGGCATGCTAACCCATCTCAAGCGCAGCATACCGGATCTACGCCAGCACAAGATTCATCTTCAGCCGCTAACGAGTCACGACTACCTCGCTAAGCAGAGTAAGTATTTTGTTTTTCGATAGAATTTGAAAAGAAGAAAAAGCACACAAAAAATGAAAAAGAAAAATATATGTATATGTGTAAAATAGAAGCACGAAAACGCAGCTCAGCATCGGCATAGCAGATGGCGATCGACGGCAGTTTGTGTATTTCATTAAAGAAAAAACGAGAAGAAAAAAACAAATGCACCCACACATCGCGCGTAAAAAAAACATATCACACTCCATGTGCCTGAGTAAAAAATAATAATGACGAGAAAAAAACAAACTCATTGACACACTTTTCGAATGTGCATATTTACAAAGTTTAATGCTCGTTGGAGACAAGCCGAATGCACGTTCGGTTCGATATTTTTCTTTTTGTTTTTTTTTTCGCACTCTCTCGAAATCTCATCTACCACCATATGTGACCAAACAGTTGCTACTCAATGACGGAAGAAAAAAATTAACAACAACGTCAGACGGCAATTCGAAATTTCCAACCTCCATTGTCACGATCCTCGTCTTTGTGCTCCCAGTGACGACGCCGTTGACGAGGCCACCGCGAAGAAGTTCGGCAGCGGGCGAAAGTTGCCTAATCCAAAACGTCGTTCATCCAACGTCGACGACATCGAGCCACTATACGACACCCTCGCCGCCACAGCATCCTCACTCGCACGGTGCGACAATCATTTATATTTTTCAATTATCGTTCGGATGAAAAATATATCTGTATATTAGGGTCGTTCTTAATTTGGTGATGTTGGAAATTCTTTGGTATTCTTCCTCAAAAGTAATCAACATATCTAGAAAAAAAATTGGGCGCAAGCGGAACTTTGTTCAATAATTCTAAATTTTGCATGCATTCAAAATTTTGTTAAGAAAATTGTTTATTATTTAAAAACTATTTATGATAAAAGAATTTTATATAACGCTTTTGTAGGAAATATAATGCTCTACAAAAAATGTATCTTGTGAAATTCTCGTGAATCTAATATTTATCACGTAATTAGCAAAAAACTGTCATCATTTATTCCAAAAGTCGATCATTATGGTCGCAACAGGAGTTTGACGTCGAATAGCTGCAATTTGTTTTTCGTATGTATATAAGATTATGAAGAAATACGTAGCGCACTCAACAATGAAATGTAAACAATATTCAAATTTTCAATTTTATCAACTTTATTGTGAATTATAATGAATAATGTCATATATTTTAAAAATCAACTTACAATAATGAATTACATCGGTTGGAGCAAAGTTGCTTTGTTAATATCAGGATATTTTATTTATATTCTTCAATTATTTGTACAATGAATTGTTTCTGATCTTCATCATAAGTGAGACGATCATTGTACTCTGTAATAAGGTTCACTCCTCTTTCTGCAACATCGTTAACCACTTTAATTCCTTCAACTATTTGTAAGCCTTGTAAATAATTTTTATTAGAAATCCACTCGCTCACATCGATATCAAAAAATGAGGAGTTGATTTCAAATCTTTTGAAAAAAGCCATCGATTTGGAACTGATAAAGAAATCAACGTCCTTATCGATCAAAGAAGAAAAATTTATCATGAATGATAATAAAATTGATAAAATTGAAAATTTAAATATCGTTCACATACTGTTATTGAGTGCACTACGTATCTTTTCATATTTCTAATAGCATATGAAGAATACATTGCAGTTTTTCGACGTCAAACTCCTGTTTTGGCCATAATGATGGACTTTTGGAATAAATGATGACAGTTTTTTGCTAATAACGTGATAAATATTAGATTGACAAGAATTTTACAAGATACCTTTTTTGTAGAGCATTAAATTTCCTATAAAAATGCAATATAAAATTTTTTTATCATGAATAGTTTTGAAATAATAAACAATTGTCTTAACAGAATTTTGAATGCATGCATTTTTTCATATACAAATTCGACAGCTCGGTGGGGTGGGTTAGAATTATTGGACAAAGTTCCGCTTGCGCCCAATTTTTTTTTCTGAATATGTTGATTACTTTCAAGGAACAATACCAAAGAATTTCCAACATCACCAAATTAAGAACCACCCTAATGTGTATTTAAGGCAGTCGTCTGGTCTAGAGCGAGATTTTTGACGTCATTTCTAATGTGCAATAACGTTTAAACCGTTGAAGTTGTCTTGATGAAAATTTACACGTGCATTTATTGATCCTTAGAGAATACTTGTACATTAAAAAAAAAAATTATTTTAAATATTTTCATGTAGTTTTTTGCCTTGTTGCAACATGGTGCGCCTCAATCGGCGCCCACTCTGGACGATGTTGTATGCATCTGAAAAAAAAAATATATATATATTCTCAATCTGTATGAGTATTCTGAGGACTGGTAGCAGAATTGCGTCGAACAATAATTTATTTGCCGAACAACAATAATTTTGCCGAATAACAATGAGTTCAACAGGCCGCCATTTTGTCAAACATTTTTTTTAAGTACCAATTCTGCTACTAGTCCTCAGAATACTCATACAGATTGAGAATATATATATTTTTTTTTTCCAGATGCATACAACATCGTCCAGAGTGGGCGCCGATTGAGGCGCACCATGTTGCAACAAGGCAAAAACTACATGAAAATATTTAAAATAATTTTTTTTTTTTATGTACAAGTATTCTCTAAGGATCAATGAATGCACGTGTACATTTTCATCAAGACAACTTCAACGGTTTAAACGTTATTGCATATTAGAAATGACGTCAAAAATCTCGCTCTAGACCAGACAACTGCCTTGAACGTTTTTGTTCGCGTGTTCGAAAAATTATCAATCGCTCAACGTCAAATAGAAGTGTGACCAGTTTCGATGTATATTTTTTTCAAAAATACTACGTCCGTTCAATTGCACTTCGGGAAAAAAATGATTTAAAATCATCAATAGTAATTTTCGTTGACTATTAAATTAGTAGCTCTTATTGAAACTCACTAATTGTTATAGAGATACATTTTTTATTCTAAAGTCTAACATTTCCTGCTTTTACACATCATACATATATACATGCTCTTCTCCCTCACACCTTTGTTCTCGTATCATCAAAAGATAGCTTGTAACTACCCTTGAATTCCTCCGAGAATAGCTACTTCAGCAATAGTTAACTACCCTTGAGTTCGTGCGAGGGTAGTTACTTCGAGAATCGTTAACTATCCTTGATTTCAGGGTTGTTAAATATTCCTGAACTCCTTCAACGGTAGTTCCAACATCCACAGAGCTCGCTCAAATAGTTATTTCCCTCTGATACTAATTCCTTCTTAAAACTGCGGCATTCAATTTTCACCTTCGTTCATATTGTTTCCAGTTCTTCGATCGTCGGTATTTTACCGATATCTTGCGTTTACACGTCATACATATATATATTTCCTCGCCCTCACACCTTTGTTCTCGTATCCTTAAAACAATACCTGATAACTACCCTTGAATCCCTTTAAAGATAGCGAACTATCCTTGAGTTCAGACAAGGGTAGTTATTCCAAGAGTAGTTAACTACCCTTGAGTTCCTTCAAGGGTAGTTCCATCATTCACAGAGCTCGCTCAAATTGTTATTTCCCCCTAATACTAATTCCTCCTTAAAAATGCGAGTTTCAATTTTCATCTTTGTTCATATTGTTTCCAAGTAGTCGATCGTCGGTATTTAACCGATTTCCTGCTTTTATACGTCATGGATATATATATTTCTTTCCCCTCACAACTTTGTTCTCGTATCCTCAAAACATAGCTTCTGACTACCCTTGAATTCCTTCAAGGATAGTTAACTACCCTTGATTTCAAACAATGGTAGTTATTCCAAGAGTAGTTGACTACCTTTGAGCTCCTTCAAGGGTAGTTCCAACATCCACAGAGCTTACTCTAATAGTTATTTCCCCTTAATTACTCCTTAAAACCGCGACTTTCAATTTCCATCTTCGTTCATATCGTTTCCCGTTATTCGATCGTCGGTATTTAAGGGGTTATATGCGGTTGGAAATTTCAGAAAATCGTTTTTTATTTATTGCATTTCCGGAATGTACATATAGTTCAGTATATTCTCTGAAAATTTCAAATTGATCCGGCAAATATTCTTGGAGATACATGCATATTTGTAAGGACGCTCGGAGCGTTACAGAGTAGGCGGCCTAAACTATGAACGAGTTTTTCTCAAAACGGTGTTTTCAAAGTCGGTGAGCACGATTTCTCAAAAACGGCTCAACCGATCGGTCTGCAATATTACCACAACCTTCTCAGATATATTCTTCAGGTACTGATCGAAGAAATAAGATTTCCGATAATTATTTCTATTTTTTTTAAACAATTCAGTGGAAAAAATTTGGTCGAAAATTGGAATTTTTTTTTTTAGAGCCACCATTTTGTCAAAAATCAAAATTTCGACTATTCCTTCGATCAATACCTAGATTTATCTATCCACTAATAGAATCTTTTTGGTTTTTTTATTTTGGATAATCCAAACCGGAGATATCGTGCTCACCGCCAGACACCTTTTTTTAGAGGAGCTCCCGGAGATCGGCTATAGCAGCTTTAAAAATCATTATTTTCACAAATAAAAAATATGAAAATAAAGTTAAAAGTTACCACAATACGAATATAAATTTTTACGTTAATAAATAAAAATGGCTTTCCAGGAAAAATTCTTGAAAAATCACATTTTTTCGGTCTCCTGACTGCGTATAACTCCTTAAGGGTTAGGACAGCGTTTTCTCAATGATTTTCATGAATTTTTTTATAGTGTAAAAAATGAATATAATTTATTGAAACTTTGAGAATATTTTATACATATAAGAATTTCCTTGAAAAACACCAAAGATATTAGCGACCCCATATTGCAGGTCACAATCAGACTCAGCATTTTGCGTACATTCTGGAAGCTGCAATTTTCTTCTGAAATCAAACGAGGTTGGAATTTACTTTTATTATATGTCTCTCTTCTATATGAACCTTAGTGCTATCAAAAAAATAGAAAATTGAATTTTTTACAGGGGTTAAAACAAAAAAGCATGATTTTTTGCCATTTTTTACAACTTTATTTGCAAAAAAAAATTATTTTAAATAAGGATAATATTCCGATTTTAGGTTCATATAGAGCGCAATACTATGAAGAAAGTAACTGCCAATTTTCAAAACGATCGATTGAAAACTTTTCAAACTAGCGTGTACGCAAGTTAAAAAAAAGTCGTTTGCAGAAAAACGCGTTTGAAAAAATAGCAAAATGCTGAGTCTGATTGTGACCTGCAATATGGGGTCGCTAATATCTTCGATGTTTTTCAAGGAAATTCTTCAAAAATTGTATAGTATATACTTAAATATATGTATAAAATATTCTCAAAGTTTCAATAAATTATATTAATTTTTTATACTATAAAAAAATTCATGAAAATCATTGAGAAAACGCTGTCCTAACCGTATTTCCCTCCTTAATGGCTTATAACAATAGAACGAGTCGGAATTTTCATTTAAAATTTTGGGAACATATTTTTCAATAGTTTTACGAAAAATTTATGAAATTAAAAAAAAATCGATTTTTTGAACCGTCTAACCCTATTTCCCCCCTTAACCGATATCTTGCGTTCACACGTCATACGTATATATACGAGTATTTCTTCCCCCTCGCATCTTTGTTCTCGTATCATCAAAACATAGCTCGTAACTATGTTACTTCAAGGATAGTTAACTACCCTTGAGTTCCTTCCAGGACAGTTCCAACATCCATGTAGCTCATTCGATTAGTTATTTTCCCTTAATACTAATTCCTCCATTAAACTGTGAGTTTCAATTTTCATCTTCGTTCATATTGTTCCCAGTTCCGGAACGAAAATAAACGAAGCTGAAAATTGCAACTCGCAGTTTTCTCATGATTTTTTCGTGCACACCTACAAACACACAAAATACCCTCTCCGAGAGGAATAGAGTTTTTTTTTCCCAGCCTACCACCAACACTATCGATTCTCAACAAATACCAAAAATCCTTACTCCGTGTAACCTAAATTGGGTAGAAAATTTTTCCTTTGATACTCAATACTTTGCTCCGAACGAGAATTCGAAAGACAGGTATTTTTCTGACAAGAAACAAAACTTTCCGAATGAGAAAATAAAATGAAGAAAGAAAAAAACGTCCCGATACTCTACGCGTTAACCAAAATTTTGTGATTGGCTCGTTGTTACAGGTGACTTTCAGAGCGGACCGGGACGGCCACTCGACGAGATGAACTCGAGGATAGACGAGCTTACTCGACAAGTGAGCTCGCTCGAGCACTCAATGGCCGGCGACATACGTCTAATATTAGCGCTACTCCAACAAACATTAAACTCGTCGAAGGAAAGTTCGAGTATCGAAATGACACAGCCGGGCACCGCACCGGCCGCGACAACTCGTACAATTAATAGGCCACCGGCATTGGCACAACGCTCAGCTAGTGAACCGCAACCACCCACACTGCAGACCTCGGTGTCGAGCAACGGAAATGGCAAAATACAACCGAGCACGTCGCACGGTCTCTTCCGGTGAGTCCAATGAGATCTCACGTCGCGACACCGTGTTAAAAATTATTTAGAAGAAGAAAAAAATAATAATTCAGAAATGGGCAAAAGCTTATGTTGCGATTAAAAGAAATAAATTCTAATTACATTTTTTTGTCGTGCTTCACGGGGTTGTAATAATTGTAAGGTACAAACGGTGCGACCAAGTCCAAGTCAATCAATTTCAATATTTTATCATTCCTACATTTTTGAAAGATATTTTTTTTCAACCGTTCCATTCAATTTTTTTCATAAACAATAGGCCGAATTGAAGAAAATGTTTTTTTCCTGGTTTTTTAAACATTTGTTCACATTCAAGCGCATTTTTGAGCAATTTAACTGGAAAGTACTTGATCAAAGAAAATATGGCGCCCAGAGTTGATTAACTATTTATGAAAATTACCTCTGGGCACCATATTTTCCTTTCCCCAAGTGCTTTTCAATTAAATTGCTCAAAAAATGCGCTTGAATGTAAGCAAATCTTGAAAAATCAGGAAAAAAACATTTTTTTCAATTTCGACGGATTGTTTATGAAAAAAATTGAATGGAACGGTTGAAAAAAAATATCTTTTAAAAATATAGAGATGAT